>BQKN01066853.1:523157-594242 GCA_022839385.1 Asparagus kiusianus
CGCATGTAACCCTCATGACTTTTATTTTATCTCACATAACAACTACCCTCATGACCTTTATTTTATCTCACATAACAACCGCGCGGGGGGGGGGCCCCCCCAAAAAAATCTTTGTGCTATCTAACAGAACCCTCCTGAACTTTATATCATCTCACCTAACCCTCTTATGTAATTTTCAAATAACTTAAATTTTTTGGAGAGATGTTTTTTTAACTCCGACACTTGTTATTTATAGGCAACATACCCCTCCCCTAAATTTGGATTTTTGTCTTAATTTTTAGTTATTTACAAATTACATGCGACGGGACCGGTGAGAAAAAATTAGAGTTCAAGAAGGTTTTGTAAGATGCCCCTAAGGACAGGAGAGTTATACAAGATAAACAAAGTTCAGGGGTTAAGTGCACCACACCTCAAAGTTCTGGGGTCTATTGAGAAATTACCCCTCTACTTTCTACCTACATGAATTTCATACCAATTTGGTTACTCAGCAGTCATCCTGTAACACAGAAATCCGGATAGGAGAATTTTTTAAAAGCGACCATTTTAAAAAAATTATTAGTAAAAATCATCTTTTTGCTAAATAATTAGTAAAATCAACTTCTTTTTGGCCAGCTCACTAAGGCTGGTCAAAAAGAGGTCAATTTGTAAAATTTAGTGTTGAAAGCATACGAGACTAGTAGTTCGTTAATCAACCCCTAAATACAACGCAGAAAACATGCGGGACTAGTAGTCCTGTAAGTTTTCTACGCAATATCAGATAATACACGAGTGTTTTCTAAACAGTCTCAGAAATCATGAATCTTCTCCAAAGTCTCATTGGTAACCCCGACCTTGGGAATGCTGATCCTCTCTCTCAGAGTCATCCCCTCCTCCCTCAACCTCCTAAGCTTCCCATCCTCAACCGTCAGCTCCGCCAAAGTCGACGCCTTTACCCTCTTCCTCTTCCCCTTCTCCTTCTCACCACATCGGCAAACCCCTCCTCCCTCTCCCACGGCAACGGAACCGTTACTGACAATTGATCCAGTCGGTTCTAGCTCCGTTCTAACAATTCCCCCAATCTCGATTTAGTTGGCTCAATTCCTCCTCTTCCTCGAACCCTAACTCTAGGGTTCGTAGCCTATGGACGATGCGCCCCTTTGTCAAGTTGAGGGTTGGGCTTCTCCGAAGGTGGTGACGAGGAGGTAGGGGTAGATTCCATTGACTAAGCTAGGAGGTGAAGAGGATTTCGGGTGGTGGGAGGTTCTAGTATTAGGGTTAGGGTTTTGGTTGACAATGCAAGCAAAGGAGGGGGAGAGGGAGGATGAGGAGGCAAGAGCAAAAACTGGACTAGAGAGGTATGAAGGGCCTGTGAGAGGGGAGCTCCACGAATTTGATCATCTAAGCGAACGCTAAACAACGAGACTAGTAGTCTCATGTTTTTTGAAGGCCAAATTCTGCAAAATCGACCAATTTTTGGCCAATTTTGATGAGCGGGCCAAAAAGAGGTAGATTTTGCTAATTATTTAGCAAAAATATATTTTTTGCTAATTATTTTTTAGAAAGGGTTTTTTTTTTAATTCTCCATCTAGATATAACCAAGTAAGATGCATCCGAGACCACAATAACCTCCACCGATTCTTTAGTAAATATCTGTTGAATAGCAAGTTCCTAATATGTTTTGGTAACAGGTTATTGGGATTCCTAATCCGTTTTAGTAACATGATTCATATTCTGTTTTGGTAACAAGTTATTAGGATTCTTAATTTTTTTTAGTTTAGTTTTAAAATTCCTAGTATGCTTTTGGTTTTAAGATTTCTCTATATATAGGAACACGTTTTAGGTTTGGAGAGTAGCGAAGGGGATATTTGGAGCACAGAAAAGAGGTATTTTCTGGAGCTATTGGTTAGGGTTTTGTTTGGAAAAAATTAGAGCTTTGTTGATGAGATTAATTGGTGAGTTTGTGTGATTTCATAATCTCAATTTGTACTCTTCTTCTCTATTAGTGAAAACCACATCCCCTTCTTACCCTGTGGACGAAGACAACTTGTCGAACCACGTTAAATTTGGTTGTTTGAGTTTGTGTCGTTATTTTGCATTGTTTGGCCTTCCCTCGGCGTTTGTTTGATTTGGTCTCTCGAAGCACATCGGTTTGGTTTTGGCTTCTGACGCGTACAACAAGTGGTATTAGAGCCTAACAAGTGGTATCAAAGCTCGGGTTACGCTTAGGTGTTTGTGGAAAAATTTATAATAAAAAGAATGAAAGAAAATTGACTTGTATTCCTTCGATCTCAATTACAATTCGATTACAAAATAGAGAAGAACGAATTTGATTCTCCTCTTTGTTTAAAACTGGGTTCTTCTTGGTAGCGATGGAGTACCTCTTTCGATTGCTTGTGTCGAATTTGCTCTCCGTTGACGATCCGACCGTCTTTTATCTCGTGAGAACAATGAACTTCTATGGTAAGTTTGAGGAATAACTCTTAACGAGTTTTAGAACTCAGAACGAGTTAGAACTCTGTGAAAAGAGTTGTTAGAACCGAAAATTCGGTTAATGGCCAAGCAGATTTTCTGTTGCTAAAGGATTCTCCCCCGATTCGATCTTCTGAATCTGAATTAAATCCCTTATCTCCAAAGAATTCGCCTCTGCTATCTCCAGAGAAAATCCCCAGCTCCCAACCTCCCCGTGCGGTTTAGATGCCAAAAATCTAACCCCTTACTCGGTTGAGTTTGTTGAGATTTTATAGGTGGATAAGAGGTTGTAACTGCCCTCTAAATCTACTCCTAAGTGGGCGTGATTTCCTCAGATCGTGGGGAAACAGTTCTGAAACGTTCGACTCATGTTTGAATGAGTCAAACGCCCAATTCGGCGTTCAGGACCCTAACTTCACGTCTTAGAATTGAGACGCGAAGTTAGGTACTGACTGAATGTCAAAAACGCGAGGGCCGCTTGCATTTCGTCTGATGTAGTTTGGAAATACGGGGGTCGCCTGCGTTCCAAGAATTGTAACGCGAGGATGAGTTCCGCGTTTTTTAAAAAGGGGCTAGTTGACTTGTAACCTCTTTTGTAGAACGTTGCGAGGACCATTGTTCAGTAATCCTCGCTTTAGCTATTGTAGGGTGTGAAAGTCGTCAGATTGTAACTCTCACTGTTGATTGTGAAGACCACTGAATAGAGTTTTCATCAGTTGTCGGAAGTGTCGTTGAATTGTAACTCTTCTTGATCTATGTGAAAAGTCCTCCATATGCAGCTTTTATTTGTTGACATGAAAGTTATCTGATTGTAACTTTCGTTGTTGAATCTTGATGGGGATCAACTATTTATTGTGATTTTTAGACAGCCTACAGAACCCTCTTCAAAGTTTTTCAAAGTTCGCGATCGACTGGGACGAATTTTCGGAATACTTTGGATCCCAACATTTAGTTGATTGGTTGTTCGCTTCGTCTGATTTGGAGACATCACAACCCATGTTGTTGGAGTCTTTGATGATAATAAACTTAGTCAAACAAACTAAAGCCTAAGTCATTGCTGATGATTTTGCCTAGGTGTTTGAAATACTTTACTCACTTTACGATGAACTGTATTCATCGGATCTTGTCTGGATCCTTAAGATACTCCACTCGATCTGCGATGAGGCGTATTCATAGGATTTCGTCCTAAGAATTCTTGTAAGCATTGATGAACGCTCGACATGCAGCTTTCAGCTTCATTGGTCTTGGTGGGAATGTTAAGCCACTTAGAAGAATGAGTTGCGCGCGATTCCTATCTTCATTATCTTTGTTGGGATGTTAAGCCACTTAGAAGAATGAGTTGTGCGCAGCTTCTTGGTTTCATTAATCTTAGTGAGAATATTTAGCTACTTAGAAGAATGAGTTGTGCGCAGCTTCTTGGTTTCATTAATCTTAGTGGGAATATTTAGCCACTTAGAAGAATGAGTTGTGCGCCGGATCGAGTCTGACGGTTTTAGCGTTACTGATTGTAATCTATCAATACTCATCCAATAGGCTCCCCAACGGAGTCGTCTGTTTCTTCTTGGCTTTGGTCACCTTGATGACTAATGTTAGCTCCTCTTTTATTTATGCAGAGCTGTGCCGTAGCCTTGATTGTCGAGATGTTGTTATTGTGGTGGTCCAAACGCATAGATGAATTCTGCGTTTAAGGGTTGGAATGCGTGGGTGAACTTTGTGCTCGAGAGCTAGAACGCGTGAGTAAACTCCGCGTTTGGAAATCCAACCAACTCGAATGCTGAGATCACGTTTGGGCAGGATTCTGGCCTAGAATCTCGTTCCGATTTGACAGCTCACGGCTGTCTATAAATAGACCGCTAAGGGTCACATCAAGAGTCATTCGACTCTTCTTGAAATTTTTCTCAAATTTCTAACAAAAATTTTCGTTCTCATCTCCGGCGAGAACTATTCATCTTCTCCTTCGACTGAAATCAATGGCGCCCAAGAATAAGACCGTCACTCGTCCCTCCAAGTCTACTGTCGCCGCGGCTCGAGGCTCATCGCCGTCTGCGTCGGCTGCCGGCGCTGTGACTCAGGCGAACGCACTGCCGCTTCAACTCCCTTTAATCGGTGGTGAGTATGACTTTGGTGGTCGTCAAACTCGCTGTGGTGAGTTCTGATCTTTGAATCAATGAGGAGACTCGTTTTAATAACGCGGAGCTGGACTCTGTCGTTTAGTATTTTCGACCAGGGGTTCGATCTCCGCGTCTGAGATTTTCGATGCGAGACTCGATCTCCGCGTCTGAGATTTTCGACGCGAGACTCGATCTCCGCGTCTGAGATTTTCGACGCGAGGCTTCGATCTCCGCGTCTGATTACCTTTGTATTGTCTAACTTTTTTCTTTATTTTGCAGTGCGTCATACCAGTGAGCCTCTCCCTTTCCGCCATCATTTTGGGCATCAAGGTGGTGTGGATCCAAACATGACCTTTAATCTACGCCAAGAACTCCCGGTTTTCAGGATCACCGAGAAGAGTCGTGTGGAAATGATCACCCAGGCTTCTCCTGAAACTCTCCGGATGTTGGTTACGGACGCTAAGCTTGAGAGCCTGAGTCGTAAACCAATAGTCAAACCAGGATTCCTCTTTGGGGATTTTGTTGACTTTGAAGCAGGTGTCACTTATGATGGGGACTACAAATGGCTGAGAAAAGTTAGAGACCGCAACCTTTTCCTACCCAACATGGAGAGAATGTTCCCCCTATCATATTTCCAATGTGCCTCTATCCCCAGGCGTATGGATTGGAACCTTGTCAAAGACCAAGATGGAGTTGTTCTCGGCACTTTAACTTTTCAAGGGGTTCGCACGGTGGGTTATAACAGGTAGGTGACGGCTTTAAGACCGGTCTTGTTTGCCAAAGAATACCCAATTGGTGAAGTGGCCAGTCCGGCAAATACCTTTATCAAGAAATTTATGACGAAGAAGGGGGAATTTCCTGCGCAAGGATTTAGAACTCCTGGCTGGGTTCATTCTCCGGTGACAGGATGGTGGACTCGGATGACCAACTTTGTTCTGGAGGAGTTGGAGGCGCCTCTTACTCGAGCTGGCCTGAAGATTCCGGTACGGTCTATTAAGTTCGGGATCGTCCAGAGTCATTTTTATTTCTTCTCTATTTTAGAGAGATATAATTCCGAGACCTGTACTTTCTTCACCCCGGTTGGAGAGTTAGGCTTCGCTCTTCACGTGATGCATGAAATCTCAGGTCTTCTTCTCGGGGATTTACTATATGAAGAATTTGTTCCGGGATCAACGGAACTTAAAATTTTGAAGAAAACCAGCCCTGAAGTTTACTCCACTCTCTGGGAAGTCATGTGTCACTTCCATATTTGTATGCAGCAGACGGGGGCTCGAGGGGGTGGCATCAAACAAGTGTCTTGGGTGGAATATTTATTCCAGAACTTGACAGATAAATGAGCTCTGGTGACTAGACTGCCTGCAAGCACTTTGGAGGAGATTCAGGCTCGAATTGATGCTGCAACCTCCCACTATACCAACGAAGCCAAGGAGGACGTTTTTTCGGCTCATACGGAGTTTGAAAGCTTCCATTATCAAGCTCAGATTCCCATCTCAGACACGGCTCTGCTGGCAGGATTTCTGATGCTATGGCTCAAGCAGTGCGTCGTCCCTACCAGACCAATTGATGCTCTTGCTGCTGAGGTGATTTACCCAGCTATTCTTTTGGCGCACGGGAGACCATTGAATCTATTCTATACCATGGTAGGCTGTTTGCAAAGCGGGTTGCGTGAGTTGGTGTGAATGTTACAGAGGTGGAGTCTGGTGGCAATAAGACTCTCAGGACTCCTAATTCCCGAATATCATTACCTTACACTTATTTGATGGCTTGGTATGTGCTTCATTGTCCTCCCCTAATGAGTACATCCTCTCCTCCAGGCGACTCCTTTATCCCGTTTGTGTAGCGACTAGAATCTACAAAGTGGGAGGGGGATTACATGGTTAGAATTCGCCAGATCTTGTCGCGAGACACTAACTACCACATCTTCCGCTGCTTTCCCGACTTTGAAGGCGGGATATATGGAGCGGAGTATCAGGACGTGGCAGGTCCTAACAGATTCACCCAGCTAAGCGGGGGTGTTTTCCATTGGCTCCTCTCCATCAGACCAGGCTACTTGATTTTCAGGCAAGGCGACAAATGTTTCATTGAGCCCTACCAACCCTATAGGTTTGCTCGACAATTTGGGTATGATCAACTGTATGTTGGGAACCCTCGACCTCAGCTCTCAGTTGTGAGCAACTTATATGTAGGGACCAGGGCTTGGTATTATTCCGTGACAGGTTATACCAGAGCTATCTTCAGGCTTCCCCACAAAACACCCAACTCTTACACTTTCATGAGCTTCTGCAACTGGTACTTTGCCGCTTCCTAGACTCTCAATCACAACTTGAATACGTCTTGTCTGAAAGACATCAGACATATGTATGCTTCAAGGAGGGGGTCAAAGACATCCCGCCTGAGAGGGATTGCCGAGTTTTTATCTGTTGCGGACCTTTCAGCTGGACAGGAAGAGGAGCAAGCAGTTGAGCCTGCTCCAGTGGAGGAACCCCGCGTGGTAGATTCTTCCACAACAAGGGCAGTTGGGAAGAGAAAACTCTTGGTGGATGAAACTGGTCAATACGATAAGCAGATCCGCCGGAAATTGATGGTTGGGTTTTCTCCTACTAAAGGTCCGCAAAAACCAAAATTGATGGTTGATGCTATCCGAGCTGCAGAAGAAGAAGAAGAGCATGAATCCTCGGTTGCAGGTCTGCCACATAAGACTGGACTCCGTTCGCATGGTCCGGCCTTATCAAGTGAAGCTTCCTCTCCCCATCCTTCCGAGGATGAAGAGGGTGAATTGATGGCTACTGATGCAGAATCTGCTCCAGCGGTAGACCCTTCTAAGGCTACTACATTGGAACCAGAGGGTCTTGCAGAGAATTCATCCCCTCCTCCTTCAGCACTAATGCCATCGGCTGGCGGTTCAGGTCTTAGTCCCACAACGGGACTTATGACTAAATCGGTAGCTGGCACAAGTCTTCCTGGGTCTTCAGCTATACGTGATGACGAAGAGGAAGTGGATTATGAAGACTCCTCTACTGGTAAGATAGCTGATGAAGATAGAGGGACTGAGGGTACTGAAGTTGGCAACACGGCCGGTGATGGTGAGGATGACGAAGGGGAAGATTCTATGGATGCCATCACTACTTTTGATGATACTCCCAAGGTCCCATCCGACAAAGTATCTGGTTATACTCCTTTTCACATCTCTGGTAAGCCTACTTTACTTTGAATTCTTCCGCACATTCTTTCCGCGTTCCGACGCTTTTTGCGTGCAAGTTCACCTCCTCCCGAGACCACCACTGCTTCTCCTCCTACGGAGCATCAGCTTGTGCAGGTGTCAGCTCCTTTGCAGGAGCAACATTTGCCTGGCTCGTCCACGGCAGCTGCTTCACTGGCAGTATTGCCCGGGACTTCCACTGTGACTCCTCCTCTGGAATAATGGCTCATGCAAGTATCAGCTCCTCTACAGCAGCCACTCCGCCTACAACATTAATGAAGATTTCACTTGCACCAACAGAGGCAGGGCCAAGCACATCTCAGACGAGGGCAATGATGGCTTTGACTTCAAGTCCTTCGCAGTTGAATGTTTCGATTGCTTCTGCGGCTTCAGCACCTGGATCGCCTGCTAGCCATCATTTTGACGCACCAATCTCAATGGCTAGGGGGTATCTCCGACCACTGTTTCAAGTCTCACGGGTGCACCTGAATTCCTCCAAATTTCTTTGGTGTACTTGAATAGCCTCGCAAAGAAAGTAATCGAATATGTAACGAGTGGCCAAGGAACTTTTAACTCCTTCCGACCTCTTTTGGAGGTAGGCCTAAATGGAGTTAGAAGTGTGGGGAACACTCAGTGGTTCGAGCACTGTTCCGAAGTTATTCTTCGTTTGGAAGAACAGTTACAGCGTTTTGAAGCATTGGGTCGCAGAGAACTTCAGCCACAAATTGTGTCAACTTTGGCTGGGCTTCAAGTTGCAGAAGTGGCCCGCCGAGAAGCGATGGAGCGGGACTTGGCTGAAAGAGAACGTCAGGTTGCAGAGCTTCGTGAGCATAATATTCAGAGACGAGAGGAGTTAGAACTCTCGACTGCTTCTATGAACTTGCTTCGTACAAGGCTCGTTGAGGCTGAAGCTGAAGTGCTGCGGCTAAAGGCTCAGCTATCTCGTGAAGAGAACATTGTCAATATCCTCAGCATCAAGAATGCAAACGGTGTTTTAGAGTATCACACGCAGGCTCAAGCTCTGGAACATGCCAGGAATAAGGTGGCGGCCATTATCATACCAAGTGAGGATGAACTCTGGGCAAAGACTGAAGCCATGGTGCGATCTAATCACGAGGAGGAGTTAACTGAAGTCAAGACTCAACTCATCTCTTTCGATTTGATGCGCGAGTGACTTTTGCCCTTGTAATTTTTCTTTTAGCAAGAACAAATTTCTTCTGTATCACTTTCTTTTGACATTTGAATAAAAAGTGATATTTCTTGCATTTGTCATGTTTTGATCATGAGAAATGCCATAGGTGTAACGCTGACTTAGCACAGATTTAGAAAATTGTCTCTATTATCATTTAAGATAACTTCAGAAAATTTTTAACTGCTAGGGATAGGTATATGAACACTTGTTATTCTTATGTACAAGAATTAAAAGGTTCAAAAAGGTTGGAACTGTTAGAGGTATCTTGTTAACATAACAGAGATTTGTGGATCTACCGCTCTGATTGAAAAGAGTTGATAGATTACTTTAATCAGAGGTACGATATTATGTGACAAGAATATTACGATTGGGGTAATTTTGAGGACCTATCGCTCTATTAGGGAGGGTCGATAAGCTGATTTTGTCAGAGATGTAATTTTAACGTGACAGGAATAATACGATCGGGGTAATTTTGAGGACCTATCGCTCTATTAGGGAGAGTCGATAAGCTGATTTTGTCAGAGGTGTAATTTTAACGTGACAGGAATACTGCGATCGGGGCAATTTTGAGGACCTGTCGCTCTATTGGGGAGAGTCGATAAGTTGATTTTTGTCAGAGATGTAATTTTAACATGACAGGAATATTACGATCGGGGCAATTTTGAGGACCTATCGTTCTATTAGGGAGAGTCGATAAGTTGATTTTTGTTAGAGGTGTGATTTTAACGTGACATCTACGAGAAAGATATTTTAGCGTCTCGCTGGGGAGGATTGCTAACTGATTTATCATCGAAGTGATGAGTTGTGATACTTGTGATTTGAACAAGATTTGGGGAATTTTATCATCCCATTGAAAGGAGTTGATAAACTGGTTATTTACTACTCTGTTGCGGGGAGTTAATAAACTGACCATGATTTGAGTAATTTTGGAGACTTATCGTTCCATTGATGAGAATCGATAAGTGGATTCTGACAGAGGAATTATAGCCGTATTGGTATTGATGCCAGCTAAATTCAAATTTAGTTGGGGTGATGATCGTCTGGGGTGTAATATTAACCTGATGAGGGTTTAGATTCTGCTGAGGAGATACAGAGGTTTTGATTGACATTCTGCTAAGAGGACTCATGACCATGAGGAATAAGTGCCGTGTTTGAAAACACAAGTGTAGACTCTTCATTTGGAAGAATTGCAACGCAAAGGTGACCTTTGTGTTTGAGATTCGAAACGCGAGGTTAAGAACCTTCATGACGCTGGTCTGAGCTTAGCATTTGAGCGCGGGTGTGAACTTAGTGTTGAGATTAAAGTCTTAACTGACTTTTATCTAAAAACACGAAAGATTGTGTTTTTTTAAAAAAGAAAATGGTTGGGATTCTCCTGGAATCCCGTGCCATCTTAACAGCTTGATGGCTGTTATAAATAGACCCGAGTGATCATGTCAAGAGTCATTCGACTCTTTCCATTTTTGGCTATTTCCAAGAACGAGAACCCTCGTTTAATTTCGACGAGTTCTCCGGCGAACTTTGTCTCCTCCGATCGACAACGCCTTCTCCGACCAATTTTATCAATGGCGTCGCGAAGAGTGGGCTCTAGCTCGAAGGGAGTCGCTGGAGAGACTTCCAAAACACTGCCGGCTGGGGTCGCCGGCGGTGTTCTTGTTCCTACGGGAACGTCGTCAGCACCGTCGCCATCACAGGGGCCTCCCTGTCGTGGTAAGCGGTGATCAAAATAACTTGCTTTGATAAGTTTTCTAAAAACCCTAAATGGGTTCTTGCCAACGAGGAAGATGACTCGTTTTTAACGAAAACGTGGAGTTTGGACTCTATGTTCATCATAAAACGCGGTGTTGATTCCAGCGTTCTGAATTCTAAACGTGGGTCTCAACTCTCGCGTTTGAGTTTTTTCAACCCGAGGCTTGACTCTCGCATTTGAAATTTTCAACACGAGGCTTGACTCTCGCATTTGAGAATTTCAACACGAGGCTTGACTCTCGCGTTTGAGAATTTCAACACGAGGCTTGACTCTCGCGTTTGAGAATTTCAACACGAGGTTGGCCCTTTATGTTTAAGATTTGACACGTGGGCCTTGATCTCTGTGTTTATGTCGACAATTCGTTTTAGCTGCTGATCTTTGTTTTGACTTTGCAGTGTTCCTTCCAAATGTGCCGCTTTCACAAGAGCATCATTTCGGGTATATTGGTCGACCTGACGCAAATGACGCTTTCAGTCTTCAAAACAGGATTCCATTGTGTACCTTCTATGACGCAGAGAGAACAGATATGATCTGATTCCCCCGATGCTCTACTCTCAGAGTTTTGATCACTGACTTGGGCATGGAGACTCCTGTCGGCCATGATCAGTTTCCTAAACCGGCATTCATATTCGGAGATCATATAGCAGCTGATGATCGTCTCATACATGCAAAAGATTCAAGCTGCTGCGGAGAATCAATAACCGCTTCCTCTTCCTCCTAAATATGAATAGGATGTATCCACTCTCCTACTTCTTGAATGTGAGCTGTCGCCAGGGTTTGACTTTTGACATAGTCAAGGAGAAATAGAATGTGTCGCTTGGATTTGATCGGCGAGCTCGTACACGAATCAGGGGACAACTCAAGGGGTTGAGGTCCGGCCTATTTGAGAAGAAGAATCTTGTTCCAGAGGTGCCGCGTCCAGCGAATATCTTTATTCGTCAATTCATTGCAGCTCAGGGTGAATTCTTTACTCAGATGTTCAGATCCCTAGGATGGGTTTGTTCTGGAGAAGGAGGTTGGTGGACCCGTATGGTTGACTTTGTTTTTGAGGAGCTTAAGGAACCGCTCGCTCAATCGGGTCTCACAATTCCCGTGTTAGCTACTCGCCGTTGGATTGTGCAAATTTATCATAATTTCTTTGCTGTGTTGGAGAAATATAACCCGGACAGTTGTACTTTCTTTACACCTATAGGGGAGTTAGGTTTTGCTCTCCATGAGATACAAGCAGTATCGGGGTTACCGTTTGGTAGAATGTCATACGAAGAATTCATCCCTACCACCGAGGAGCTTTCCCTGTTAAGGGTGGCGCACCCAAAAGTTTACGCTACTTTGTGGGAGTTGATGTGCCATTTCTATATATGTGCCCAAGTCATTGGAATGCGCGGAGGGGGCATCATGCATACTGTGTGGGCGGACTACCTATTTTAGAACCTAAACCAGAAAGGTGTAGCTGTATCTCGTGCTGCTGCTATTTCTCCTAAGGATGCCAAAGCCCGAATTAAGGCTTCCAATGCTACTTACAAGACAGAGCATGTGAAGGATGATTTTGAGGCTGGTGTTAAATTTGAAAGTTTTCACTACCAGGCCACAACTCCTATTTCTGACACGACTCTTCTTGCTGGCTTCTTCATGATCTGGTTGAAGCGGTGTGTAGTACCGTTGAAACCAGTAGAAGCGATATTAGCCGAGGTTGTGTACCCCGCTGTTCTGTTAGCGCATGGGAGACCTGTGAGTCTTCTCACTTCTATGATAAGCTGCGTACAGAGTGGCTTATGGATGTTGCCTCAGAACTTCTCACCGCCCCGGGAATTAAGGCCGCTGGGAAGAAGGCCGGGAAAGGTCCTTAACCATGTATACCAGTGCTGTATACGTACTTGGTGGCCTGGTTCATGCTACATTGCCCATCGTTGATGATGAGGGTATCTGAGGGCAATGACGCCTACGTTCCCTTTGTACAGAGATTGGAGTCGGCCACGTGGACTAATTCCTACATAGTCAGGGCTCGACAGCTTTTGTCTCGGGGAGACAATTACAAAATTTTCTGCTGCGCTCCTAATTTTGACAGAGCTGATGGAGAGAATGCCCGCTTCATGGACGTGCTTTTTGAGGGCTCGTCTTCTTAGAAGAGGGCACATTTAGATGGCTTCTTATGATCAGGTTGGGTTATCTGGTCTATCGCTTGTGGGAGAAGTGCATCATTGAGCCTTACATACCTTCTAGATTCGCCAGACAATTTGGACATGACTAACTTTATGTTGGCAATCCTAACCCGACGTTGGCTCAAATTGGGAATTTGTACGAGGGAGCTCGCGCATGGTACTTCTTCTCCGTCGGAGGGACCCATGCGTACTTTACTTTATCCAATTTGCCACCTGGCTGTTCTATTGTTGCGGATTTTCGCCACTGGTTTGATGAAGCTTCTCGCCTCCCAGAATACGACATCTATACTTCATGCATAAAAGAGATTCAGGAATTGTATAAATCGAGAAGCGGTTCTACCAAGACCCGTTTACCAGGAATAGATGAGTATCTTTCTTGTGAACGAGAAGCAGGCGGAGCAGTCGAAGCCCCGAAGGAGCTGCCCACTGTTGAAACTTCTGAAGAAGAGGCTCCTACGGGGGCTGAAGAGGGATCGTCAATCGCTGACTCTCCTAAAGAAAAGGCAGCTGAGGAGATTCCTGCAGAAGCGTCCAATCCTGAACTTCGTTCTTTGAGATCAGGTAAGAAGGCTCTTTCTACTGCAGAGGAAGGCGAATACGACAGGAGAATTCGTAAACGGATACCTGTCGTTGCCAAAAATTCCAAGAGGGCTAAGTTAATGGGGGACGCGATGAAGTCTGCGCCTGTTGCGCGTTTAACTGATGGGGAGGACGAAATGCTCCAATCGACCCCTTCCGAAGAGATATTGCCCGTTGAGGGTTCTGAATTCGCTTCTCCTCCTTTTACTCGGGACCAAAGCATGTATGAAGGCCATCCTTACAAAGCTGCTCCTCCACCTACTCGGGATGAATATACGGGTCCAATCTATCCAACCGTTCCTCCTCCACGCTCAAGAACTCTGAAGAAACTAATTGAGGAATTAGAGCACTGGATACAGACAACTATTGATATTGTCAGTGTTAAGGGCGCTTCCTTTGAGGATTGTGAACCTATCCTGACCAAGTGTTTGGACAAAATCAATGATAAAGGGGATGTGTCATGGGCTGAGCACTGTCAAGGGAGTATCATCCTCTTGAAGGCAGAGTTGGCAGCTTTCAAGGAGCTGCAACGCACCAATCTGGACCCTGAAGTGGAGCTGGCTCTCTCCCTGGCTACGATCTCGAGGGCACACCACCAAGGGACCCTTCGCAAGGACTTGTCTATCCAAAAGGCTCGCATATCCTCCTTACGGAAGCAGCACACTCAAGCATATACTGATATCAAAGGTGTTGTTTCTAAAATTCATGCCACTAAAGAAGCTATTGCCCAATTGGAAGCTGAGTTGGACCAGAGGAAAGCCCAGTTGGCTCAATATGAAGATGTTAGAAAAGGGCTTGAGCTTCAAAGCGGTCATATTTATACAGATTTTTGCTGCACGCTACACGCAGCTGAGAGGATTCGCAGAGACATTGCTGTTGTTTCTCCTATTGAAGCAGAACTCAGAAGGGAGATTGAAGAACAAGTCCGAGCAGCTCACCAGAAGAAACTTTCTGCCTTCAAGTCTAGGCTGAAATCTCTCAGGTTGATGAAACCTGATGTTTAGATTCTATACTATTTTTGGCTAAGGAATTTTGTATCATTTTCATTTTATTCATCATACTTTGTATTCAAATTAACAATATTGAATGAAAATGATATCATTTTGTCTTATATCATCTCTTTTGTCGAATTTTAATTCAAGACAATGAAAAGTAATGTGAATGTTGTAAGTGTAGTATAAAATCGAAATTCTCTTTATTACTACTTAGAATAATTCTAGAAAATTTCAATCGTCAGAGGTGTAATTTTAACATGACAACATACAAGACAGGAAAACTAAACAATTATTCCCGAAATACACTATGAATTGGCAACCCCCAGTCAGACTCGGCTGGAGTTTAGGGGGCTGTATGATTTATGGAAAATATCTTTTAAGAAACTTCCCATTAATTGGTATCATGAGCCTGTCTCCTTTTTGACTGATAAGGCGATAAGCTCCATTCGAATAAACCGATTCCACTACGAAGGGCCCTTCCCATTTAGGATTGAACTTCCCTTTGGTTTTGTGTGTCACTACCATAGGTCGTTTTTGACCAAAACTAAATCGTCTTTCTTGAAAATCCGTTCTTTAACCTTTTTGTTGTAGGCTTTGGAAGTCCGGGCTTGATACAACTCGATCTGTTACTGAGCTTGAAGTCGTTTGTCGTCTAACGCTTCAAGTTCTTGAAGACGTCGTTGATGTTTCTCTTCCTCTGTTAGTCCAGTTGTAATCGCGACTCTCAGGGAAGGGATTTGAATCTCTAGTGGTAATACAGCTTCGCAACCGTATACTAAAGAAAACGGTATAGGTCTTGTAGGGGTCCTCACCGTTGTGCGATAGGCCCGCAAACATTCGCCGAGCCTTTCGTCCCAATCACGTCGGCTCTTAGAAATGAACTTTTTGAGAAGTTTCACGATGGTCTTCTTAAAGGCTTCTACGAGACCGTTTGCCAGCGGATAATATGTCGTAGAGGCGACGCTTTGGATCCTGAATTTATCACAAAATCTCTGAAATCCAAAACTGACAAATTGTGTCCCGTTGTCGTGAACTATCCGTCTCGGGACTCTAAAGCTGTAGATGACGTGATGTTTGATGAACTTAATGCATTCGAAGTCTTGACTTCTTTCAGTGGGATTGTCTCCGCCCATTTGAAGAAATAATCGGTTACGGCCAGAATGAACCGATGCCCTTTAGAAGTCGGAGGCGAGATTGGTCCCACATTTCAAATGGTCAAGAAGCAGATGTGGGATGCAAGTTACCTGGTGCTTGGTGGATAAAGTCCCTATATATTTGGCATGCGTGACAACGTTTAGCGTAGTCAACTGCATCTGAGAACATCCTTGGCCAATAATAACCAATTCGTCGGAGGTGATCTCCTAACTTAGCTCCAGGCTGATGAGCTCCGCACATTCCGTCGTGAGCTTCCTTAAGGGCCTCTTTTGCTTCCTTCCGAGAGAGGCATCGAAGCAAAACTCCATCATGTGATTTACGATACAGGATTTGAGAAACTGCATCGTAATAGAATCGGAGGGCCTTTCGTTTGATAGCGGCCGCTTCCTTAGGGTCATCAGGCAAAATTCCGTATATGGCATAGTCGATGTACGGGAATCACCAATCCCTAGATTCAAGCTTCATCGAGGTTGTACAGACTTCTCCTGCTATTATCTTGTCTGAACTTTCCTCTATATGAATCTTGGAATAGTATAGCTCGCGTTCCGTGACTGGAATCATTGTTTCAACCCTTGGTGGCAATGCTAGCGAAGTTGCCAACGAGGCTAAAGCATCCGCATAAGCATTCTGAGCTCGCGGAATATACTCAATAAAGAAACCTTCGAACTTCTTAGCTTGCTTTAGCACTGCGAAGTAGTGCGGGATCAGATCCTCGTGACGCACTTCGTATTCCCCTCGGACTTGATTTATGATTAACTGAGAGTCACCGTAAGCCTCAAGATGTCGAATATTAAGTTCTTCAGCAAATTACATTCCTAATAGCAGAGCATTATACTCGGCTATATTATTGGTGCAGGGCTCGATCAGGGAAAATCCTCTTGGGATCACGTGACCGTTTGGAGAGACGAACACGACTCCTACTCCCGCGGTAATTGCTCCATGAGGGTTTGCTCTAGATACACCGTCGAAGAATAATTTCCACACTTGTGTAGCTTCTTGAGTAATGCAAGCTTCAGCAATTTCGTCGGGCAATTCTTCATACAACTTAGATGTCCTTGGCACCGGGTGATTGGCTAAGAAGTCTGCCAACGCTTGACCCTTGACTGCTTTTTAGGGCATAAATTGCATGTCATATTGCGACAAGAGGATGGCCCACTTGGCGAGCCGATAATTTAGAGATGATGGTTTCGTCATCAGAACTCTTAAGGGATTTACCTTAGAAATGACACGAATTGTTTGTCCAACTAGATAATGTCGTATCTTTTGAACTGTGAATACCAAAGCGAGACATTCTTTTTCGACCGGGTTATACCGATGCTCGGCTCCCATCATAGTCCTACTTAAGTAGTAGATGACTTGCTCTTGCCTTTGATCGTTGTTCTGGGCCAACAAAGCTCCTAAAGAATGATCCATAGCTCTTACGTATAACAGGAATGGTTTTCCCGATATTGGGGACACGAGAACTGGCGGTTGAGTGAGATATTTCTTAATCTCCTCGAATGCTTTTTGGCATTCTTCATCCCAAACAAAGGACACATCTTTTTTCATAAGCTTAGAGAAAGGTTGGCAACACCCCGAGAGATTAGATATGAATCTCCGGATGTAGGCCAGTCTGCCTTGCAAACCTCTAAGTTTTTGAGATTCTTCGGCGACGGCATGTCTTGGATGACACGCACTTTCTCTGGATCAGGAGAAATTACCTTGGATGTGACGATAAATCCCAGGAATTTTCCGCTTGATACTCCAAGGAACGATTTTGTCGGGTTCATCTTCAGCTGATGTGCTCGCATGATATCGAACATGGTCTTCAAATCTGTAAGATGATCACCTTTATGTTGGTTTTTTATTGCTATATCGTCAACGTAGCATTCTATCTTCTTACGCAGATGTTCGTGGAAGATGGCGTTCATCGCACGTTGATAAGTTGCGCCTGCGTTTTTCAGGCCGAAGGGCATCACTGTGTAGCAATACACCCCCAGTGGAGTTCTGAACGCAGTATGCTTTTCGTCTTCAGGATACATCTTGATTTGATTGTATCCAGAGAATCCATCCATGAAAGACATTCTTTCATATCCGCAGGTATTGTCAATCATGACATCAGTGATGGGCAGAGGAAACTCGTCTTTTGGACAAGCTGCGTTAAGGTCACGAAAGTCGATATATATACGGATCTTACTGTTCTTCTTGGGAACTGGAACAATGTTGGCTACTCAGTCCGGGTATTGTTCCTCTCTAACAAAACCCGAGTTTATAAGCTTTTTAACCTCTGACTCAATTGATTCCATGATCTCTGGACGAAACATGCATTGTTGTTGTTTAACGGGTTTTGCATCCGGATCGATGTTATGCATGGCCACTTTTGGGTCGAGGCCAGGCATGTCTTCGTAATTCCAAGCGAAGACATCTATATATTCTCGAATGAGGGATATAAGGTCTTCTTTCTCAGATGGTGAGAAGCTTTCACTTATGAAGATTGGTTTAGGGTCAGATTCGTCCCCATGTTGACCTGGATTACGTTATCTTCAGTAGGCGGTTCGCGTTGTTCGAAACACATGTCCCACAATATGTTAAGGCGTTTGATCCACGGGTCATTAGTCGATTCGATCAATTCTTCGTCACCCCCTACGTCTGCATCTGGATGACTAGTTGAAACCATGTTCACGGTCAAGCTTTTAAAGAAATGTCTGACATTGATGTCGGATTCCCATGAGGATGTTCCAGATGAATGGTCCTGATGCAAATAATTACTGATTTTATTTTCTGAAACAAACGGAGTTGTGACGTAACCCACACCTCTTTCGGTTTTTTGATAATAATCCAGAGGTTTTCCTTCGGGGGATAGAGACATTCGAATTGGTGTTCGCCTTCCTTTTCCGAAGTTTAAACCATGTTTTTCGTTAAAGTTATACCTCATTCGTTTCATTAATCGGACGGAATTAAGTTCGTAGTAATGGAATTGAGGAACTCCATCATCTTTTTTCGAACTTCCCCGTTTGAATGGTTCGGGTTTTACTTTACCGAAATGGATGGGCCTCTGCCCTTTCCTTTTGGACGGGACTTTGAAGAAAGCCTTTTGTGCATCTTCTGCTTCTTCATCTGAAACGAAGGATGACTTGATTAGCAATGTGAGGGATGTCTCTGTACACAATGTGTGCCATGGGTTAGTACCTGCATTAAAATCATTCTCTATTCGTTCATTTTTAGAGGACACGTCAGACAAGTACGCCAAAATAAAATCTTCATTAATGCACCACTTTCCCTCGCTCGGTACATTATTATTATTCTCATCCTGACCAATTACATCAAAGTTTAACTCCCACGGACAGTCTTCTTTAGGATCCGGCTCGATATCTGCTTCATTGCCACTATCAACGTCTTCTTTCTCCTGAGATTCTAAGTAGAAGACGGAATCTGTATGAAAATTTTCCACCCCTCGGAAAGGGTACTTTTCTGCAATCAAGGTTCGAACTTCTACCTCATCATTGGCATACTTCATGACCTGATGTAGGGTAGACGGGACAATGCGGTTTGCGTGAATCCATGGTCGTCTCAACAATAGATTGTAAGACGTGTCTGTGTCTATGATATAACAGGTCACTTCAGATTTGAGATCTCCGATCTGACACCTGAGCTTGATCTTTCCCAGGGGCCGAGTGCTGTTGGCGAAACCAAAGATAGTGATCTGGGTGGTGTTCAATCGGTGCATATGAATCCCTAAGACCTGCATGACCCTGTAGGGCATAATGTTGAGCACTGAACCCGGATCAACTTGGACACGACTGATTTCAGAGGATCCTATATACCCCGTGTAATACAGCGGTCTGTCGTGCTTGTGTTTGACCTGTATGTCTTCCTGAGTAAATGATATGCAGGGTAAACTTCTCGCTGCTTGTAGGCAGTGCAGGCAGGGTTGGTCTTCGGAAGCTTCAATGATTGGAGCGACTTGTGTAATAAAGCTCTCCGTGTTCCTTAATGCTTCAATCAGAGCTTCCTTGGTGGTTTTAGACAACCTTAGGAGCTCATATAGAGTAATCCTGGCCGATATGTTGGCCAGTTGCGCCATGACGTTGAATTGGAAGGGAGCACTCGACTCCCCGGGTTCCTAGCAAAGATTTTTATTGAACCGGATCTCCTTTTGTTTTCCCTTATCAACTGGCTTCTTTGGTACAGAACCCCTAGCGTCTTGGGGTGGTTCCTCAGCTTCTTGAGCGTTTTGGTCGTAGTCCATTAAGTAAGATTTTCCTGACCGAGTGCTAGGGTTGCCTTCTGGGTATGCCACCAGGGCAATCCTTTCTTCCTCTGAGTCGGTAAGAGGTTTGAGGTGATCATCATCCTCATTAATAGAGGGGCTAATTATGTTGGATGACTTAGTTTTTCCTCCCTTCCTTTTGGACGTGGTTTTCGTCCACTGCCGATCTTCAACTAGGTCGGGATGTAACCACATGATCTCCGCTTTTGGGGTAGTGAGGGGTACCAACCCCCTGTCCTTCTGACTGTGCAAGTCAGTGTTTTTCATATGCATTTCCCCCTTGTGGATGGGAATGACGTCGTTCGCGGTTGCTACCGGCGGGAAGTCACCAAATTGGACCGCTATTAAGTTGGTGGACACGGTCTTCTGTAGGCTTCAGGGTGAGCACGTTTGCATTTACCAGGTTTTGTAGAATGTCTTTAAAGACATAACACTTTCTGGTAGGGTGGCCCAGGAACCTGTGATAACGGCAGTAATTAGGATCATCGACTTTTCCTACCTCATCCGGTTTCCTGATTCCGGGAAGCTGCAGCTTGTTCTTCCGAAGTAATTGGAACAGGGTGTCCACATGCTCTTCCTTGAATGAATACTGCTTGGGCGCTCTTTGCGGGTTCGGCGTCTTGTTTTGCTTAGCCGGTGATGCCTGTGTATTGGCGTCGGCAGCCAAAGTCTCTTTCCCCTTGGATCGAGGAGCATTATGTTGGTTGCGCTGTTGCTGCGGCTTCGGTTGGGGAATTTCTTCAGCCTTGACACGAGCAACTATTTCTTCGGCTTGTTCTCCCTGCGAAACCAGTTTTCTCCAGGAGTGACATTCCGCCACCCCCATCTGAGCGAGGAGTTGGGTCTGCAAATTGTGCCTGCAAGTTTCAACCAAAGTTAATTGAGTCATACCTGACGGGCATCACAGTGCCATGCTGCGGAATCTCTCAACATACGGCTTGATGGACTCTCCTTTCCTTTGTTTAGTGGCTAGAAGAGTCGGGACTGAGACTTCCGTGTCATCCTCAAAGAACCTGGCTAGGAAAAGCCTTTCCAGGTCCACCCATTTCTGGATGGATTCGGCAGGCAGTTTCATAAACCACTCAAAAGCGACACCTTTGAGGGTACCGATGAATAGTCGGGTCATGATGACATCGTTTGCCACCACATCTCCAGTCTGAGACTTGAAGTAGTAAATGTGTTGATTGGGTGACCCTGTGTCATTGAAAGGTTACAGGGTTGGAGCTTTAAACTTCGGTGGATAGGGTGTTGTGTCCCATTCAGCAGGGTAAGGTCATACTACCCCTTCTTCGCGGAGCTCGCTTCTGTTGGCGATTGCATTGAGGCGAGCTTCTAGTTCGTTCACTTTAGTGGACTGAGGGTGCACTTCTCTTTCCATCTCCTTCTCATTTTCAGAAGAAGATTCTATGTCCTGAGCCTCGCGATCCGAATGCTCAGGTGCTTTTTGTTTTCCCTTGGATATTGTCCTCCGTGAAGATTCTGATCTTTGACCTTTTTCAGCAAGGAGCTGGGCCAACATATCCTTCATCTGAAGAAGGGTCTCATGTTGTGCCTGGAGCATGACGTGATGTTCGTCAACTCTCTTGGCTAAGTCTTCAGGGTTTCCAGTCATGTAAACGGAAGCCCCTCATGCCACGACCGAGCTTGAAGATTGAGATTCGGCGATTGCCGAATGTTCATCATCAGAACTGATCCCTTTGGCCAACCTTTGATAACCAACCGATCGGATAGCTCCTGTACGAGTCCGGGTGTGCCGGTATACTCCTTCAAATTCGTCACAAATTTCCCAAACGGTCGGGGAATGACTTTTCTGCGACTCGTCAGAACTAGGATGTGAGGCTTTCTCTCTGCCGATCACGTTGATAGTGACCTGAGGATATTCAGCTTCAGAAACCTTCTTCTTCTGATGACGTCGTCGCTTGGTAGGTCTGGCGACGTCAATCAATCTGTCGAACACAGACTTACGGGGCTCAGGTGTACAATAGTGACATTCTGAAAGGACTGCTGATATAAGCCGCTCACACTGGCATGAATGAGCTGCTTGCTGAGTTGGTCTTTCTCTTGATAACAATTCTCGCAAGTCAGACACCTGAGAGGGATCTCTTTCTAAGCGTGAGGAAGGAGATGGCACCCCCTGCTCTTGAGAGGGTAAGATTGATTCTTGTCGAACATGGATTTTAAACCCATGTTAACCTTTTTGAACTTGGCGGACCGCTTGAGGATCGCGTTCTTGAAGAGAAACACGAGGGTCACGTTTGGATTTGTAAACATTAGGCCGGGGCCTACGTTTATATGATGAAACAGACCCCTGAGGGTCATGTTTTGGTTGAACGCACCCCTGAGGGTCGCGTTGGGTTGGTGAAACAGACTTTTGAGGGTCATGTTTCATTTGAACGCACACGTGGGGTGTGCGTTTATCTTCGGCAGCGCCTTTCTGAGGGCTGCGTTTCGAAGGAACAATGCGCCACTGAGGATCGTGTTTCAGCTGTATCAGCCGAGGCTCGTAGTTGGGCTCATTGCCGCGAAGCGTGCGTTCCGTGGTGGAAACGTTGTGCTCGGGCAAAGCTTCTAAAACGCGATCTTCGCGTTGGCCGAGAATCCGACTTTCTCGAAGATGCGCTCGCCGTATGGATCTTCTCCGTCGTCGAGCGGCGTTCTTCTTGGCTTGTTTCAAAGCCCTGGCAGCAGTGTCGTTGGCGTTTCTGGAGCTCGTCTCCTCTATAGGCCGTTTATGGCCCGTAGCACATCGTGTTGACGCGAATGTGGGATATTGAACTCGTTGTACGAGTTCGGCAGAGGCTAAGCCCGCTCCTGAAGTAGAGGGGCTGTTCAACGAATTTTGGCCAAAGGAGAGGACTTTCTTTGGCGTTTCAGCAACAGGTTTGATCTCCTTGGAGATCTTGCGGACGTCGCGCCTAGCCTTGGGGCTAAGCGATCCAGAGAAGAGGGCTTCCTCGTATTTTGCTTGGTCAAACTCCACGACGAGAGTTTCAACAGTCGTTCCCATGAAGTGGACATCGGATTGCGCCACAACTTCTTCGTCAGAAAAGCTAGTCCCCAGCAGAGTCGCCATCTTCGTCAGAAAAGCTAGTCCCCAACGGAGTCGCCATCTTTTGTTTGTGGAAAAATTTGTAATAAAAAGAATGAAAGAAAATTGACTTGTATTCCTTCGATCTTAATTACAATTCGATTACAAAAGAGAGAAGAACGAATTTGATTCTCCTCTTTGTTTAAAACTGGGTTCTTCTTGGTAGCGATGGAGTGCCTCCTTCGATTGCTTGCGTCGAATTTGCCCTCCTTTGACGATCCGACCGTCTTTTATCTCGTGGGAACAATGAACTTCTATGGTAAGTTTGAGGAATAACTCTTAACGAGTTTTAGAACTCAGAACGAGTTAGAACTCTATGAAAAGAGTTGTTAGTACCGAAAATTCAGTTAATGGCCAAGCAGATTTTCTGTTTCTGAAGGATTCTCCCCCGATTCGATCTTCTAAATCTGAATTAAATCCCTTATCTCCAAAGAATTCGCCTCTGCTATCTCCAGAGAAAATCCCCAGCTCCCAACCTCCCCGTGCGGTTTAGATGCCAAAACTCTAACCCCTTACTCGGTTTAGTTTGTTGAGATTTTATAGGTGGATAAGAAGTTGTAACTGCCCTCTAAATCCTCTCCTAAGTGGGCGTGATTTCCTCAGATCGTGGGGAAACAGTTCTAAAACCGTTCGACTCATGTTTGAATGAGTCAAACGCCCAATTCGGCGTTCAGGACCCTAACTTCGCGTCTTAGAATTAAGACGCGGAGTTGGGTACTGACTGAATGTCAAAAACGTGAGGGCCGCTCGCATTTCGTCTGATGTAGTTTGGAAACGCAAGGGTCGCCTGCGTTCCAAGAATTGTAACGCGAGGATGAGTTCCGCGTTTTTTAAAAAGGGGCTGGTTGACTTGTAACCTCTTCTGTAGAACGTTGCGAGGACCATTGTTCAGTAATCCTTGCTTTAGCTGTTGTAGGGTGTGAAAGTCGTCAGATTGTAACTCTCACTGTTGATTGTGAAGACCACTGAATAGAGTTTTCATCAGTTGTCGGAAGTGTCGTTGAATTGTTACTCTTCTTAATCTATGTGAAAAGTCCTCCATTTGCAGCTTTCATTTATTGACATGAAAGTTATCTGATTGTAAGTTTCGTTGTTGAAGCTTGATGGGGATCAACTATCTATTGTGATTTTTAGACAGCCTACATTAGGCTATTTCGAGGAGTAGATCGTTTTGGAGGCTCGTCTAGGGCTTCGTTTGATGATAAAGGTGGGATCTTTTTGGTAAAGACTCTATCTTTTTTTTAATTTTGGATCTATTCTTCATTTGTTCCGCTTTGGTTTGTTGGTGCTTTGAGAAAAATGGTCGAGAAAGATGGAGTTGTGGAGGGTACTTTCGGCGTGAAGACCGTCCAAAGTTCGAATATCCACTCTATGAAGATAGATGTGAAGAAGTTTAATGACACAAATAATTTTGGTATTTGGAGATGTGAAGTCTTGGATGCACTCGACGCGCAAAATTTGAAAGACGCATTAGAGTTGGATGGGAAACCGGACGACATCGAGGAGAAGGTTTGGAAGAAGATGAATAGAACAGCGTGTGGTATGATTAGATCTTGTTTAACTCAAGATTTGAAATATGATGTGATCAATGAGACTTCAACTAAGAAGATTTAGGAGATCCTTGAGAGCAAGTATTTGACCAAGAGTATACAGAACCGCTTGCATTTGAAGAGGAGGCTTTATCGCTTCCAATTGAAGAAAGGAACCTCCATTGGTGATCACATGAACCACTACACGAAATTTCTTACGGATTTGACGAATGTAGATGTGATGATTGAAGATGAGGACAATGCGTTGTTATTGTTGAGTTCCTTGCCCGACGAGGAATATGAGATCTTCGTTCTTACTCTTATTAATGGGAAGACATCTCTTTCGTATATTAAGGTAACCGCTGCACTTGTGAATTATCAGCTTCGAAAGAATGATAAAGAGACTTCAGTTGAGCCGGTAGCGGAGGCATTGGTCGCAAGAGCAAAGAGTCCAAACCAAAATAGGAGGTCACAGTCTAGAAGGGCACATCCTGGAGTTCGTAGGAATCAGTGTGTCTTTTGTAAAGAGAATGGACATTAGAAAGTCGAATGCCCAAAGTTGGTTGATCGAGCCGGGAAGAATAAGGAAAAACTATTCAACCTTCAGAGGTGAATGTTGTCAAGACTAGTGGCGAAAATTCAGATTCGGATTCTTCGGCTACTCATTAACACTACTGTCAGTTTGTGTTGCCGACTTTACAGAGTGGATGTTGGATTTGAGTGCTTCTTACCATATTTGTCCTATGAAGGATTGATTCTCCAGCTTTCAGGAGTTGAAAAAAGGGGATGTCGTGCTTATAGGTAATGATCATGATTCCCTATTGGTGGTATCAGTACCGTTCGTATTAGGATGTATGACGAAGTAATTCGAGAGTTGGATGAAGTGAGGCTCGTTTCTCAGTTGAAGAAAAACATCATTTCACTTGGAGTTTAGGAGGCAGCAGGCTATCGGGTGACCTTAGAGGATGCATGTTTTAAGGTCACCTTTAATTGGAGCACGGTGTTTGATAGAGAGCTGCCGACTTCTTTGGATTTGGCTAGATTGTGGCATTTGTTGAGGCTAGGATATTTGATTGGTTATGTCGTGTATGGTTTGTTGAGGAGTGCTTTGACCTGCAGATTGAAGTCCTTTGAGCACATTGGTATGAGCGAGAAGACCGAGGTGGAGTTTGGCACTTCTATCCATCGATCGAGGGGTCTTTTAGGTGGTGTTCATTCAGGCATTTAGGAACCTTCCAATGAAGCATCATTGGAAGGTAATCAGTATTTAGTTTACGTAGTTGGGGGCTATTCTAGGCATTGGTGGGTTACAACCAAGTTGGTCGGTGTAAAGTCCTAGAAGTCAACAACAAATGGAGGAAGTGTATTGGTAGAAAGGTGATCCGTTATTCTGATTTTGGTAGGGGTCATTTCTTGCGTTTGTGCCGAGCTCACGGCAGTTTGAGACAATTCATTGAAGAGGAAACATTGGGGCGACGAGATGAGATGATAGTTTTCATGGGTCGTTCCTTTCTGGAGGAGGATCGGCGTTTGATATCGAGCATTGGTTTTGGTGTTCGGGCTTCGACATATTTGGGTCATCTTGTTCATAGGTTGCCGACTGCTACGTTTAGAGATTTTGGATCTCGTAGAGCTGCTTAAGATTTTAGGTTACGTCAGATGTTTGGTTACCCAGCATTTGGTCACATCGAGGATGTGAGATTTGATCCGATAGCACATTTGGGATTCAGAGGCTCGTTTGGTTATCAGTTAGGAGACTCTGATTTTGTTCTGAGAAGGTATGTCACTTTTAACTCTCAACAGGTGGAGAGTGTTGATCAAACCATTGGGATGCCGCAGCGGGTGGAGGGTGATGCTACTCCACATTGGGTGAAGATTACTCCATATACTTCAAATCATTCTGCATCGTTTGGGATTCCAGCCGAGGTGACACAGATTGGGGATCATATTGATGCAGATGCAGATGATGAGTTGGTTTTGGATTCGAGTGCGGCTGGTGAACATAGCTCGCATTTGGTTATGACCATTGGTTCACCGTAGGTGAAGGTGTTTGGATTGTTTCACTTTGGGGCCATTAGGAGAGTTATCAGCCGCAGATTTGGTGATGATGTTGGACAAGAGTTGCGAACTCTTCTATTGGATTGAGGGCCTTCGGAGGCCATTTGGTGAACTACGTGAAGGCTTGATTCCTTGGGCAAGAGGATACGTAGGCAATCATTTATGATACAACCGGTTTGGTGAGTTGATACCGACATTTAGAGAGTGTTCACATTCTCGTTTGGGTCTCCACTTGTTGTGGATTGAGTCCGTTATCGTTGATTTGTTCCACTTCGTACTGGACGTAACAAGTGGGACGTTTGGTTGGTATTGGTGTCGACTCAGTTTTGAAAACACTTCACCGAGGTGTAGAATTGTTGAATAGCAAGTTCCTAATATGTTTTGCTAACAGATTATTAGGATTCCTAATCTGTTTTAGTAACAGAATTTCTAATCTGTTTTAGTAACAGGATTTCTAATCTGTTTTGGTAACAAGTTATTAGGATTCCTAATATGTTTTGATTTTGGTTTTAGAATTCCTAATGTGCTTTTGGTTTTAGGATTTCTATATATATAGGAACACGTTTTAGGTTTGGAGAGCAACGAAGGGGATATTTGTAGCACAGAAAAGAGGTATTTTCTTGAGCTATTGGTTAGGGTTTTGTTTGGAGAGAATTAGAACTTTGTTGGTGAGATTAATTAGTGAGTTTGTGTGATTTCATAATCTCAGTTTGTACTTTTCTTCTCTATTAATGAAAACATCATCCTCTTCTTGCCCCATGAACGTAGGCAACTTGTCAAACCACGTTAAAATTGGTTGTTTAAGTTTATGCTGTTATTTTGCATTGTTTGGCATTCTCTCTACGTTTATTTGATTTGGTCTCTCGAAGCACATCGGTTTAGTTTTGGCTTCCGCCGCGCACAACAAGTGGTATCAGAGCCCAACAATATCAAAATAACAAAACCATTCACACAGTAGCAGAAGCATAATCATTAAGGAACACTTACGAGAACAATCTAGACATAAAGTATGTCTACAAAAGGCACCAACACAATGGCATTCAGCATCCAGAAAGGACTCAAATGTAAATTCAACCAGTAATAACATGAATGTTTCTTGATACCGTCTTTTATAATCAATATGTACGTTATGCAAACCTGGACACATTCAAAGTATATATCAAAAACTATAATTAAGCACAAGAAAGTTGATAATAGAGTATCACTGCATGTCTTTTTTGTGGCAGGAGATAATGGAGGTACACTAAACTGAATTATAAGGACATAGTATAATACCTCCCAAACTCCAATATCTAATCACACCACAAAATTATGTAGCAGACAGCTAAACCCTCTGTTATAAAGCTATGTCCATGGCAGCATGATCAAGAACAGTACGATTTTTACTTCGGAATCATTTACACACATCTGATTACAAAGTATTTACAAACACATGGACAAGTGAAAAATGCACATCTAACCTGCTCAGCACATCTAAATAAGGTACTGACATTGCTTTCCCTTCATTGCATTGATTCCTGTTGCTTTTCTTCAGATTGACGTCGAAAATAATACCTGGTACAATATAATTGTCAAAAGCAATGAATAAGATGGGGAATATAATTCCAAGCATCAGAGAGCAAGACAAATAACAATAAGAAAGAGTGAAATTTTTTCAATTGACATACACAAAGATGTTAATGCCGTAGATCGATGCATATTTCCGCAGAAGACGTTCTACAGCATACCATTCAGACCGTTGTGATTGTGATCCATCTTGATAACCAATCCGTGGCATATGAATAGATGCTAATAAGAAAAAGAAGTCAGAAACTTGACCTGTCAGTTCTAACCCCTCAACAAGCAATCAGATTGAAAGAATTGAAACTCGGTTGAGAAACCCTTTAAAACCTAAAACAAAACAAAGTGACATTCTTTCCAAATATATTTAAAGCATATGGTTACGCAGCGCATGTGAATTCTATGTGAAGAAAGAAAAGGTAACACACCTGATTGAGAATAGATAATAGTAATACAATTCCATACAAACCCAGCATTGTAAAAGAAAATCTCTGATAATAGGCATCACTTCAACATTCCAAAATGGCTACCATTACGGTTACACACTCATACAAGTTGATCGGAACATATAAATACGTGTGGTGAGAGAGATACCATTAGATGCAGTCATAAACAGTATTATGTTTGTCCAGCAGTTGAACGAGAACCAAGCAGGTTTCTGTTCAAAAGGAAGACAGGTGCAAAGTCAACGCCTAATGATAGTTGTTTCTAACTGTTAATGCACGTCGGTGCAATAAGAGTATGAACATGGATAAAACTGAAGTTCCAGTATATAGAAATGATGGAACTGAATTTTGGTTGCCATATGGAGATGCAATGAAACGTTATTGAAGCTGCAAAGAAAGTATGAACAAAGAAATGGTTCACAAAGTAACAAGTATTGCCAAATATGAAGACCTTTCAAATAGAAAGATAGATCGTGCACATGCACATCATAGAAATATAATATAATATCCGTTTAATTATTGACATACAGCAAAAACCACTAGCAACTAGGTAACACAAATATACCACATCTGAATGTTGAAAAAAGTATTCCATTTACTGTAGTCTGTAACTAATACCAGAATTTTGAGCAGCTGAGAAAGACGCCTTTGACAAACATTGTTCGAGGTCAGCTATAGAGATATTGCTTCTAGGAACTTTGCGCCTAGGATTGTAAGATTGTACAACAGCTAGAGCCACCCACCGAAGAGAATCTCCATCAATAGTTTTATCACCAGAAGACCCTGGAGACCAGTAAGATGAATTTGAAAGACTGTAAATATGAAGGTACAAAAGATTGCCCGATGCATAGAAATTGGTCCAAAAAACAGCAGAAGTCAACAATTAAACATTGAAGCACAAAAGAGAATTGTACATGCACATTGAAGCACAAAAGAGAATTGTACATACATCATTCTTAAATTGGTCAATATAACAAGCAAAAATATTTTATATTCCAAATCATTACTAGGATCGCTCCCTCCTCCCTCCTGTTAGGTCTCATATTATGAGCCTATATCTTCTAATCTTGTTTTGATGATTACAAACAATTTCTAATATTGTTTGTCTAGTGTTTATGTTTTCTTATTAGGTATTCTAGACAAATAATATGTTGGGGGTTGGATGGATTGAGCCTACACGATCACATCAAATGGAGGTTGGCGGAATAGTGGAATGAAGCCATTGCACATCAAGTCATATTCAAGATCAAGCTTCATCCGCAACCAAGTCAAGCATATTGAAGATCTATCAAGCTTGAGTAAATTAGTTTAGGGTTATATATTGTGTGTGTTAATACCTTAAGCTCGATATTATACACACATAATTTAATGGTTTATGTGTTTTATCCACAAAAGTTTTTACAAACAAATAGATATATAATACTTATTTGTTTTTTATGTGGATAAGTTGTTTTGGTTTAGCTATATAGATAAGAAGCAATATATACCTTCATTTTCACATTTATGTATTTCATATTCTATTGAATTTGCAAAATATTATGTTTATGGATTGAAGACTTACTTACACTATTTTCATATCTTGTATAAGTCTATAAATCCATTCTAAAGTGTTTCAAAGTTTTGTTTAAGTCATTTTGGCAAAATTAAATTTTCAACATGTTCATAATTATGTGATTTTGCAAAATGATGAGATTTTACAAATAGGAAATGCAAATTAAAAAATTCTTTTTTATCATGTTCATTATCATGTTTACAATCATTTTCCAATGTTTTATATTTTTATGAATTTATTTGATATTTTTAAAAAAGATTTGAATTTTGTTTTTACTATTCAATTCAGGCTGATAACCTGTTATTAGTCGACTGGTCAGTCTACTGATGACATCAGTCGACTAATCAGTCGACTGAAGAATGTGCCCGTAATCTTTAAAAGTTTCTGTTCTATTTTGGTCGACTGACCAGTCGACTGATGATCCATCAGTCGATTGGTAAAGATCATTAGTCGACTAATAAGCTGCCGATTACCTGCAACGGTCAGCTCATCAGTCGACTGATGAAACCCGTCAGTCGACTAATGACCTATACCAGTTATTTTTCTAGTTTTCGTTTGTTTGTCTTTTTGATGGGTTTCACTTGGGTTTTGAGCTTTGTTCCTTCATCCTATATATACCCCATTCTATTTCACTTCTGAACCAAGAAAAAGGAAGTTTAAAAACAAGCTTTAAGAGTGGTTTAAGTTTGTTTAAGTGTTTACAAAATTGGTTTTGTGAGGATTGTTTCACAAGAAGAGGAGATCACCTTTGGTTTGAGCTTTCCATTTTACATCTCCATCTCTCTTGTTCTAGAGAAGTTTTCTCAACTCATTTATCTAGCTTATTTACATTTATGTTGTCATATTTATATTTGCTAGACTTTAATTGAGTTTGATTTTATCTTCTCATTGCTTGCACACACAACCTTTGAGCTTAACTATTTTCACATATTGTATAATTTGGGGTTGTGGTAAGTGTAACCTTGAGAGTGAGCTTAAATTATATTCTCACCTATTATAGAGAACAAAATCTTGTATTTGAGCCTTATTGTGAGAGTTCACATTGTAATATATATTTACACCAAGAGGAGTGTGTGATGAGGACGTAGTCGATACCAAGAGGAGTGGCGTCGGTAGTAAAACCTAGAAAGAGGTAGTAAAACCGAGCACTTGAGGGAGACAATACGTTAGGACCAACACTTGAGGTTGTAGTTTGTGTATGTACATTGTGAGAGACTTGTAGAGTTTTCGGTAAGCTAGAAAACCGAGTGTGTAGAGAAGTTTCGGCTTCCGAACCGGGTGTGTCGAGATAGTGAAGATCTCCTCGAGGTGAGAAGCGGAGACGTAGGTCGTGAGGACTGAACTCCGTGAACATATCTTGTGTTTGAGTTTGCTTTGTGTACATTTATTTTTGTGCTTGTAATTTATATTCTTGCTCATAACTCACTCATATATCTTTTGCAAGAATTAATTAATCAAATAAGTTTTAATCGGCATTAATATCTAATAAGATTAGCAATAACCGTATTCACCCCTCTAGGGTACTTTCACATCCCTCCACACTTCCCCCTAACTCCTCTCTCCTTACCCACCACCTCGACCACCACCCCCCCCAGCGGCAACGACGAGAACAACAACAAACTGGTTTTTCAATGCTGTCATGCATAAGCCCTGTATCAATAAGGGTTCTGTCCAATATTTTCTTCTAATTGCAACTTATTTTATCCTATTTTATCCAATCACCAGACCTATTTAATTAAAATATGGAATGTCTTTGCTCAAGATTCATCTTCCCACCTCGGAGGCATTTATCCCAAATTTTTATGGTTGGCTTCATGAATCCTACTCTTCCACTCAATTTTGTTAAGGGTGTCTCTTCCATTAAGTTAATCAGCAGCATATTCTTCTTAATAGTTTTGAGCCAAATTCCCCATATCTTTTATATTTTATTACATTTTGTAAAAACTCTACCACTGCAAAAAGTATCATTCACTTCCCCCGTACATTTTACAGAAACTTTACACCTTGACTTTCTGTTTGTCTTAACTAATTATTGATCAAGTCTGGTGTCAATGCCCTCCACTTTGTAGTTTGCATCATGTGATTAGATCAACCATTGTTGTGAACATTATATCAGTCCCCATACTGCCTGTTCTGCAACAGATCTCTGATCTCTACACATGACTCATTTAAGATATGGAAATCAGGATCTCCACACCAGTCAACTAAATGGTGATATTAGTTGAGGATTGCAGCCATGCGATTGCGGAATTTTTCACACTAGCATAATTATAAGTGGAATCTGAAGTAAGAGACAAACCAACTTTTTACTTGGCTAAGGGATAACGGATGACTTCATCTAGTTATAGGCTAAGTTGTATTATTTGTGTAGTTTGTGGATGTATTATATACTCATGACACCCTATGAAAAATACAGTAAACAGAGCATCATTGTAATCTGAGGACTAACCATTTAACTTTATTAAGTGCAGATCACCGGTATGAAGATCACCACATTCAAAAGCCCGGCAGTATGCATTCGGAATACTCGTTGAAAGACAAACAAGAGCATCAAACATTCCTCCATGGCCCCATTTCCCAGAATTATCTACACAACTGCCAATTAAAGTTTTGAATAATTGAAGAAAAATATCAAACATAAACAGGTAAATGTACCTATAGTATATTGAACAATGATATGCTTGTCTTGTCACATTCAGGTTTTTGGAGGAGATCGTTTCATAAATTACCTGAATATTATAGCAGGCTCAGATGGACGAGTTTTCTCTGGTTTGGTACAATCTCCATACACATATTGGACAGATCCTGAATCAGATAGGATGGCACTATCAGTTACTGAATCAGGATCTTTCACAGCTAATGACTGGTAACCAAGAGCCTCCCACTTGGCCAGTCGTTTTTCCTCTGCCTTCTTCTTATCAGCCTCACGTTTTAAATCACGCTCTTCTGACATGCCTCTTCTCCTTCCCAGTTCCAGCATGGAGCTCTCAGATGATTTAGACACGTCTTTGAACTTCTCGACCCAAGAGCGATATGAAGCCTCGTCCATTCCAGGATCAAAATTATCAGGATCAGCACTTCCTGTAAAAAGATAATCTCTATTCGACAATTGTTTTGGATTGATCTCAAATGTGGTTCTGTCCTTCTCCAGATGCCGATGATTACGCATGTCAACCACCTTTTCAGCCATTGCATTCAGCTCCATCATATTTTCAACGCTGATGTTTCCAGCGTCAACATCTGTTGGATCAAAGCTATGTAACCCAAAAATAAGAGATCGCATATCACCAGCTTCAACTACTACATCTTTCCTAGTTCCAGAGGCTTCACTGTCTTGCCCAACAACATTGTTGCTGAGCTGCAATTTCCTTTCTGCTCTCCGGGTAATTACCTGAGTAAATAGCAATATATTTTGTAAGCCACAAACAAGTCCATATCAAATTATTCCAGACATGCACAAAAGCCACCTCTTTTTACCTCCTCAATGGTACGTTCTGTTACTAGATTAATAGATAATACATGGTTCATTTGACCAATGCGGTGTGCACGCTGTAAAGCCTGCTTGTCCACTTGGGGATTCCAGTCTTGCTCATAGAATATAACCTAAAACCATTGTTTAATCAGCAACAATGAAATATGAACAATTATGAACACAATGCACTTCCTTTGTTAAGAATACTAATGTTACCACTGTAATGGTGTTTTAATTAAAAAGGTCGCCTAGAATTATCTAACCATTATGATTAGAATGGTTAGCCATATTTTTGGATGATGAACAAACATTTGAATCAACAAGTAAAACAACGGAAAGCAATTTTGAGCATTTACAAAAATTTGTGATGGTATTCCTTTCTGGGAGTGCCAGTAGCCAAGATGTTCCAAATAAAAAGCAATAGCAATAGTTAATGTAATTTCGGAATAGGATCATCCATCCAGACTTTAATATACTCTTAAGCTTCTCTTTAGCCATAGTTTATTTGAAACATAATAAATTATGTCAACAGGATTATCAGTGGAACAGGAAAGCAGAGATGATCAGCCGAGAGTGCACTGAAGATGCAAATTTAATATCATGAAGGACATGCAATTACATAACACTTCAGAAAGCATATAGAAACAGTGAAGATAGAAAGTGTATCGAGTCATTTAATTTCAACCACTGGAAGAATCTGGTAACAGCTCACGAGCTATTCTCCATTTCATCAATAGTCTGCAATGGCCAGATTTTAGGCAGTTTTACTATGTTATATCATGTAATGGTTTTGAACTCTAAAGGATCAGATTAAGAGTCAGAACAAGTCAGGTAAGCTGGGAAAATTTTAGATACAATAAAGGATTTATATGCTTAATTTGTTAAATTAAAGGAGGACAGCATTATGCGCATTAGTAGTTCCAGTGAGCACTATCGTGTGCCGAACTACAGCACTGACATTTTAGTGTTTTTGGGGGGTTTTATTTTATGGGCAGCTAGAATCTGTGCCTTGTCATGTTAAAGTAGAAATTTTCTGCATTTGAGGACCCTAGAAGCCTATACATAGGCTGATGGCTTCCTATCATTATTCATTTTCATGTGCAAAAGACCTTTGTAGGCAATAAAAATTGCCTTTAATCCCTATCAGAGAAGTTCAGAACAAGACTGCTAAAACCTCGTCCGAAATAGCAAAAAATGGGAAAACGCTGATATCTCTCAAACCAGAAGAAATTTGACGAAATGAACGGAGGCAAACCGAACCCTTTGGGTTGGTTTGGTCGGCTCCGTCTCGTCGAAATAAGCGATTTTTATATATAATTCGTCAAATTCCGACTTACGGTTTGAAAGTTATAACCTGTTCTTCGTGGAATGTTCTGAAGCTCGCCTGCATAAGGCAAGCTCGCCTCCACAGCTTCGGCTGCAGAGCTCACCTGACAGCTTGAAGCTCGTCCGCATGATCCATGCTCGCCTGAAGACAAGCTCTCCTGCACAACCTCGCCTGCATAGCTCACCTGACAGCTTGAAGCTTGCCTGAAGGCTAAGCTCGCCTAATTCAGGCCAAGCTCGCCTGTAGACCCTTGGTTCGCCTGCAGGGTCACCAGCCCGCCTGCAGGGTCACCAGCCCGCCTGCAGGGTCACCAGCTCACCCGCATGGGTCGCCAGCTCGACTAGTTTGTCAGCCGTCCACTTAAGGTATGGGAACAGTCACATCAGTGATCACATCCCATGTTTCAAGGGAGAGTATGGTACTCCTTATCCCATCAGTGGTCACATCCCACAAATTAAGGAGGGAGAGCATTGTGCTCCTTACCCAGGCGTGGTCATATCCCACAAATCAAGGGATTGGTCATGGCTCTCCTTTTCTATAAATAGCCACACTTGGCTACATGAGAATGGGTCTTTGGTCTTCTGGAGGCCTTGATCTTTTAAGTGGCTGACTTAGCTTGGCCCTTTCTCAAGACCTTCTTTAGAAATTGACATGTTAAGTGGCTGGCTGGATCTTCTTTGGGACAGCCCCCTTGGTATTTTTAAAGTTTTAATCTGAACTCTTAGATTTGGAGACTCTTAGCACATTGGCTCTGCAAACTCTTTCATTGTAGCCTTTTTGGTGCATTCGGCCTTGATACTCATCAAGCTCGGGCATTCGAACTCCAACCGCAACTCCGATCGGATCGTCCAAAGGAAGCAAACTCGACGCGTGCACCGAGGGAGATGTCCTACTGCAGCCAACGAACCCACATTAAAACAAGGAGGGTCATTCCCTTCTCCTCTGTTGTAAACATTGATTATTAGTTTGTAATAAGTTGTTCTTATTGTAGAGAATAGAAAAAACCCTAATTGTTGTTTATTAAGAATAACAAGAGATATATATATAGCCATACAAATAGGGTTAAGGTTAACAGGTAACAACCCAATACTCAATACTTAACTTAACACTCCCCCTCAAGCTGGAGCATAGATGTCTACCATGCCCAGCTTGTCACATATTGTAGAGAACACCTTTAAAGAAGTAGCCTTGGTAAGAATATCAGCAAGTTATTGTGAGGACGGAGTAAATATGAGAGATACTATCTTCTTCTCACAAGTATCTCGGACAAAATTGTAGTCAACTTTAATATGTTTTGTTCTCTCATGAAACACAGGATTCTGTAAATATAAATGACAGACTGGTTGTCACAATGCATTAGCATGGGTCCAGGCTAAACAAAACCAAACTCTGTCATAAACTTTCTTAGCCACACCATCTCACAAGCAGTGTGAGCCATTGCTCTATATTCGACCTCTGCACTAGATCGTGATACTACAACTTGTTTCTTGCTTTTTCAAGTCACAAGATTACCTCCAACAAAAGTACAAAATCCTAAGGTTGACTTCCGTTCTCCCATGTCTCCTGCGTAGCCAGCATCAGAGAAAGCCGAAATGTGAGTATGCACATGCTTCTTATATAACAATCCCTTGCCAGGACAACTCTTGACATATGCTAAAATCTTCAGAACTGCTGTCCAATGAACCTCTCTAGGTTTGTGCATAAACCTGCTCAGTACACCTACTGTGAAAGTAATATCGGGTCTGGTAACTGTCAAATATATTAGCTTCCCAATTAGTCTCCTATATCGTCCAGCATCATCTAGAAGAGAGGTATCATCACGCCACAAATCAACATTTACCTCCATTGGAGTGCTTGCATGTTTGCATTCCAAGAGACCTGCTTCTTCTAGTAAATCTAGCACATACTTTCTTTGGGACAACAACAGGCCATGTTTTTGATATGCAACTTCAATCCCAAGAAAATACTTTGGTTTTCCCGTGTCCTTAGTGATAAAATGACGGTTTAGATACTCCTTAATCTCAGCTAAGGCAATAGAGTCACTCCCAGTCAGCAGAATATCATCAACATATACGGCTAAAATAACCAAACCAGTTGTTGTGCGTCGAAGAAAGACCGAGTGATCAGACTGATAACGTTGGAAACCAACATAAGAAATAACATTGATGAACTTATCAAACCAAGCTCGAGGACTCTGCTTTAACCTATAGATGACCTTTCTCAGCCTGCAGATAATATAGTTTTAAAATAGTCGACGCCATATGTCTGGGTATAACCTTTAGCAACCAGGCGAGCTTTATAACGGTCAACAGACCCATTGGGACGATATTTCAGGGTATACACTCATCTGCAACTAACCACAGTCGCTCCGGTAGGAAGAGAAACCAAGTCCCAAGTCCCTCTAGAAAGTAGTGCATTCATTTCCTCATCCACGGCCTGCTTCCAAGCTGGTACTAACATAGCTTCCTCATATGACCTAGGTATAGATACAGTGGACAATGACAAGGCAAACTGACGAAAAGATAGGTTGAGACGGTCATAAGAGACAAAAAGAGATATAGGATATTTCGGGCAAGACCGTTTATCTTTTCGAAGAGGAATAGAGATATTCAAGTCAAAATGAATAGAGGTCTCAACATGAGATGGACCGACAGCTGGAGATGAAGGTTCAGCAGTAGCAGATTCAGGGGCATGTACTTTTGAGCGGCGAGAGTATGTCAGTAGAGGCTTCAGTGCAGGAGCTATAGAAGCAGGTAATGGAATAGTAGTAGGAGCAGAAAAAGGTAGTGGTACCTGTGGACAGCCAATAGTAGTGGAACCAGACGAAAAATATGAAACATACTCAAAAAATGTAACATCAGCAGACACAAAATATTTCCTGGTGGACGGATGATAACACCTATATCCTTTTTTAGTACGAGAGTATCCAATAAAAACACATTTGATGGATCTAGATGACAACTTATCCAAACCAACAGTTAAATCCTGAACAAAACACGTAGAACCCAATACACGGGGAATCACAGAGAATTGTTTTTTATCAGGATAAAGACAATTAAATGGTATTAAACCATCAAGGACAGAGGAAGGTATGCGATTAATCAAATAATTTGCAGTGAGAACAGCATCAGACCACAAATACTTTGGAATATCCATATGTATCATCAGTATTCTAGCAACATCTAGAATATGCCTATGCTTCCTCTCAGCAACTCCATTTTGTTGTGAAGTGTGAGAGCAAGAAGTCTGATGAATAATGCCATTAAGAGCACAAAATTTTAAAACATCACTTTTCATATATTCCAAAGCATTATCAGTACGAAGAATACGAACAGAAGTAGAGAACTGAGTTTTTATTTTATTATAAAAGAGTTCAATAACGTGCGAGACCTCTGACCTCTCTTTTAACAGATAAAGCCATGTCATGCGAGAGAAATCAACAAAGATAATAAAATATCGAAAACCTTGCACAGAGGGAACACGATAAGGACCCCAGACATCGGAATGAACCAACTCAAAAGCAAAACTACTACGTTTATCGACTCGACTCTGAAAAGTAGCACGATGGTGCTTACCCAGTTCACACGACTCACAACCTAAAGAGGAAATAGATGGCTGAACAGAAACTACCGATCTAAATTTTTATAGTGAAGGATGACCCAGACGCCAGTGCCACAATAAAGTGGAGTCAGACTGTGATGCAACAAGGCCAGCCTCTGGCACACTGTCGTCCAAATAGTACATACCTCCTCTCTCATGCCCCGAACCAATCTTCATCCCAGTTGTTAGGTCCTGAAAAACACAATAAGATGGAAAGAATGTGACTTTACAATTATTTTGTTTTGTAAACTTGCTAATGGATAATAGGCTAACAGGAAATTGAAGAACATATAACACATCAGTTAGTTTTAAAGAGGAAGTAGCATGAACTACTCCATCACCACGAACTGGAGAAAGAATACCATCAGCAATACGGATAGAATGAAACTTATCAGAAAGATGTAAAGATACAAAGTGATCCTTTATACCTGTCATATGAGATGAGGCTCCAGAATCTAGTACCCAGAGTTTGTGAGAAGAAGCTATGTAAGCATCCATACCTGAAGAGGATGCATGAGTAGCAGAATGAATGTTCTGAGAGAGTTCTAGCTAGCGCAACCTCTCATAATCTGTCTGAGAAATCTGAATAGTAGGAGCAGTAACAGCTAGACCATCAGAAATAGTAGCAGAAATAGATAAGTTAGTCGACTCTGTATCAGCTACCTGGGCCCACTGAGGACGACCAAACTTCTCCTAGTACTTCTTAAAAATATGATTGGTTCTCCCACAATGATTATACTGTCGTGAGCTCTTATCAGATTCACCTTTCCTCCCACCAAAGGAGCCACGTCCTCCACATGAATCACGGCCATGACCATGACCACGATCGTGACCTTTGCCTCGATTAGAGAACATGGCAGACTGATCCATCGTAGGTGAAGATGGTGCAGTAGTATCAGAAGTAACACCAGTAGAGACTTGTATGGCTCTGGAGAATGTAGTAGTCAGTGAGGGAATTGTATCTCCACCTAATATCTATCCCCTTAAATTAGGGTTCAACCCAGAAAGAAATTTGGATACTGTCAGATCACGACGATACCCTAATAGCGTCGTTGCATCAGCTACTGCAAGCTGATGCATCTCTAGTTCGTCTATCAGTCCCTTTAATTCACCAAAGAATTTCGAAACTGACTTATCTCCATGTTTGAGCGTAAACGGTCGCTCATAAATTTCAAATACACGGGAAACATTCTTCTCGTTCCCGTACATAATTTTTAGGCTGTCTCACATCTCTTTCGCAGTGGTTAAAAACATAACGCTGCTACTGATCTGTGCTTCCATACTGTTGAGAAGCCAAGTCATAACACAGTAATCAGATGAGCGCCATGAATTGTAGGTGGAATCTGAGGTTGGTGGTGAAGATGCAAGAAGATATGGTAGTTTGTTTTGAGCGTTAATGAAGATGCGGAAAGCTTGTGCCCAGAGCAGATAGTTTGCACCATTCAATTTAATAGTAGTCCCTAAGACTACCTTAGGCACAGAGGTCTCACCAGTAACAATACCAGTAACAATAGAAGGAGTAGTTGAGGAGATGTCCGACATCGAAGTAGTCATTTTTTATTTTTGAGCAACAATAGGAGACAAATAGTAGTCAAATAGGCAGATTAGTAGTAGAGATCCGTTCTTGAAACATAAACTATGAGCAGATCAGGAACAGGATTAGAGGCAGAGTGGTAGATAGTCATGCCCTCACGCTGCGTAGGCGAGATCACCTGAGGGAGAAAGCCCTGGCTTTTGTTTGCACAAAGGCTCAATTTTTATATTCTTGTTTCTCGAAGGAAACAAGAATAAAAGTGAAATATCTCAACAACGTGAGATAGACACTCTTCCTCTCATCGGTTCTATGACTGAAATGATGAGGGATACAATCGTCCTCTCATCAGTTCGAAGACTGAGATGTCGAGGGAATAGGCAACACGCTGTAGGGGGAACTGTAGCAGCATACTGTAGCGCGGTGGTACTGTAGCAGCAGCAGCGGTGGTACTGTAACGGCGATACTGTAGCGACGGCGATGGCGGCTAGCAACGGCAAGGAGAAGAGGCGGCGGCAGCTAAGGTTTTTGAATGAGGATTTGTGACGGCTAGGGTTTCATGCTATGATACCATGTAGAGAATAGAGAAAAATCCTAATTGTTGTTTATTGAGAATAACAAGAGAGAGATATATAGCCATATAAATAGGGTTAAGGTTAACGGGTAACAACCCATTAACCCAATACCCAATACTTAACACTTATAAATGCAAATGACCCCCGAAACGGGAAGTCAATTTTTACCCCCAACAACCTTCAGTTCTGATGTTACGAGAATTAAACTACAATGCCAAGTTGATGCAAAAAGATGAGTTCCTATAGTCCGGTAGCATAAGGTTATCACAAAAGGGCATATGTTTCCACTACAAGCATTTTGGACAAGACTTGGATGATGTCAAGATGTAAATCATTCAATAGTCTATTGATTTTAGTCATAGGTATATATAGGCTTATTTGATCGAGTGCTAGAAGATTAACAGGAAATATGATTTGTTTTGTGTTTCTAAATCCTGCAAAAGAAGAAGGATCATTATCTAATAAAAGAAAAAAACAGTAATGTCAAAGTGTTTCCAACAAGATACATGCATATATTTGATCCCCAAATCTAATGTAGAATCAATGGCCTAGGCTCACGAAAGAGACGCTCTGACAAGCTATAGCTCCCAGAAATTAAAAGTCAATCTGAAGTACCACATGATAAAAAAAGTATCTAAAGTTAATACCTAATGGCCTGCCCTCATTCAAATTATCCTTTACAGAGTTGAAAGGTCTCCAACTTTCACGAAAGTTTAAAACCCGTGTATCGACATGCCGAAGGCATGCCTGCCTTACATAAAAAGAAAGCTTACGAAATAGATCGGAAATTGTGAAGAGCATTATGGATTTTGTTTACTGTTGAAATGAACTTTCAAAATGCATCTCTTGTTAAATATTGGAACGGTAGGCATTAATCATTAAGGTTTTATTTTGTCTTTTCCAGTTCTGTTAAATATATATCCTTCCAATATCTGTGCCATCTAGCCCACAAGTTAATTAGCTAGACAGGCATATGGAACCACAAGGTACTGTACTGCCATTTTCAGAACCAGAACTAATCCATCCTGTGCCAATATGAAGCATTACACTAAATACACTCCAGACTCCAATGATAAGGTAGCAAAAGGAAGTTGGTAGGGAAAATACATCATTTAGTAGGCCAATGCTTCTGCACAACCATGGCCATAGATTAGGTACTCCCAACTTGTCACCTACATGGGTGTAACAGCATACAGCGACTTTCTACCAATCTGCACGAATACTTGCAGCAGCTGCAACTAAACGGTTTGGGTCTAATCTTAAGTGTGCAAGTACAATTATTAATTTCAACATCTGAAAAGATTCAATGTAGCTTAAGATCAGGTACCTTAACAAACTACGAGCATGTACAAAGAAACAAATTTCAAGAATGCTAAATTGGAAACAATCCAACTGATACAATATAATACCACGCAAACACCAACAGTAAACTAGCTAGACATATACCAGGAAGAAACTAGATAAGAATAAATGTTACAGAAGGAAGTATTAGATAATAGATAGTATTTCTAGGTAGAATAACTCACCGTATCAGCAGCGATAAGATTAAGACCAACTCCTCCAGCTCTAGTTGAGATCATAAAAACAAATGCAGTGTCATTGTTAGCCTGAGAATTCAAGGAGCCTTTAACTGGTCCAGAACTGAAGCTCCTTATCGCAGCAAACCGTTCTTCAGCACGTACAGATCCATCAAGCCGTTCATAGGTGTACTTACGCAACTCTAGAAAGTCCTGCCTTATACAAAATGCAAAAAAGAAGCCATAAAATAGACAAAATAAACTAGCTAAAATCGAGGGCTGATAAATCAAATCTAATGATGGAAGATAATTCACCTGAAGAATGTCGAGCGTACGAGTCATCTGAGCGAATAGTAGTACACGATGTCCTGCTGCATGGAGTTTCTTTAACAGCTGGTCTAAAACAATAAGTTTACCACTTGCCTGAGATACACATACAAACAGTCACTAAACACAAGATAAAACCCAACAGGTGTAAGAAATTATGAGAAATCCACCTGGCCACTGCCTAAGAAAAACACAATGAAGAAAAGACTAACAAGGTACCTGCACTAGGTGTTCACCCTCCTCATATGGTTCAGGCTCAATACCACTGAACAAGTAAGGATGACTGCAAGCCTTTCGAAGTTGTATGACCTGAATAACAGAAGATAAAAATATGCTTGTACTGCAATAGCTGGACATAATATGAGAACAGAAATAATATTGCATATATCACCACATTCACCACAAAGAACCAGCAAATGCTCCTATTCTTTAAAATAGATTTATGTCGGAAGTTTGATCAATCTGTATTACTTATCTGAAGGACGCTCAGTTTCAAAGGATAAAAAATACAGAAAAATAAAAGAAACATAAGCTACTGCTAATGAAGCCAAAATGGCAGCCCTGTTACCATGTGGAACCTCGTTCAGTAAGCAGTACTAGATGAATGACAGCAATAAATACAGGAAAGGAAGCCACTAAATGCACCAGTTAGAAGAGGTGATAAGATTATAATCAGTGGAGAGAGAGGACTAGAAATAGGGATAAGAGAAATAGCTCTTAACAGATTGAATGGACGAGTAGGATTTGTATAACCGACCCCAAAAATTTGGGATGAAGGTATTGCTGTTGCACTTGAAAGAAGACTTCAACAGATACAGGAAAGAAAAACACCTATTCTCATCAAGCTGATACAAAGAAGTTGTCAGCATGGCCTCTTGCTGCATATTTTTCTTCAGGGTCTATTGGTATCTGCCTTCAACAACCAATTGTAATACAGGTAGAGGTTTATATGATTGGACAAGTTTTTGTGCTGGATAGTTATGATTATTTTTCACTTTCAACTTAAGAGGTTATTTGCAATCTGATCATCAAGTATATGGGGTTATTAGGAGTTTAGTTATATCAGGAGCACGATGAAATATTGCCATCATATAATAAGGGAAGAAAAATGTCTTCATTTACTGCTTATGTGCCCCTGAACATAACCATGTCTGACATCTTACGATAAAGGTTTTGCAGTTTGGCTTGAAGTCTGTTTAATAAGTTTGGTTTGAGCCATGTTTATATTTATCTTCTCATCATCTGAAGCTTATAAAAGTACATCAGGCAAAAGTTATAATTAATTTGAAAATTAATCGAAGTTCTTTTATTTATCTTAACAAAATTCCCAAAACTTATTTCATGTCCTTGGACCTTAACTTCTTGTATGATTATCCGTTCCAGCCTCTACTCATTGCTCATCGCATCATTACTTGTTAATAGGAACTAGTTAGTTGATGTATTCTATAAGATTTTACTGTCTGCGGATTAGGAACTCCGTGAACATCATTTTTAGCTAGCTCTGACATACAGGTTTTTCAAATGGGTAAGTGTCCCCATATTTTATGATTGATTAGATCTCTAATTTCCTTCTCCTCTAGTCTCTAGGTATTCGTTGGAAATTGAATTAGATGTTTCCATGTGAGCAGCTTGCCAAGGTTTAAATTTTTCCCTCTTTAGTCCAATAACTAGAGATGAAGCCTGAATAACCAAAAACTAAACTTCAAGTTCATATAAGACCTTCAGAACTTCCATCCCCCAATTAAAACCAAATTAAACTAGCTTTGAAATTATTTATAACCTCAGGGTTAGTCTATATACTACAGACTAAATACAAGCAAGTTAGAGTACAGGCAGCCTTTCATTTGTAATTGCATTATGCATTAACCGGGCAAATTTCGAAAACAGACCCCTTTGCAAAAATATTCCCAAAAAAAGACTTGTTGTGAAAATATTCGCAAAAAACGACCTAGTTTCAGCCTCAGCGTTGAAACTGGGTCGTTTTTTGCGAAAAATGTTTCCAAACTTCACGGGAGTTGAACTCCCGTGAAGTTTTTTTCAAAACAAAACTTCACGGGAGTTGAAGTCCCGTGAAGTTTCGTTATGAAAAAACTTCACAGGAGTTCAACTCCCGTGAAGTTTGGGAACATATTTCCCAAAAACCGACACAGTTTCAGCACTGAGGCTGAAACTAGGTCGTTTTTTTAAAATAAAGTGAAAACGGGTCTTTTTTTGGGAATGTTTTTGCAAAGGGGTCTGTTTTCAAAATTTGTCCTGCATTAACCTCATCATAACAAGTTTTACACAAAAGGAAGAACATCAACAGCCACTAGGACAGCTAAGTTTATGTCAAATATCAGATGTGTACTACACCTTCAGATGTTAGCAGTTATAGTGACATTAAATTCATAGCCGGAGTAGGAAACAAAAAAGAGGGGGTGACAGGTGAAGAGAGGGATCAGTATCAAACTTGGTTGTGGCTTTACACTTTTCAATCATAATTGATAACCCTCAAAGCTGCATGTGGGACTGTGTTCAACATTTCCTTTTTAGTAAGGAAGGTATCCTTGCAAGATTTTCTATAAACACTCAACAAACTCTATAATGTATGACATTTAAAGCAATGATACAAGGACTTATACAATATAATCTAGTTTGACATTATCTATTAAAATATGGAATTTACTGGTAATCATCTACCTGATAAATATAATTTACTGCAATTATAATATAGTGACTAAAAGAAGCCGCATTAATGTAACTAAAATCAATTTAAGTTTAAAAAGTCAAGAAGAAAAATTGAAGTACAATATTCTGCAATGATTGATGACTTGAAGAGGCTGATGATAATGAAAGAAGTGCTGGCAGTTCCCTCCTCAATATTGACATGTACACCTTCTTCTGCAAAGATGTCGACGGTACCATCCTATAAACAAAAGAGTTACCAATATCATTCCCCCAAAAAAATCTAGAATTTCTTTACAGATATCAGGAGATTTTCTAAATATGACGGAAATATTAAGTTCCAAGTGGTGAAACGGACACAGTAATCTCAGTAAGGGGAGGAAGCATCAAAGTCCCACGCTCGACGAGCAAAGCCTTTGTTCTTCGAAGCATAAATGCTTTCAGGGTATATTTAAGAATTTTAAATTGCCCCTTAGCTTTGCCTGCATTATGGCCTGCAAATTAAGGATGATGCACATAATGATTCACAATGTGTCCCTATCTGAATGTAAAATGAAATTGTGTATGATAGCCGCGGCTGCCAATGGGTACATATACTTGTATATAGCTCATACAAAAGGATGACTAAATTGAACATCTATCACAAGGACATTATAATAGATTATTATCAATGCCAACTATGCGATCTCATTTTAGAAAACAGCGGTTCAGCAGTTAAACTAATGGAAATTCAAAAAACAGAAGAGCAATATAAGATACAGAAAAATATCTGTAGACCTGTAACAAACTATATGTGTTCCATCTGAAAAAAGAACCAGTTACACAAAAAAATAGGAAAAGAGGAGATGTGTTGTTCGTGGTTCTGTCATAGCATCCCACATCCACATCACAACTCTCAGGAGGAGATGAAAGGGCTTTGCCAGTGTCCTTTGGCATAGGTTAAACTTGGAGTTAAATGCATTTTTACCTAAGGAGATCCCATTTTGATAATAATCCGGGTGGATACATGGTGTTAGGAAGAATCTAAAGTTAGCATGGAACCTTTTCTAAGCCTGCTGCAAGAACTAGACACAATGAAGGTATCTCACATCTATGAAGAAATTAAATGCATGTAGTGACTCCTAAGAGTAGCTCATGGTACGACTCAGCAGTATCTGTGGTCTTATTTGTCTATTTTCCCACAGAATCTGGTTCCTTTAGTTCAAAATAGATGAATTCCCTAGTGAGTGCTACAATGCTAATGTGCTGCCAGTAAACAATAATGTGTATCAACAAGGAGCGTCAAGATAAATTCTATGAGAAAAGTAGATATTAAAATTGCCTAGGTATCTTATACTGAGTCAAGCAAGACCTGATGAATCTCCAGCTTCTTTGAATGTGGAAATAAATTGCTCCATTGTTCCAAAAACCGATGGCATACAAAAATGCATCAATGCCCAAAGCTCAGAGAGATTGTTTTGGATAGGTGTCCCAGTCATTAGCAAACGTCTTGGCATGATAAATTTCTGCTCAAGTACATTATATAACACCTGCAGCACATTGATATAGTGTGAATAACCATTAACAATGATATTGACCCCAAAATAATTTCATCAGCTTTGCTGAAAATCGTGATCTCCCTCAATAGTTGAAAGTTACAAAACCGCATTTGTAGTTAACCAATTTATAGTTATGCCTTAAAAAATAATAACAAACTTTCATAGCTTAGACTTAAAATTTTAATGAGGTTGACCAAAATTCAGTGATTTAACTCTGATTGTTCAGATCAACATACTTGAAAATCAACAGATTTCTAAATCAGATGGAAAAGCATAAACAGGAGTGCGAGACTGATAAAATAGGCTGCAAAATATTTGGTGTATAAATATACCCCATTCATGTAAAACAATATACAAACTAGACTACAATTGGTCAAGATAATATCTTAGTTTTGATGTACATATGATCAAACTTGAAATTACTAAATCCGATGGAATAGACCTTTATTTGTCCTTCTGCTAGTTTTAATAGCACCTTAAACAACATGTATAACTACATGATGAATATACAAAGCAAGAAAAAGCACTCCCCTCCGTTCACTAATTTATTTGCAAAGGAATGAACCTCAATCAATACAAATTTAAGTTCAGTCAATGCTAAAACAGCACTTTTATAGTTTTAATTAGTTAACAATTTTGATGCGGTAAATATACAAAGCCAGAAAAAGGACTCCCCTTCCTCCACTAATATATTCGCAAAGGAATGAACCTCAATCAATCCCCACTTAAGTTTAGTCAATGCTAAACAGCATTTCTATTTAGCTAATAATTTTGATGTGAAAGGCATTCCACATCTTTTTAAATTTTTAAAAAAATAGCATAAAATCATAAGGGTTTTGCAGAACTGAACACTACCCTAAACTTTTTGTATGAGAAAACTATCACCAACTTTGAGATCGGCAGACCTTCATGTACGGTAAGCAACAACAACTTCTCAACTTGATTCGGGCATATTTCAGCATATCCAAGGTTCCCCAAAATTTCTTCCAACCTCAAGTCCATTACAGGCTTACAGCTAATTACCAACTCCCCCCAAATGTTGTAATTTTCTTAATTTTGACTAGCAAATTAAGATTGTGAGTTAGAGGTGGTTCTAGAGCAAAGGAAGATATAGAATTCCAAGGATTTTGGTTGGTCACTGTAGGGGACACTGTGACAGTGTTCCCACTGTTACAGTGTTCCAAAGGTAAGAAGTCATCTTTTTAACTCTACAATACTGTTTAAATTGAGAGTTCTTGCACTGGATTTGGGCTGTGAACATGGAATTTGAATGGGAAAAGCTATGTGAAAGAAGTATCTTGAATAACTCTACCAACTTACATGGTTAGAATGTTGAATAATATGAGATATTGGCCTTTTTCATTCAGTGAAGAGAAAATAGTCCAAAAGCTCAGCAAAGAAACCAAGAAGACAGAAAATATTACTTGAAGCAAAAACTTTATCGTTTAATAAAATATGCTTTCATCAATGAATAATAGCTGATGATGGTAATTGGCTGTTGATTACCAGACTAAAAGAAATGAAATTTTGCATATCATAATGAATAATGACCAATTGAACCATATAAAAAGAAGTACGTGTTGCTGAAACATGTGCAACTGTTTGCTGACACCATACATTTTAAGCAGTTTGGAGCTAAGATGTTTGGGTCAGGCGAGGTGGTTTTCTGAAACTACCTGGCGTGATCCTGGCCCAGATAGAAATCATCTATTTCATTCACCTGGTCGACCGTCAATCAAGTTTTCAGCCAAAAATTTGCCTTCTCTAAATCGTCAGTATTTACATCCTGACAAAAACATGATGAACTGACACCGAATTTCAAGCCACACAATGATTAAATATAGATCGCATCTTTTATGTATTATCCGCTTCATGTATTAATCAAACTTCCTAAACCCTGGAAAAAAAATATCACAAGTGCAGCCTTTCCCAGATCAAGCGAGAGAACTTCAACCACGCAGGAATTAGCAAAACATGCCTCAACATCCTTTGTGCAAATGAGAGAAAATGAGTCCTGATCATGAAGTTGATAGATCAAACTTGATTCTTAGATACATGAAAATGAAAATCACATCTGAAATCATTTGTCGTGTGTTATCATAAGCAATACAAAGGTAGTGCTTATGAAGGCGACGAGCAGTTTTTCGCTATTCATCATTTTTTTCTACAACTAAATGTCATAGAAAATTTGGATATCTAATTTTTTTAAGCATGCATGCAATCGTGGCAACTTCTCTCCCATTAGCAGAAAGTGCAGCAATACAATTATATGGTAACATTGAACAGAGAATTATAAACCTAAAGAAGACAGGCAAGCTGAGAACATAAAATTTAGTTGAGAAACCATTACCATTACAAGAGAACTTCTGCTAGTACAAAAATATGTAAGGAAAAAAAATGATGCTTGAGCATACACTGGAAGGATTTTTCAAACGTTGAGCCTCATCAATTACAGTATAATGCCAGCAAATTTGACAAAGAAAATCTTGATCCAGCAATGCAATGTCATAAGTCGTCAGCAACACATCAAAAGGTAATTCAGGATGTGCCTGTGAAAATTGAAGAAAATAATAAAGATGTGAAATGTATAAGATAAGTGGATGGTTACTCCCAGAAAATGAGTAAATAAAAAAATACATAAGAGGTTACAGCAAGAATAAAAACAAAATAAAACATATTGAAAGTAGGCCAGAATTTTTTTTCTTGTCCATTGAATCACCCAAAATTAAAATAATTGTGATAGGGACCAAATGGGAATTCAGACTCACATTGTGTGATAAAATTTGTTTATGAACATGCTCATACATCATCCTTCGAAGACTACAACGATGTCCTTTGTCACCAACATAGCGAAGAACATTCAGACTCGGACAAAACTTGGTAAATTCTGATATCCAGCCATCAGTAACACTTAAAGGGCACAATACCACTGCAAGACCAATGAAACTTTGATAACTAATAGAGATACTAAGCTTCTTTATATGAACGGATGTGAAAATATGCAATTGGGAATCTCAAACTCACGAAATGGCCCAGGTGACATGAGATGAAACTTCAAATAACTCAGCAATGAGATAGCTTGCAGAGTCTTTCCAAGACCCATCTGCCAAAACATACCAAATAGTTACACTTAAATAAAAAAACGAGACCATCTTCTGTATTAAAAGCTACTAGATGTAACTCAAAACGTCCTGCAAATTGAGTATCCACTGAGAGCATTATCTACTCATAATGGAGAATTCTTCACGAATGGAAGCAACTAACAACAATCACTACATTCTACATAATGCTTTCTAACTTCCATGCATTTATATCTGATAGCAGAAAGTTAAAATATCAGATCATCAGAAGTTTGTAAAGTATACGCTGTGACTCTCATAAGTCATACCTCATATACATTGCATCTAGGATCACGTTAACAAGAGAACCAAGTGCCTATCTAGCAGTTCGGATTACGTGCTGCTCCAACTAAATAGAACCAATTCATTATTTATCCATGTACTGTTTATTACTTCAGCTCAAATGTGTCAAATATTACTGACCAGCTAGAATTTTTTCTAATCCGCCATATTATTTTTAGGAAAGCCAAAAATCCAATACTCTAACTCATATGGTCGTATTATTTGGCTAATTTTTTGAAAATGTTTAGGGACACTTTCATTAGTTAATGTTTAATATACATTCATCTTCCACAGGACTATGTACAAATAACTGTTAATTTTACAACAAATTCTTTCCTAATATGACAAATAAAACGGGCAATTTAGCAAAAAATTATAATTCCCAAGCTTAAAGATTTAAACTTTTTGCAGTTAGTATAACATATATATTGATCTTTCATAAGGTCTAAACAAATTCTTTCCTAATATAACAAACAACAACAGTAATTTCTGGAAAAAGTATGATGCCCAAGCTTAAAGATGAAAACTTTTTGCAGCTGAAGAGAAGTAAAGTAAAGAAAAGTCGCTAAAACTCATCTCGGGAGACGAAACGACAGTTTTACCTCATCTCCTGCAAGCAGAATAATAAGACCATATAAATACGACAACAAGCATAGTGCCCAAATCAATTAGAGAAATGAGACGATTGCAGTCCGAATACTGACCGAGGACGACGTTGACGCCGAGCTCGTACCTCCGTACAAGCCAAGAGACTCCCTCGATTTGATGAGGTTTCAGGTCCGCCGAGACCTTCAGGTCGGTGGGATCCAGGAGTGGGCCCCCGTCGGCGCTTCGGTCGCCGGCGAGGACGAGGTCCGCCGCGGCGATGAGGCGCTGCTTGTACTCCATCGATGCTAGGGTTTCGGATTCTAGAGAGAGAGAGTTTTGAAGGGTTTTGAGAGCGACAGAGGGGGAGGAGGGAGCGGAGGTTTGAATCGAGGGGACAGAAAGTGGGGGCGGTCAATGGGAAATTTTTCCGCTTCAACGTGATGCTTTAATTCCAGTGACACGTGCGAACCTCGCTTGAGAACTTCTCTCAATAGTTGCTAGAACTAGAAGTGGTGTAGGAATACTAGGCTCCGATTCCTCTACGAAAAAAGATACACACAGGCACACTTTAAATCTCAAGAGGGTTCCCTGTACTGTAGCTAGAAGGGGTTGTGACCGGAGGTGTGCTCGAGTATGTGCCTATAGCGCCTTCCTTCCTCTACAGCCCAAGTTGTAGAGAAATCCGACAACCGAACCCCACTAGCCTACTAAACCCAATTGCATTTTGACAAGTGTCATTAGGTTTGTTAAAAACTTTTGACTTACTCACGCCAACAAAATCTCATTTGCAACGCCGCAATGTTAGCTTTATTTCTCCCTTTTTTGCCCTCAAATTCCTTTTTCAAAAAATATTTCTTTGTTTTTTTCTTAACTCCTTTCTTCAAAAAAAAATTCTCGAAACGTCACGTTTCTTTTAACTATGTAGTATTCTCTAAAAATAATTATTTTTCCCTATCAAACTGCAATCTTGTTCAGTGACTCTTTTCATATCTACTAGTTGGATTGCACGTGCAATGCACATGGTAAAAATTATAATTTTATTTTAAATTATAATGTTAGATTTTGTATAAATTTATTGAATGTAATTTTAAATGTTTTAATAATAAATTTATTTTTAGGGATTAATTATGCGATATTAGAGTTGTTGTATCTACATGGTGATTGATCAATCAAGTACTATAACAAGAATATACATAAAAGTAAATTTTGATGTTTTGATGATGTGTATGTAAATCCAAGCTTATGACGTTATAGCCTTTCTAAGTCTTTTCACTAATTTCTTTGAAAAGCCTTGGATTTTCCTTTCATCTCGAAGCTTTCGATTACCCTTTGTGTTTCATATGTATATGCCAGCGTTCTCTTCCCTTTGCTTTGCTATCCATTGATCATTACCTATGCAGTGTATCGTTTTGCTTGGCTTGGTTTCTTTCTCTTCATGTTGGTGCTATTTTAAACTGGTACCTGAGATGTTGAAAATGGAAATAGTTGAACATTGTCAGAATAAAATAGATTATATCGTTCAATGTTATAAGGAGTCATATTTTTTGTGTACTTGCAATTTATAAGTCACTGTTTTTCAATGTTTTACTTGATTTATACAATCAGACTCTAGAATGTGGTATTGCACAATAATGGTTATATGTATTATTAGTCATGTGATGAATGAGAAAAGAGAGTACATTAACATATATGATAAACTTTGGCTACAAGCTTTGGCAACTCAGAAGGCCTATCACATTGTTTAATGTCCGGTGCATTTGATGAGGCAGTGAAATAAGTAGGCACATTGATTTTCCTTGAAATAAATCTTACAAAAAAAGCTTGAAGAGAGAATGTTTTAGCAAAAAGATGCAAAACACATAATACAATATGAGATTGTCAGTAAGTTTTGCCTTCACTCAAAGTTACCTATTATCTATAATGTCGTCAATAATCAACAGCAGCAAAAGAAGTTTCATCATCTTGATAAAAATAACATGTAAACAATCAACAAAAGATTTTGCACAGACATGATGAATGATAATGAGTTGTATACATATATTTGAAGAGATCATCATAAACCACAGACTTCATTGGCTCACATTAAATAAAATATTTACCATGCACATTGTAGTTAGTACCAAAAATATGATACAGAAAGGTAAGTAATAAGAACCAGGTTTCAAAAATTAACCGTGTCATCAATGGAAAATCCTTTTGTCCACTTAATTAGATTGCCAGATGAAATTGAAGTCTGTTGCACTGAGAAGAGAAAGTAAAGCCTAATTCCCTCTGTTTTCCAACAGAAAGGTGATAATTGTTGCCTTCAGAAGCAACAAACATTGCCAATGCTGAAGCAATGTAGTTGAAGAGTTTCTGAAACCACAATTTACACAATCTTAAAGCATATGAATCGAGGAGAAATAAAAGTTGGAAGTAACCATCAGGTGTGGCGGAATTGATACTTCCTCAGTTTCCTGTTTGACTACACATCCCTCCTTTCCACCAAGTTGTATACGCAAACAACGAAAGTTTGTTCCTCCTTGATCTAGTGCGTAAAACAATTCCTTCTCGTCCCTACAGATCACAACTCTGATAGTAAATGTTTCAATCCGAATTTTTGAAGAAAAGTATGGTTGGAAACCTTGAATTAAACATGATCTGTTGATATTTAATGAGAAAAGGTACTTTATTCCAGAACAGATGTGTCAGGCTAATGCTATGTGAAGATTTCATAGGTTTAAGGTAATAATACATCTATATCAACAGTGAATTACAAAATTTCCAATGAAAGGTAGTAGTTTCATGCTCATGCAACACATTTTCATTGTCGTGTTGCATCAACTTCTCAAAATGCTGATAGAAGACTTTTTTACTTGACACAAATATGAAGAGAGTCAAAGAATTCAGCCAGACTCAATCTTTTCAATCTTCCTCACACTTTGTACCCCCGTTCTTCATCTTAAGTCTTCTCTATGGTATAAGAATTAGTCTTAGGTTCATTAAGAGAAACAACAGAGTATTTTACTTACACAAGAGTTCATTTCTGACAAGCAGTATGTGTTATGCAGGAAGATTTCCCCTGTACTTAATACTGACACATACCATTTGCAAAGATAAAAATTTTGGAATCTTAAATCCTTACAGGGGTAGTTGATTAATATTACAATCATCTGTAGTTGTTGTGACTTATTAATTTTGACACCTCAATAGCCAGAACCAGTTATAGCTTTTGGCTTTCACTTTTCTAATAAATTAAGCTAACTCGTCACTTTGTAAATCTCAACTAAAATCTCATTAATTTTTTATGTGAAGATTAACAAAACATTTAAAAGATATGGGAAACAAAGTAGACACCATCTTTAAAAACATATATACAGTTAAGAGGGTTATAATAAAGTACATAGAACCTGAGAAAAAGGAACTGAAATAAATTCATAGCAATAATCTAAGAACACTCATAAATACAAAGAGAAGGGACAAGCTACAAGGTATGAATGCGCAATTAAATCTTTATTGACGGTTTACTCAAGAAAAGTATGTTAATCCACTTGACTTGACAGAAAGTCTATAAAGCAAGACGAGCTAAAAATATGAAAGTGAGGAACTTTCACCAATATAAACCATAATCGATCAAAATCAACAGAACCAGAAACTTCAAGAATGAGGAATGATTTACTTACCGCGGGTGAAGACCATGTGCCTAGGCAAAGTGCAAATGTCACGTTTGGTTCAGGGTATTCAAGGCCGTAGACATGCCGCAAAAGTCTTTCTTTCTCTTCAATTGCTCCCTTGTAGCACAGTCAGGAATCGGCAATCAGAGAATGACGATAGGGGAGAAAGAACATCTTGTTTAACCAAAAAACTCGGTGCTCACGTGGTTTACTTACATTTGTGATATCAGAAGAATGCCTCACGATGAAATGCTCAATAGCCAAAGCATTAAGGACTATCCCTCCTACGTTGATCGCTGTCTATATCACAATTTACGTATTGAGAATGTAGTCAAGCAAAAGAACACCTTAAAGCATAATGTGGTTGAGTTATGCTAATTTAAGCACTTCGGAAGCCAGCAAGTAGGATCTGATCTTTAGTAATTATCCGCATATGCAAATTTTAACTTCAAACCTTAGGATGAGTATCTGTATCTTAAGTATTCTTTTAAGTTGGTCAGAGTCAGAGGTGTATCTTGGCTGCTTAAACTGTCTCAAGAATTTATTAGAATTAGTAAATATCTTAACAAATTAAGTTTAAGAGTATTAGAAGGATAATTCAAGGGCTCTACTTAATCTGATAGTTGTCTAGGTTACTTCATGGCCATTCACGTACAAATTTAGAACATCGTAGACAACAAATTTTAATTTTTTATTTACTGAAGCAATAATTTGCAAGTAAAGACATGTAGGATTATAGACGCTTGAATATTGTCAGACATGTTATGAGGATGATGTTACGGCAATGGAGACTTGTACATAATAAATCTAGTTAGTTATGGACAGCTGGCATTTATAAAACTACCAATTATATTTAGTTCTAGTGGATTTCCAAAGTTAAACAAACTTCAGGCCTTAAAGAGTTTGAATTTCGCCCAAGAAGCACGGGACACACTAATTAACATGACATCTTAATAGAGTGCACGCATGCATACATACCTACACAGATTTGTGCGCATGCATATGGCCACACCCACGCTAATAAAATGATAACATAAAATGCTTGCATTATGCTATTAATTAAACTATCTCGTTTTTATGCTCCAACTAAGGTTAAAAAGTAGGACATTGCAATCATCCGTGCCAAATATGTAGCGATTTACCTTGTTCACTAGTTCGAGCAGTTCGTCTGGCGAGGATGGTAGGCCGTGCTGTAGAAATGTCTGCATTTATTTAACATGTCCGGTGTAAGTTTCTGTGCTTTTCTCTAATAAACTTTCTATGGAGAGGGAAAATGGCTTACTGTACATGCATTATACAAGCATTATAGGTATTGATCCAAAATGCTAGCTTTTGTTTGTGCGTCAAAAAGCTTAGTTCAGCAGTACAAAGTTCATGCATCAATATCCTGAAAAAATAGATGATTTCTCAAAGGTTGTACATGGAGATCGCTGCCGATAAGAGAGAGAGAATACTTGTTAAATGGCAGAACTCATTATTATTAATAATGTTTAAGTTTCTGAAACACTGTATTCTCACTGATCACCTTTTTCTAGTGATATAGTTGTAACCATGTTTACTAACTTAGAACTATACTAATGATTTGTACCGCTTATATTGTATCCCCAGTAGGCGTGTATTCTATTTATTGACAGTTGGTATTTCTCATTATTAGAATTAGACAAAAGAAAACCATGGTAAATAATTTATTTCAAATTGAACCAAGGTATGCCTCTCATGCCATATACTGGATGTCCATATTCTTGGTGTAAGTGTGTGTAGGCGTATAAAACTGCCTATAGGTCCCTTAGCATAGCTCGACACAAGGAACCGACAAATCAACGGACATTCGAGCGACGAAACAAGCCAACGAGGCGATGAGGCACGCAAGCAATGGGATGCGTTCGCGTGTGGAACCAATCCAACGGTTCAGAAAGTTAACGAGTCGTCCAACAACAAAACGGACTTGAACTCAAACACCGAGGCGGATTTACTGCCAAATGAGGACTCGGGCTATCAAATCAAGAACCCGAACAAATCAAGCGAACAACCGAATCACGGACACAACCGGACAACGGGAAAACGACGGAAAACGAAACACACCCGGGGACTCGGCTCGAGCCGAGCCAACCCGGGGTGGCTCGGCCCAAGCCGAGCCACCCCAGGGTGGCCCGACTCCCCCCCCTCTCTCTTGTGCACAAACGCACAGTTTAGAGAGGCTATAAATAGGGGGGGTGGTTGTTCATTTTGGAGGACTTTTGGTTGAACTTCTAAAGAGCCGAAACTCTGCCGGATTGTCACCTCAACTCGGAATTGTGAAGGCTTGAAGACTTGGACCCTCGGATTCGGTTTTTGGCGAGCACCTGCAACAACAAAAAAGGCAAGAGTTCGAAGAAGCTAATCCTCAGATCTACGTCCCTACACTCCGGATCAAAGCTTGGCCTTTGATCCCGAGATTCGAGCGGTCGTTTCCTTGGCGAAACGATCCCTCCCGGCTATTATCTCCTTGGCGAGATAGTACCCGTAATACGTCGTAGATCTGTTTGGATCGAGATTACGCGGTGGTCCATGGCACATAACCCCGGTGCAGGCAAAGAACCCCACAAAGTGAGCGACCGTAAAACAGGAGCTCGCGATCTGTTCAAAGGAAAGTTGTAATTTTTTGTTTCTTTCTTTATTTCGATCTCCATTGTAACCGGCTCTTATAAAAAGACCGGATATTTGTAAAACGCATAAAGTTGTTTTCAAAGTTTGTAATGGAATCCTCAATGAGGAAGAACACGATTTTCCACGCGAACAATCTGGCGACCACAGTGGGAGCCAACAGCTTCGCTGTCGAAGCTGGAGCGTCGCAGCCGCGGATCTCGATCCCGGTCGTGGAGGAGGTCGAGTATGAATTCGACCAACAGAAATACGAGGAATACGTCTCCTCGTCCGGATCCACCTCCTCCCCCAAGTCCAAGAAGTCCCAAAAGCTCTCCTCTAGGAGAAAGGTGCGTTGGTGCGATGAAGTTGAAGCCACCAACGACGACCTCACCCCAATCGACGCTGAAGCTGCGTTGAGTGAGGCCCTACCGACCTCAAAGAAGGTCAAATCCGCCATTGAAGGCGTGGTGACTCTCTCCAAGAGAGCCCGCCAGAGGCAGCGTCAACGCCTCGCGAAGCAATTCGCCAAGGCCATGGAGTCCGTTGACGGGGTCCGTTATCATGCGGATCTGAAGAACAAACGAGGCAAGCAGCCTCAACAGCAAATGCAGGGTGGTTCCTCTAAACCATCAACTATGGAGTGGGTCCGTGTCAAACGGAATCGCTCGACTTTGGAGGAGCGCATCCGCAAACGCCGCGCGTTATCGGCGCAAGCACGGGCCAAAGCTGAAGAAGCCCGTCGGAAGCTGCAGAAGGAGGTGGTCAAGAAGCCGCCACCAACTTGCAAAGTTTGGAGGCCAAAGTCTGAAGCGGTTCAGGCTAAGGAGCAAGACCCGCAGCCTCCAAAGATTCAACACCCGGCAAAGCAACCCAAACAGCCGGTGATTGCCGCAACTGCCCTGGGAGATCCCGCAGGACCATCCCAGAAGAAAAAATCTGTTCTGGAGCGACTCGGTCCACTTCCGAAGGAACGAGGTAAAGCTCCAGTTCAAGAACGCTTGGGGCCAATGAAGAAGCCCACAACAATGCAACACGCTGGGGGTCGCCGCAACCCTCAACACTTGGAGAAAACTGTGGCACCCAAGCGCACAACTTTGCGCATTCAAGTGCAAGATCCCGCTGAAGATTCACGTCCACGAAGACGCGTTTCGAGGCGTATAACTCTCGAGAGCCCGAAAAAGGCAATTAATCCTCAGAATGAAATGTTGTCGTCCGAGGATGATGACATTATACCTGAGAAATCGTGCCCACACACGATAGGTTGCTCCGACTTTCAAACGGACGAGCTGTACTATCGTGTTGCGGGTACGAGCAAATCCAGAAAGAGAAGCCCTCAGAGGTTTGAAGCTCAATGTCCGTGTTCAAAACTTATTCGGGCAGTACTGTCTGAGTGCAACTGTGTAAAGATAGTCCCCGAAAGAGTTTCCGTGTTCGAGAGACTCAGCAATGAAGCGCCAAAGCCAAGGCCCAGGCGTTTCCGAAGAAAAAGAACGATGGTCGAAGACGGTGAACATTCAAGGGTCACTGTCAACATGACCAACAGAGGAACATCGGCTCAGGATAACCCCGAGACGATTCCAGAAGCATCCCGACCCAGGACCCGTTTACAGTCTGGGGCCATCAAGCGAGGAACGTACAGTAGGGTCCGGACAAGAGTACCTTCAGAAGATGAAGAATCAGACGCTGGCTCAGCCGTTGCGTCTGACAATACTGTGTCCAGTGAAGGACAACCCCGCGAGTCGTTCATGATAAGCGCGGAGCAAGTGGCCAAGATGCTTGAAGATGCCATTGCCAAACAACAGGAAACCTTTCGGTTCGAGATGCAGATGGCCATGCAGAACATGAGAGAGATGCATGACCAACAGATCCAAGCGTTAAGGAACCAACAAGGGGAACCAAGTCGTCAAAACCAGAACAACTTGGAAGATGAGGATACAAATGAAGCTCGCAACGTCAATAACCCTCCCATTAATCCAGGGGGTGGTAACGATAATGCTAGCGAAGACACAGGTGAAAGCCTGAAAATTAAGAACCTCGAAAGCAAAATCAATACATTGATTTCTGCTCAAGAGACTAAAAAGACGGGCATTCCCTGTCCTTACCCAAGAGAGTGGGAATCGATCCCATATCCGGCAAAGTTTAGTCTAATCAACTTCACGCCGTTTAATGGGATGGGTTCACCAACTCAGCATTTGATTTATTTCAAATCGTACTTGGGAGTCATCTCGGGTAATGAGCCTCTGATGGTGCGGTCATTCGTCGGCACTCTTCGTGGAGCTGCCTTCGATTAATATCGTCGCCTCAAGCCAGGAAGCATAAACAGCTGGGACGACATGGAGACCAAATTCCTTGCAAATTTCTTCGACGACGACACTGAAATCTCTATCGGGACATTGCTCGATGAGAAGCAGAAGGACGGAGAATTGGTCGAAGTCTTCGTCAAAAGGTTCCGGAATAAGGCGATGAATTGCCGGGACCCGATCAGCGAGGAGTTCATTCTTCAGACCTGCCACAACAACCTCTCGCTGGATGTTTTGGAAGCAATGGGCACAGCTCCATCCAAGACATGGAAGGACTTGAAGGTCCGAGGCGAGCAAGCTGAGTGATTCCTTAGGAGGAAGAAGGCGGAGAGAGGCCAACCGGCTACAAACCCTCCGAAGCAGAATTTCAACCAGAAAGGAAAAGGTAAAGCTCAGGTTAATGCTGTTGATGCTAACCAAACCTTTCAATTGCAACCTCAGCAACAGCAGCAGCAGCAGCAACGAGCTCCACAGCAATCGCAGCCACATTGGCAGCAGCGGTCTCAGAAGCAAAAGTCTTCGGAGCCGAGGTTTCCCAAAGTCTACTCCTTCAAAGATGACGAAGTTCCCGGCATCTTCAAATATCTGTTGGAGAACAACAAGATCCAGCTGCCGGCGATTGTGGATCATGAAAGGGCCACTAAAGTGACGGACCCGAGGTACTGCGCGTATCACAGAGCGGTCCACCACCCTACGAAGTCCTGCTACCACCTCAAGGACAAGATCCAGGCGTTGATCGATGTAGGAGTCATAACTCCGAAACCGGCCAAGAATGTAGGAGCAAATGCGGTGTCGATCAGTTTTGGGTCAGTACCCACAGCTTGGTTTGAGCCGAAGCGTGTCACCAAAGTTGGGATGAAGACGGTAAATGACGACCCGCACGGACAGCGCCAAAAGGGACTAGTGCCACACACGGCCCCGAACGGCGAAATCCTTTGGGTTCACCCCGACCTGATTGAAGATGAACAATGGGCCGGATCGTCATCCACGAAGAAATCTAAAGGGAAAGGAAAGTCTTGCTACGGAGTTTCCACCATCCCAAGAAAAGATGACGAAGGAATCCCAGCTTTCCCACTTTCTGAAGATGAACAAGAAGTCTTCACCACCAGAAGCGGGAACCAATACCACTTCAACTATCCGTCACATAATGAACAAGCAGCTAAGCTAGGGGTGACAAAACAGGGACCAGCCAAGACTCTCACAGAGATGGGGGTGATCCCAATTCCCAAACCGGCTGAAGATGTTCGACGACAGCCGGCAGATAAACAGAAAGATAAAGGATCCCAAGAGGTTCAGAACCCGAAGCAGTCTCGCTTCAGTCGTCCAATTGGAGGAGATAAACCGGGAAGTTCAAAAAATCCGCGTGTCTTCGACATCATGGCTCAGCTAGCCAACATTCCAGCAAGGATAACACTTTATGAATTGCTGCGGCTATCTAAGGAAACTAGAGAAGCCTTGCAAGAAGCCCTGGCCGATTCAGAGGTGTTCCTTACTCGAATCAAACCAGCGCCCGAGGAACTGGAACTGTCAGCCCAACAGTGTAATGTGGCAGCCAAGAACATTCCCTACATCACCTTTACCAAAGAGGACAGGCAGACAAAGAATTCAAATCACGATCGGCCCCTGTACTTCGTCGGGTATATTGGCTCCAGCGAAGTTAACCGAATCCAAGTGGATCCGGGTTCCGCTGTGAGTATTATGCCACTTCGACTGATGCACAGCCTTGGCATTCCAGTCAGCAAGTTGGCGTCTACAGGCACAGTCATATACGGATTCAACACCAGCGGGTCAAGACCTTTGGGTAAAATCCGGATAAAATGCCAAATGGGTGATTTAAAGACGGAGGTCACGTGCTACGTGATTGATGCTGAGACATCCTATAACTTACTATTGGGTCGGCCTTGGATCCATAGTAACGTTATAGTCCCCTCCACTCTACATCAGTGTTTGAAATATGTCGACACTGATGGAAGAGTTAGGACGGTGGTCGCGGATAAGCAGCCATTCAAAGGGTACGGGAACTACTTCACAGATTCTCTCCTTTATGGTAACGAATCCGATACAGAACCATCGGTCCAAGGCACGGACAGCGGAGAAGAAGCTGATTCCGAGGCCGGATTCGATTACAATGGTGGTTTTGTTTTTAATGACATTGTACCCTTTGTAATCAATCTCGACGACGAACAGTCGTCAGATGGCGGTTGTAACTGGCAACTTGCCGAACTTGAAATAAATAATGGCTTAGAGTACTCCTTGTCTTTGGATGATGTGATAAAGGGATTATACGATAATCCCGAATTATGTATGCCGCTCCGATCGTCGTATGTAACGAAGAAGCGTCTCCAACACTCTTTCGGAACAACTCAGATTATTCCCGCCAAAATAGGGGGACAAAAAGAAATTATCTTCGGTAAAGGAGAAAATCTTCCGGTGCCAGATCATTTCCTAAGAGAGGATGAAGATGGTGACAAATCTGGTTTACATTTATCTAAGTACAGTCCAGAAGCGCGCAAGCTCATGGAAAGACAAGGATATGATTTCACACTCGGAGAAGGTCTATACTTCGATCGAGGTTCCCGTGTCCCAGTCAAAGCGGCATATGTACCAAAGGGTAAACCGGAGGGCTATTATCGTCACAAGAGGGGCTTAGGCTACGTTTTGTCAGATGACGAATGTGGCTGGCAAATCATAGATCAAATTGCTAACAAAGCCAAGGATCGGTACTTGCTAGATTCGTCAGCTGAAGATTCCGACACAAGTTTGGGAGAAATGTTCAAGGCCTTAATGTCGAACATGACTACAGCTGATCCGTCTACGTTGGAGGACGACGACCAAATGCCAATGTGGGAGGACCCATGGGTTCATCACCTAAACATGCAATATGGTGATAGGTTCGAACAAAGAGAGCCACCCACCGAAGACGAAGTAATCCAAATTAACATGGGCGATGAGGCCAATCCAAAACCCATATTTATCAGCGGTAGTCTTCCATCAGATGAGAAGGAGGAGTTGATTGCCCTGATCAGAGAGTACATCGATGTCTTTGCCTGGAACTACGAAGACATGCCAGGGCTCGATCCCAATGTGGCTATGCACCGCCTCGACATCAAACCGGATGCTAAACCTATCAAGCAACAACAAAGACGGTTTCGTCCGCAGATTATGGAAGCCATCGAGGCAGAGGTCAAGAAATTGATCGACTCAGGGTTTATCCGGGAGGAGCAGCATCCAGATTGGTTAGCCAATATCGTCCCAGTCATGAAGAAGAATGGCAAAATCAGGATTTGCATCGACTTCAGGAACCTGAATGAAGCATGTCCAAAAGACGATTTTCCTCTCCCAATCACGGACGTCATCATCGACAATACATGCGGATTCGAGAGAATGTCTTTCATGGACGGCTTTTCGGGGTATAATCAAATCAAGATGCATCCCGATGACGAAAAGCATACAGCATTCAGAACGCCCCTCGGTGTCTTCTGCTACACGGTGATGCCGTTCGGTCTGAAGAACGCAGGTGCCACATATCAACGAGCGATGACTAAGATTTTCCAGAAACACCTCAGGAAAACAGTTGAATGCTACGTTGACGATTTAGTGGTAAAAAGCCGCAGCAAAGAAGATCACATCAAAGACTTAAGAACAATGTTTGATCTCATGCGGAGTCATCAATTGAAGATGAATCTCACAAAATCCTTCCTCGGAATGTCTAGCGGAAAATTCCTTGGATTCGTCGTTACCACCAAGGGTATACATATCGACCCAGACAAGGTAAAGGCGATAAATGAATTGCAACCCCCGAAGAATCTAAGAGAACTCAGAGGATTGCAAGGGCGTTTGGCGTATATCCGGAGATTCATTTCAAATCTTTCTGGGAAGTGTCAACCATTCTCTAAGCTAAACAAGAAGGGCGTATCGTTTATTTGGGACGATGCTTGCCAGAAGGCATTCGAAGATATCAAGGCGTATCTGATGAATCCCCCTGTTCTTGTTGCACCAAAATCAGGTAAACCGTTCTTGATTTACATCAAGGCGATGAACCATTCGGTAAGTGCTTTATTAGCACAAGACGATGATAATGGTCACGAACAAGCAGTTTATTACCTAAGTCGGACCTTGATAGGCGCCGAGTCTCGGTATCCGATGATCGAGAAAGAATGTCTCGCATTGGTGTTCGCAGTACAGAAGATGCGACATTACTTGGTTGGCCAGACGATTTACGTCATTGCCAATGTTAATCCGGTACGGGTGTTCATGACTCAACCAGGTTCGATGAATTGGCGGTTAGCAAAGTGGGCCCTTCTTTTGTCCCAGTATGATCTGCACTTCAAACAGCAGAAGTCGGTCAAAGGACAAACGATTTGTGACCTTTTGGCGGCAAGCCCGACAACAGATACGGTTGAAGTATATGATGACTTGCCGGATGAAACCCACGAGGTTAATACCACGTCACACCAACAAGTATGGCAGTTATACTTTGATGGTGCTTCGAGAGCAGTTAATAAGGCAGTAACCCCTGGATGTCCTAAGGTCACTTCCGGAGTTGGAGTTGTCTTAGTTTCCCCAGGGAAGCACGTGATGCCTCGAGCTTATTCACTAACGAGTCCGTGCTCTAACAACGTAGCTGAGTATAATGCACTCCTCATAGGACTCAGTTTCGCCAAAGAGCTGGGGGTCGAATATCTCGAAGCCTTTGGAGATTCTCAACTGATTGTCAACCAAGTTCGTGGGGAGTATGAAGTTAGGAACCCAGATCTGATTCCATACCACCAAGAGGCCGTTAGAATGGCAGATTCTTTTGAAGAATTTTACATTGAATACATCCCGCGTCTTCAGAACGCTTACGCAGATGCACTGGCAGCACTAGCAGTATCACTCGCGCAACCGCCCGAAACTGAACTGCTAGTCACAGTAAGATCACACCAACTCTGCGTACCCATATACGATATGGATATCGAGGAGGAGGAAGATAGAAACGTAAACGCCAAAGAGGTGAACTCAACCCAAATCGGGTCCGAGTCCCGAGATTGGCGTTTTCCCATCATTGATTACGTCCAATATGGCATCTTGCCGGAGGACATAAAAGAAAAAGAATCTATTCGCCGAAGGGCACCACGGTTCTTTTACAATACCGAGACCCGTACGTTATATCGCCGGGGATATGACGACTTACTCCTCCGATGCCTTTCGAACGAAGAAGCAAAAGAAGTTCTTAAGGAAGCACATGAAGGAGAATGCTGTGCACATCAGCCTGGTCCCAAGCTATATGATCGAATCAGAAGAATAGGATATTTCTGGCCAACAATGGTTCGCGACGCGATCGAGTACGTCCGAGAATGTCACGCTTGTCAAGTGCATGCGAATTATATGCACCAACCACCAGAGCGATTACACACATCAACCACGTCTTGGCCATTCGAGACATAGGGTATGGATATTGTCGGTCCTATCTTTCCTCCTTCAGTCAAAGGTGATCGATTTATTCTCGCTATCACCGACTACTTTTCAAAGTGGGCTGAAGCCATTCCGCTTAAAGAAGTGAAGACGAACAATGTCATCAACTTCATCAAGCATCATGTCATATACCGACACGGCGTGCCGAGGCGGATCATTCATGACAACGGTCCGCAATTCATAAGCAACGCCTTCATCAGGTTCTGTGACAAATTCAAGATCCAAGATGTTTTGTCGACAGCTTATTACCCCGCTACGAACGGATTAGCTGAAGCTTTCAACAAGACGATCATCAAGATTCTGTCAAAGCTCGTGAAAACCAACAAGCGAGATTGGGACGATAAACTCGGAGAAGCACTCTGGGCTTATCGCACTACCATACGCACACCCACGGAAGCTACCCCATATTCGTTGGTATACGGATGTGAAGCTGTGCTACCCCTGGAAATTCAAATCCCCTCTCTTCGGATCGCTCTCACAACGGAGATGACGACCGAAGAGCAGCATCAGAAGCGTCTCGAAGAACTCGAAAGGCTGGACGAAAGGCGCTTGGAAGCTCAACAACACATTGAGTTCTATCAGGCCAGGATATCCAGAGCTTTTGACAAAAGGGTTCGCCAAAGAAGCTTCAAGGAAGGAGATCTGGTCCTCGCTGCTCGTCGACCAATAATCCTCACCTCTAAGAAGAAAGGTAAATTCGAACCTAAGTGGGAAGGACCATTTGTAATAGACACAGTTTATTCAAACGGTGCTTACCGCTTAATTTCTTTAGAGGGTAGCAGGCAATTAATGCCAATAAATGTGAAGTTCCTGAAAAAGTACTATCCCTAGTACGTTCAGGACAACTCATTTATCGGGAAGTTCCTCGAAGAATATTACACTTAATATTCTAGAGAATAACCCAAATTTATTTTTTCACCAAAATCCCTCACTGATCGATTTCAATTGACAGTGGGTCCACCGAAAAAGTCCTCTTTCAGTCCGGAGTCCTCTTTCAATAAACGAAAGAACTCCATTTCTTTCTCTTTGGTTAAACTGTCGCATGGTTATAACCGAAGTTGAAATTTCACTTCGATAAACGAAGAGCTCATTTTTCGATCAGATAACCAATCCTATAAAAGGTAAGTTTATCTAGATCTTCCGGATTCTCGGAGTGGAGATCCCACTTCTAGTTTCTTTCTTTCCCTGGAAATAGAATATAAAATTCTTCCTTTCCAGAATCAAGGAACAGAATATAAAATTCTTCCTTCCTTGCTCGGGAAACAGAATATAAAATTCTTCCTTTCCCACACCAACTCTTTTCCAATTTAGGATTCATCATAGGAAGTTTATCCCGAATCCTAAGAAGGGATAAGTCTGCGCCTAACACGCGCTGCCGGTTTAGTCTTTTTCCGATTGAAAAAGACACCAGAGTTCGATTCTGGGGTATTTTATCCTGAAACCTAAGCAAGGATAAGTCAGCGCCTAACACGCGCAGCCGGTTAGTTCTTAACCGTTAAAAAGAATACTCGTCCACATATTCAACATTGTGGCTGGTTGTTATTAATAACACCAAAATCCGTGCCTCACACGCGTGGGGAATTTCATCCTGAATCCTAAGAAAGGATATGTCGGCGCCTAATACGCGCCGCCGGTTTAATCTCTACCCGTAGAAAGAGATACCAGAGTCTGACTCTGGGGACATTTATCCCAAAGCCTAAGTAGGGATAAGCCAACGTCTAAGACACGTTGCTGGGTGGCCTATTCCCATAACAATGGCAAAGTCTACATATTCCAAGTTGTAGCACAAAGTCTAAGGGAGTTTATTCCCTTAGCACAACGTCACATGCGGAACGGATTAAAACAATTCGCATGTAAGCCCGACTCAAACGGTAGTCGGTAAAAGCACATCAAATCCGTTAAAGGCTGAGGATTTGCCAAAAATCCTAAGTCAACGTCTCATACACGTTGCTGTTTAGTCTTTTCACAAGAAAAAGACGAAGTCTACGTATTCAATATCGTAGCACTAAAAGAGTTAACTCTTTTAGCTTAACGTGACGTGCGGAACAGATTTAGACAATCCGCACGCTAGCCCGACTCAAACGGTAGTCGGTAAAGGCTAATCAAATCCGTTAGAGGCTGGGGGTTGGCCAAAAATCCTAAAGCCAACACCTCACACGTGTCGCCGGGTAGCCTATTCCCGTAACAATGGCGAAGTTTATGTATTCGACATCATAGCACAAAGTCTCAGAGAATTCAATCTCTGAGCATAACGTTACATGCGAACGGATTTAAACAACTCGCATGCTAGCCCGACTCAAACGGTGGTCGGTAAAGGCATACCAAACCCGTTGATGGCTGAGGGTTTGCCAAAAATCCTATGAGTATTATGGTTAACATTTCAAACGGAATGATGAATCATAATAAAAATAAAGAGGAAGACCAGTGTCACTAACAGAGAATCAAAAGTCAGAGTACTCAGTAAATAAAATCATACATCATGCCCATGGTCAAAAATCTGCTGACTAATCTTAGACAGCTTCTCATCATAAGCTTGTCTAAGCTCAGCTCTGATAGAATCCTCAGTGGTGGCTGAAGTCTTCGAAGCAATCTCTTCTGTCTCGACTAGCTTCTGCCTCAAGGATGTCAACTCATCAGATACAGCAGTGCAGGTCTGCTGAGCCTGTGCTCTCGTCATCTGAAGAATATCCATGGCCCCCTCCTTCTCACGGAGTGCTCTTCTGAGCTGGTCTATCTCGGTCGCACAAGAGGTAACAGAAAGGTCGAGCTCGGCAAGCGAAGACAATCTAGCAGTAAGGTCGGTCCCAACTCGATCTACTCGGTCCCGCTGCATCTGAATCTCGAGCTCAGCAACCATCTGAGTCTCGCGCAGTGACTGTAGGCGAGCATCCAGCTCAACAGCAATAAAGGAGGAGGCACCTGCATCCCGGAGCTCACGAAACGTCTGAAGCTCACGCTCTAAACAGTCGAGGTCGTCGACTATAGCCTTCGCCAGATCTGGATATCCTGCTTCTCTTATTGAATTAATTCTGGGATCTAGGAAAGGCTTGAACTGGGGAAGGGAAAGTCCATCGTGGAAGAGCTTGCCAATCATAGCATTCACGAAGGAGAAGAAGGAGCGGACTTCTATACAGATGACGATCTTCTCAGAATCGTTATCTGATAACAACTCCTTCACAAGGACATGGAGCCGAGAAGAAGCCCCTACACAAAGAAGGAAAAATTCGTCAAAAGTGGCCTTGAGAAATAAATGAGTAATACTTTCAGTTACTTAATTCATACCTTCCCGAGCCGCTGGGGGTAGTGGTGAAGATGTGACGGCTGCAGATGTATCAACTGGTGGAGTTGGTCTCGCAGCTGGTTCAATAGGATTTTCCTCAGCAAAAGCTCCTGTCAAATTCAAAACGGAATTCACAGAGGCGTCTCATTATAGCCGTATTAGTCAAAATTGGCTAGTCCTATAATTGACTCAAAAAGAGGCACATACTTTCGAAGGAACCATCCTCGGGATTTTCAGCGAAAGCGGGCTCAGAAAACATATCCCCTGGTAACTGGTCATCGATCTGAGGAGAGCTATATATGTAGCGCATCATAGGAGTGTCCGCAAACAAGCTTCCCTCGTCAAAATCATCAATGGAGAAATCTGACATAAAAGAATATAAGTGCCAAAGAAGAATGAAGAGACCACAACCAATGGGAATGAATTACCTTTCCTGGGCGCATCAGCCTCTTCATTTTCAAGATTCGCCTCCTGCAAATTATCTGAAGGAGCAAGAAGCAGAAAACAGTTAGAGGATACCCCAAATTCCTTTGGGTATTATTTAAAGAAATACATTGTCAGTGTTAGATGTACCTTGATTCACGGAATCGGGTCCTACATTGACCTCCTCTCTAATGTCAGCAACCCCTGTAGGCCTCTCTACAGGGGGTAGTGGGTCAAGCTCATCGGGAGATACGGGAATAGGATCGGGACTCTCTCCACGCACTCCTATATAGAGATGGAAAAGTATAAGTCAATGTGCTGAATAACCAAGGGAATGGTCCTCGGGATAGATGTTACCTCTGTCACTAGCAGGATCGTCACCAGCCAGATCCATATCTGAGGCTCGGGAAGCTGCACGTGGCTTACGGGCCAATCTCTTCCGCCTAGCAATGGGGATCGAAGGTCTCGCCCGGGGAGGAGGACGGAACTCTTCATCCTGGTCGGCTGTGGTCCCTGAAACATCAAACCACAGTTAGTTCAATGATTCTGGAAGATAGAAGAAAAGATGAAGTACAAACCTCGCTCAGAAGAGTCATCATCTCCGCCTGAAGCCTCGTCTGTGGAATGGAATGTCTTCTGGCCCTCTTCATCAATCCGGCGAGTCTTGTTCCGTATCCTCTGTACCCGAGCGTTCTCCCGAATCCTACGGGAATCAAGCTGAGAAGCCTCCTCAGCCTCTATCTCTGCAATCGGCTTCACGGGGACAGTCTTGTTAGCTGCTAATAACCACTTGCAGCTCAAGAAAGTAAGGTTCAACTGCCGGTCAATACTCGGGAGGCTGAACTTAGCACCGGTACAGCCAGTCACGGTCCACAACCATGCACGGAGACCGTCTACCAAACCACTATGGGTCCGAAACTGCTGACGAGGATTCCCGATGTAGAGCTGATCATAGCCAAACTGGCGAGCAAATCGGCAAGGTAGATATGGCTCTATGAAGCACTGATCCCTCACCCGGAAGATCAGATAGCCGGGCCTAATGTTCACTAGCCAGTTGAAGCAGCCGATGTCTAAGTGAGTCCGGTACTCTCTCGTCTTCTCATCATCTATCAAGCACTCGCCGTATCGGCCGGAGAACTGCGGAAAACAAGTGGAGAATGCCCAACACTTGTGGACCTACAGCTGCTGTCTGACGTCAGAGAATCCGCGGCCCTCCCACCTGCCATTCTCAAGCAACTGTAGCAGGGGAACAGAGTGGTCTATGGTGTTCGGCACTGACATTATGTCTGAACGGTGAAGGATGAACCAAGCCATCAAATAAGCATATGGAAGCTCCACCTTTAGAGTGGGAATCTGACCTGGCGAATCGGTTTCCTTCCGTGTGAAGGCACTGGAAAGCTGTCGAAGTCCTCGATGAATGTTAGTCACCATCGCCGGAAGAAGTGAAAGATCTTTCTTATAGGCGAGCTGAACTGCTGGGTAAAGTACCTCCAGTAGCAAGGCGTCGCAAGACTGATATGAAACCACACACTTCTTCAACCAGATAGCAAGAAAGCCGGCAAGAAGAGTCATCGGTCGAATCGGGGCGGTCGCATGCCATAAGAATGACCTGAACTTGGTCCCTGCGGAGAAACCACCCTCAGGACTGCTAGCGGTATAAGAATGAGAGTCGATCTTCTTCATTAGATTATTCACCTCTGAGGGAGTGAGTGTGGCTAACTCACAAATATCCTCGCCGGAGCTGCTCTCCAGATTCCTGAACAGATAATTGGCAAACTGCCTCAGACTCACACATACCTTGGTTCTCTTTGCTGTAGGCGTCGAAAATTGCCGATAGGTCCCCGAACATAGCTCGGTGTCAACGAGCGGCGATCGAACGTCACTACCAGGTTCACAAGAGCTCAAATGACGCCGGTGAGCGACTGAAGCAAACTGACGGATTACGTGAGCCGACAGAATGTCAGAATCGCAAGGATACGGGTTGACCGAAAACCCCGCTATCACTGCAATCAGACCAACGCCCGCTGCGCCTCGATCACCCCACAGATAATCCAACCATCGGGGCCTACAGAGCTTGCCGTCACGATTCCAACGCATCCGAAATCACCCAAATCCGAGTTCGGACGAAAAGTCAACGGCGAGTCAACAGCGGGACAACGGCACAGCCCCGGGCTGAACCGGGGACACACGAATATGTCTCGGCTGGCTCGAGACACCCCTAGGGGGGTGTCTCTCCTCTTAGGGGTGTCCATATCAGCCCCCCCCCTCTCCTTTTGGCTATAAATAGCCCCCTAGGCCTCCTTTGTGAGGGGCTCTTGATTTTGGCGCTGATTTAGCTCTTGGAGAAGAATTTCCGGTCTTGGGATTATCCTCGAGATCTGAAATTCTAGAGTCTGAAGCGGCGAAGCCCTGCTGGAGTGAGGAGTCAGAGTTTCTTCATCAAGGTTCATTCACCCCCCCTCTCTGATCCTTAGTGTTGCTCCTTTGCGGTGACACTAAGAAGAGCTATTATCTCGTTTTAGCCGAGATATACGCTTATAACCTCTAGATCTTGCGCGGATCGACGAGGTTCTGTTTCTATATCCTACGCGGATAGACGAAACTCTGCCGGATTTTATCGGCAAGGATCTTGAAGAGTCGGCGGTCCACGGACATCGACGTCCCCGTCACAGGCCAACAACCCACGCAAGCGAGACCGTACCAAACCGGGCTCTCGTGTTTATTTTCGTTTAAGTTGTAA
>BQKN01066853.1:609242-629952 GCA_022839385.1 Asparagus kiusianus
CGAGATATACGCTTATAACCTCTAGATCTTGCGCGGATCGACGAGGTTCTGTTTCTATATCCTACGCGGATAGATGAAACTCTGCCGGATTTTATCGGCAAGGATCTTGAAGAGTCGGCGGTCCACGGACATCGACGTCCCCGTCACAGGCCAACAACCCACGCAAGCGAGACCGTACCAAACCGGGCTCTCGTGTTTATTTTCGTTTAAGTTGTAACCCTTTTGTTTTCATTTATACTGTTGTAACGCTTGAAGTTGTAACAGATCTCAAAAAAAGAGAACATCAATGAAAACAGCAACTTTTACCGGAAACATTTGCTAAAGGCTCAGACTGCGCCAAAGCAATGTGATAATGACAAGTGAGGTCCCATAGGGTCTCATAACGGTCGGGCATGCGATCCTTCAGCTGGCTTAACTCATGATTAGAGGGAAAGTACTCCTGGTATAGCATCTGTCCCATGGGCAATCCGGAAATCCTGTGCATCTCATGAAGAGCCAAGCCCAACTCCCCTTGCCGGGTCAGAAAAGTGTTCGAGTCTGGATTATACAGCTCGAACAAAGCACAAAAATGCCTCAAACTGATTGGCAAGCCATACATGGTGGCACGGATAGCTGCGTATAAGCCACAAGCGTGCAACTCTTCGCCCCATCGGCTCAAGACATATGTCGTCATACGGGTCCACCAAGACTTGTCCGAAGAGTGGACCCAACCATAAAACCTGTGACGCGTCGCGGGCATCTCACGTCCTAGAGCAGCAAGACGGTTCCTCAAAGTAGAAGCGGTGGCGAGGAGCTCGTTACGTGGTGGCGCATCTAGTCCCACTACTCCGGGATGCAATCCAGTGATGTGACTCCTGCTCGAGCCAGGAGCTGCCTGATGGGTGATGTAGCCACAATGGACACTCTCATGATCTTCCGTCAAGTGCCACGACATCTCCCGTGTCACAGCCTGATGCCTGAACTCAGTCAACGAACGATGACGAGGAATCTCCGGCAAGTACATGAATCTGCTGCCAATCTTATGGAGCCACTGCTCAGCATCAATGAATACGGCATCTGGATCGTCGACAGAATCGCCAAACAAGAAATCGCTCTTCCGAAGAGGCTGGGTAGAGCTGGCGTCCTTCACGAAAGGCGCATCTGTAATCAGCTGGCGAAGAGTTCGATACCCACCTTCCTTCACCACTTGGGTAACCTCCGTAGATGTGCCCGAAACAAACTGAGGAGTAGCTGGAATAGGAGAAGGATCGTCGGAAATCGAGTAATACTCACCACGACGCCCATATACTGCGTGGGACGAGAATGAGCCAAAAGGATACCCCACTGTAAAATAGACAATCAAACACTGGTTAGTCTCGATTATAAAAGGAAATTGAACTCATCTTACAAATAGCTAAGATAGAGTCATTGCCTTATAAAGGGTGAGACGATTTGGCCACATTGTGCAATCACAAAACAGGGTATGTCGACAACATATCCCTGCCTTATAAAGCGTAATGTAGCGTCAAATCGCCCCCTTTAATTTTGAGATATAGTTTTGACCAAGCAAAACATATCTTTAAAGCGTCGATCCTCGCCAAGGAGAATCGAGGCTCTTCCCGATTGCCTCGCCAAGGAGAACAACGTGGGGTAAAATGGACCAATTTACAAATTTTTAAGAAAAGAGGGGTTAATTTGCAAAATTTCCAAATATTCCAAAAGCATCGATCCTCACCAAGGAGAATCAAGGCTCTTCCCGATTGCCTCGCCAAGGAGAACAACGTGGGGTAAAATGGGACCAATTTGTAAATTTACAAGAAAATAGGGACTAATTTGTAAATTTCCAAATACTGCCAAAAATAGCTCACCAGCATAGGAGGGAGGCGCGCCATCAGCCGGCATAGCAGGGGAACGACCTCTCGTAGCGCGCGATATGACAAGCTGCAAAATAATTTAAAAGAGGTCAGATCTAGAAAAAAGACCACTTTTTTATCAGATCTACCCCCTTGAAAGATTAACTCGAGGCATCAAATCACACCTTCAACCCTCACATGCGATCCCACAAGTACATAAATTAAATTGAGCATGAAAAAGATCAAAATTGTGGAGGATTTACCTGAAGAAAGGCTCGAGATCCAATAAAGATGGGATCTTTTAGGAAACTTTCACCACGTGCTCGAGGGGCCTGAGAGAAATTCTAAAAAAATGGTTTTTTGAGGGATTTTTCAGTCCGAGATCAAAAGGAAGCCTAGATCTGGGACAACTATCAAAGTTTCGAGGAGAAAAGACGCTCGAGGGAAGAGAAAATCAAAAAAGAGGGTTGAGGGGGGGCCGGCCCAAGAGAGGAGAAGAGGAAAAGGAGAAAAAGAAAAAATGGACCCCTTTTTATAAGGTGAACCAAGTTGAACCAAACCGGACCAAGTTGAACCGAACCGGACCAGTCCAAATCAGTTCAAAAAAGACTGAATTAAGCGTCGAAACGACTTCAAATCAACTGAGGGTCTCATCCTTGGTTTATGCCTGTCTCTCCCACACATTCGGAAGGAACGGAAGAAATTTTTTTCGAGTCAAATTACTGCCTTTTTTGGCTCATTTTCAAGCCGGTTCAGCTCATTTTGAGCACGGAAATACTCCAATAAGGTATACGAGTATAAACTATTCCCTATTTTTATTGAGAAGTTCCTGGAGAATATTTTTCTAAAAATATTCTTAAGGATAACTCAATAACACGACGCCGGACAACGCGTCACAAAGGAAGACTCAACGCCAACAATCGAGGGTTAGTTGTACGTCGAACCAATGAGCACGAGCTAAAAGATTGGAAAATCAGGAATCGACTTCAAAGTTCAAATTCCGACAACGGTCAGACAATAAATGCAGCACCGGAATCCTTACAAGCATTCGACAAAGCACCGAATAGCCTGAAGGAGTGAAGGAATACAGAACAAAAGTCGTTCCAGGTCCCGTTACACCGACAAGGAATAGGGGCAATCATATCCAAAGCATTCCAGACTCTTCTATAAAAGAATGAGGCTGGAACGCTTTGGAGGGGGTATCTGTAGGCGTATAAAACTGCCTATAGGTCCCTTAGCATAGCTCGACACAAGGAACCGACAAATCAACGGACGTTCGAGCGACGAAACAAGCCAACGAGGCGATGAGGCACGCAAGCAATGGGATGCGTTCGCGTGTGGAACCAATCCAACGGTTCAGAAAGTTAACGAGTCGTCCAACAACAAAACGGACTTGAACTCAAACACCGAGGCGGATTTACTGCCAAATGAGGACTCGGGCTATCAAATCAAGAACCCGAACAAATCAAGCGAACAACCGAATCACGGACACAACCGGACAACGGGAAAACGACGGAAAACGAAACACACCCGGGGACTCGGCTCGAGCCGAGCCAACCCGGGGTGGCTCGGCCCAAGCCGAGCCACCCGGGGGTGGCCCGATTCCCCCCCCTCTCTCTTGTGCACAAACGCACAGTTCAGAGAGGCTATAAATAGGGGGGGGTGGTTGTTCATTTTGGAGGACTTTTGGTTGAACTTCTAAAGAGCCGAAACTCTGCCGGATTGTCACCTCAACTCGGAATTGTGAAGGCTTGAAGACTTGGACCCTCGGATTCGGTTTTTGGCGAGCACCTGCAACAACAAAAAAGGCAAGAGTTCGAAGAAGCTAATCCTCAGATCTACGTCCCTACACTCCGGATCAAAGCTTGGCCTTTGATCCCGAGATTCGAGCGGTCGTTTCCTTGGCGAAACGATCCCTCCCGGCTATTATCTCCTTGGCGAGATAGTACCCGTAATACGTCGTAGATCTGTTTGGATCGAGATCACGCGGTGGTCCACGGCACATAACCCCGGCGCAGGCAAAGAACCCCACAAAGCGAGCGACCGCAAAACAGGAGCTCGTGATCTGTTCAAAGGAAAGTTGTAATTTTTTGTTTCTTTCTTTATTTCGATCTCCATTGTAACCGGCTCTTATAAAAAGACCGGATATTTGTAAAACACATAAAGTTGTTTTCAAAGTTTGTAATGGAATCCTCAATGAGGAAGAACACGATTTTCCACGCGAACAGTGTGATTGCCAATTTTAAGGACTCGTATGTATGAGATGTAATTGGATTTCCATGTGTATCCTGGAAGGACCATGGTCAATATGCACACGTATAATGCACTAAGATACTAATTATCAGAAGGGTAGACTTTGTAGAATATGTAAGAAACACCCATTGAATAATTATGTCACTTCATGGCGTAATATATGCTTATCAACCATACTTGCCTCAGTTTCCTAATTGCTGGACCACATAATCTTGGACCACATAATCTTATACGAGTCATGTCCAATGAACTCTTTATGAAATGGATGAACTTCCTGTATGCTCCAATATCTCGTGCTGTTCTTTCACCTTCTAGCAAAACATCATAAGAATCTGACATCTGTAGAGTGTTCGATGAGTACACGGCTGACTTGCAGTTGTATGAAGACCTGGAGATAACACTCCTGGAGCTCATGCAAGAAATGTTAAGTTTAGGAACAGTATCTTCTTTGCATTCCGGTTGCATGGATGACTTGTGAAGTTTATGAAAAATGATGATTAGAGTTTTGATGAGTTGTTCTGACAGTTTGTTCGGAGATTCGGTACTGGTTTCTTCATCTGAAGGGCTCCAGCTTTGATTTGGTTCATTGTAGCTTCGTGAATACACAACTTCCTTATCTGTTGAAATTCCAAATCATACTAATTTCATTATGGAAAAAACTATTTTTAATGTAAATCTGTGAGCTTTAAAGATGCTAGCAGGTCCTTGTAGATGGTAAATAAATGCAATTAGCACGACTAATAACAGGCCAACACTTTTAGAAGATTTAATTACCTTGATGTTTTGGTTCCTTTTTGGTTTGTTTCATAGTTGTAAATGAATTTGTTTATAATTTTTTTTTTCTATTTGTTGATTTCAATAGAATTTGTGCAGGTTCCTCGGAATCTTAATGTCGACACACAATAATATCTATGTATATTGAGTATGAGGTTATACCCTTTGGCTTTCTGCAGGATGTGCTGCTTGTTTCAGTCACCAATTCAAGAGCATATCTTTCATCTTCAAGACTGCATAGGAGTTCCATCTGTTTTGGCTGCCGCAGTTCATGTAAATCCCATTCTTTCTGTTCTCCTCTCGATACAAATGTAGTTTCAAGTCTTTCACCTTTCTCTCCAGGCAAATTATTCCTTCTTCGACCATTGCTATTTCTGCTAGAAGTAAGTAAAATTTTCTTCTGACCATGTTGTGGTTGCGCGCAATCGAATAAGTGATGTTGTTGTTTATGTTGGCTGGTAATTAGTGGTGTGTATGATTAGCATAAATTAATATTCAGTTGAATTGACTCGTGCATATAATATTTTCATGCATGAGATGTTTTGGAGAAGATGGTCATCTAGTGATAAGGTTCCTACTGTAGATTTTTGAGACTTGATGCCTGAAATATTGTTCTACTAACAATTACAAATCTTATTTTCTAATTGTTCTAAGAACATGCATGCTTATCTTTTCTTGTAGCCATCTCTGACATTTGAAGGATTCTGTCAGTTTAGAAACTATTAGCCATTTCCTCTCGATGACCTTATCTGAATCATTGCATTATTATTCTGCAACAAGGAAAGATGACAAAAATCAATCCAAGCACTAATGTTCCAATTTTTTTTAAGAATAATATATCTTCATGTATAACATGTTTATCACAAAGCCCTCTCATCTAAAAAGTTCAATAAAGATCTCCCTCATCTATCTCTTAATAAAACCATTAATTTTGATATAGAATCTTGATCTATGTAGTTGTTTACGCTTAAATAGATGTCTTGAAATAGACCTGTACTTCAGAAATCAGAAATTTTAGATGTTATTAAATGGAAAGATAGAGAACAAAAGTCAGTTTCAGATAAAATAAAAAAAATTGACATTTTTATCATTCAGCTGGAATTTTACTTTTTTAAAGAGTTCATATCTGACGTGCGAGTCTGTGGGTGAGGTGGCATCGGTGGGCTGGCGGAGCACAGGGGGTTGGCGGTGGCGTCGAGCTCGACGGAGCTTGGTGGCGGAGCTTGAAGGAGCTCGCAGATGACGGCGTGGAGGAAGCACCGAGAAGCGACGGCGGGTCTGGACAGCGATGGGGAGGCGCTGGAGGTGGAGTGGAGGCTGACTGAGGTTGGGTTCAGCGGCGACGAAGGAGACGTAACGGCGGTTCATGGAGAGGGAAGTTCGGCTTGGCGGAGCTCAGGTGGAAGGAGGCGAAGCGGGATAGTGATGGCGACGGAGGGAGCTACGACTGAGGCGAGCGGAGTTTGGGGGCTGGAGAGGAGGACGAGGGGGCGGACGCGGTGGCCACGACGTCGGGTGGCGTAACTGGGCGTCGCTGAGGCGACGACGATGACGAGGGGAGGAACTGGGCATCGGATCTGGGGACGATGATGAGGGAGATGGCGGAGGAGGTCGAAGCTTAGGGCAATAATAGTAATATTTGGAAATTGAAGGATTAAGATCGTGGGACGGCGTGACCGATGAACTGAGGAGTGAGGAGGGATGAGAAGAAGGGTAACCGATGAACCGGTGGGCGTAGAGAAAGGCGTAACCAACAGAAATCTTAGGTCTTTGGATTTCCGATGATAAAGATGAAATTTGTTTAATGATTATACGGATAAGCTTGGAATATTTAAATTGGTTGAAGGTTAGTTTGGGAAGGGAAAAGTTTTTTATGAACTCCCTCGTTTAAAGGGTAGATGATCTAAAGTTTTCTAAGTAAAGTATATAAATTCAGAAATAATTCAAAATCTTAAGATTATTCAAAATATGATGCTATAATTTTTCCACATTTCCTCTAGTATATAAATATAAGCTAACACTCTAGCCTCATATTATATGATGAATATAATTTATCAAAGGGATCACATACTATTACTTTTGGTTAACAAAGGCTTTAAATCTTTATTGGCTTAATTAAATTAAATATCTTTCAGTTTATAAAAGTTTCAATTACATACCTCCACTTGTATCTTTCTGCATTTAAATATCCTAATTTTTTAAAATTACATGTCTGTACCTTCTATACGCAAAAATACATTTATAATTTTCCTATATGAATATAATTATAATTTTAGGATAATTCTATATTTTCTACTCTTTCCATTAATAACTTATTAACTTGTATTTGTCTATTAATATATTATTAGACATTACTAATAATTAATATGAGAGTTTTACAATAACATTGGAAGTTTTAGAGACTAAGACAAACTTAAAGTGGCATATAATATGATTAATTAATAATAATAATTAATTTAGTTTAGTTAGGATTAAAATATAATATTTAAAAAATAGGGGTAATATAGTCCATAGAAAGTTTTTTCTACAACTTCCTCTTTTAAAGGGAGTATGATTCTAAGCAAAGTATATAATTTTATTTATAATTCAAAATCTTGAGAATTATTCAAAATATGATGCTTAAAATTTTCCACATCTTCTGTACTATATAAATATAAGCTAAACCTCTTACCTCATATTATATGATGTATATTATTTATCAAAGGGATCACATACTAGTGCTTGTGTTTAACAAAGGATTCAAATCTTCATAGGCTTAATTAAACATAAATAGCTTACAACTTACGGAAGTTACACTCATATACCTCCACTTATATCTTAATGCACTTAGATATCCTAAAATTTTCTAAAATTTCATGTTTTTACTTATGTACGCAAGAATACTCTTTATACTTTTCCTATGTGAGTGTCACGATATAATTTTAGGATAATTCTATATTTTATATTCATTCCAAAAGAATTTATTAACTTGCAATTGTCTATCAATATAGTATTATGCATTATTAATAATTAATATGAGAGTTTTATAATAACATTGAAAGTTTTAGGGTCAAGTTAGACAAAATTGAAGTGAAAAGTAATATGATTAATTAATAATGATAATTAATTTAGTTAATTATGATTAGAATATAATATCAAAAAAGAATAGGGGCAATATAGTCCATGAAATTTTTTTCCACAACTCCCTCTTTTAAAGGGAGTATGATATGATATGATATGATATGATTTGTCTTCCATTCTCAGTTATTATACTTTATTAATTCAACAGTGAGCATATAATATCAATAAATATTTGAATTCAATGAATATTTTTCAAAAGAGAAATAATTCATACAACACTCAAAGTATTATAGACAAAAAAGGTAATTGAAACAAACTTATAACCCATAGATAGAAGAATAATATAAGACAATAAGATGTTCAACAAATTAATACAAGATTTCACATCTTTGTGTAAATAAAATTGTACTATCAGATAAATTCTAATTAAAAAAACTAGAATCTCATCATTATATAGTTCCTCACTAAGAACTGGAAGTAAAGTAATTTGTCAAACTTTTCAATTTTTCGCATTACTAAAGGGCAAGTGCAAAGCTTGTTAATCTTTCATCACCTTCATCTCCTGCAAATATAGTTAAATCACATAAAAAAGAAAATTAGTAGTAATTATATAACTAATAAAACGTTAAATTGATATTAGAACACATCAACTACCTGGAATTTCTCTTTGGTGATTTTTACTTGTTGATTATTACGAACTAGAATACTTTGATGCATGTTATATATATATAAAAAGACAATTGCATTCTTTGAAAATCTTTGATTGCCATATTTGACATGAGAGTTCCTTGTGATGAACTTTGGAATGAGTTGGATCCTACGGCTTCCTATGGTGATAAATTAAATCCAAAATTACATTGACAAAAAAAATCAATAACGTCATCTTAAATAATACAGTTGGAAAAAAAAACCTGGAGTAGTTGGCTCGTAATTGGCTTTGTTTGTTGGTACATGCTAAAGTTAGAACTTGTAGATTGAGGAGAGAAAATTGGAAGTTGTAGATCGAGAGCATTTGTTGTTTCTCCTCCAATCATATGAGAAGTGTAGTTATAACTTAGAGCATATGACCTACTTCCATTGAAAATTTACATGTGTGAAAAGAAATAAGATCTATATTTTTTTAGTACCTGTAATACATTGCTTGGGTAACTTTCTAGGATATTAGTATTTTAAAGGAGTTGTGGAGGTCCTGTAGAGAATGAGGAAGGGATGGAACAGTCAATTTATTTCGAGCAGCTGTCGAATTCTTATTTTGAACATTATTTGTTCCACTCCTCTTCTTTTTCGTAGTCTCTCTCTCCAACGCATTTTTATATCTTCTACGTACCACGTCGTCCAACTTCTCTCTTTCTAATACCTGTTTCTTCCATCCCTTTATGATAATAAAAAAAATATCAAAAATATTAAAATGATATTGTTCTTATTTCCCATAACCAGTTTCAGGCCCGTGCGATGCACGGATTTGCTTAATATACAAAAATTAATGTAGCAAAAGAATACAAACAGTTCAAACAGTTTACGAAGCATTCAAACAGTTTACGAAGCATCTTGTTTGAAAAATTGAAAAGAGCTTTGCTACAGGGACCCAAAATATAGGACCAATAAGGGGGACAAGTGATGTATCCCCTCCTATTGGATAATGAGTTGGTCATCATTAATGATGACCAACTCATTATCCGATAGAAGGAGGACACATCACTTGTCCCTTCTATTGGTCTCATATTTTGGATCCTTAGAGCATCTCCAACAGCTTCCCCATCTTCTTGGTATTCTTAAATTTGGAGAATTTTGAGCTTTTTTTTGGTCCAACAGATTCTCCATCTCATTCCCCAAAATGGGGATAGGAGAGAAAAAATAGAGAGCCTTCCCCAAATCTGCAGCATTCTCCAAATATTTGGGGAAGCACTTTTTCACGTTCTTCTAGACTCAACCCACAAAAAACAACTCCATCTCCTCATTATAATAATAAATAATTTGGTCAAAATGGGGATTCTTCAAAATAATAAATAATTTATTATTTATTAGTCAAAGATGTAGAATATTTTTATTATTGTAATAAATGCATGATTCTTCAAAATGGGGAAGTTGTTGGAGTTGGAGCAAAAATAATTTGGGGAATATGACATTTGATTCCCCATTTTGGAGAAATTTTTGGGGAAGCTGTTAGAGATGCTCTTAAGGAATTTTTCAATTGAAAAGACAAGGAGAGTTAGTTCAAAGCTCAAGGAGAACTTTTTATTTTTTATTTTTTTATTTCAAATTTAATATGGAGAACTTTTGTAGAAACTTGACAAGTGGCACTTGCAAGAAGATAGCAATTGATATGTTTGCCAAGTGCTGTTTAAAATAGTATGTGTCATTTTTGCCAAGTGGCGAATTAAAGGGTAACAATTTTTAGTAATAGTATATAGATGAGTGGACTTTAGGAGCTAAGGGACCAAAAAAAAAGAACTAGAATAAATTATGATTTTTTTTCTATGATGAATTACATACCTTCATGATAATCTAATAATTTGGTTGAGCTTGGAATTCTATTGGTTTCTGCCTCTTTTATAATTTCGGCTCAAGTAATATCCTGAGAACTAGAAGCAATAGTGTCATATGATGTCTGCTTGAAACTCATGTTCTTGATGTTCCTGAGCATGTCTTCAACCTTCTTCAAGAAATTTGATGAATGATCCATAGCAAACAAATAAGACTCGACAGTTTCAGCAGCAATTGTTTCAATATTAGGGGCTGTTTGGTTGCACACTTTTTGAGAAAATTTTTCTCAAAACATCTGACAATGATAAATTTGTAATTAAAATTTTTTCAGAGATTTCTGTAAATTGTGTTTGGTTCAACAAAAAATTTACAGAAATATTTTTTATAAAATATTAAAACCTACCAAATTTTACAAAAAGCAATTTCCTCTCAAAATGAGAGGAAATCACCAGAGAAATCTGACACATACCATATTTAATTAAAAACCTACCAAATCTTGTTATTTTCTATAAAGTAATGAGCTATTTTCTTGTTTTGAACCAAACAAGCAAAGTACAAAAACAAAAAATTGATACTTTTTGATTTCTCAAAACTTTTTCTATAATTTTTTAAGAAATACAAGGAAATCATATTTTAGGTGGAAAACATTTGCTATAATTTCTAGAAATTGAACCAAACACCCCCTTAACTAATATATGACAAAGTGATCGATATCGTCTTCCAAGCGCAACTTTAGGATCACTCTCCATAATACATCCTTGATGGTTAATCATATTTCTAACTTTTGCTTCCCTTGTCCATCTCTTCTGTATGTAATCGGGTGGTAATAACTTAATATGATATATTGCAGACAAGAACCTTCAATGCACGACAACATAGAATTCCCAAAAATTCAAAAGTCTTAGAACATCTCCAACAGCTTCCACATTTTATTGGTATTCTCACTTTTGAAGAATTTTGGGTTTTTTTGGTCCAACAGAGTCCCCATCCCATTCTCCAAAATAGGGATGAAGGAGAAAAAAAGGGGAGCCTTCCTCAAATCTGTGGCATTCTTCAAATTTTTTGGGAGAGCTTTGACGTAAATGTTTCACGTTCTTCAAGTCTCTAACTACTAAAAAAACAACTCAACACTATAAAATGAGGGGGTAAAAAACAAAAAGTTCATGTCTAAATCTTTATTGTTATAGTTTATGTCAAATATGTAGAATATTTTTATTATTACAATAAATGCAGTATTCTTCAAAATGAGGAAACTGTTGGAGTTTGAGCAAAAATAATTTGGAGAATATGACTTTTGCTTCCTCATTTTGGAGAAATTTTTAGGGCAGCTGTTGGAGATGCTCTTACAACTGCATAAAACTGTTGTGCGTGGCGGAAGCCAAAACCAAATCGATGTGCTTCGAGAGACCAAATCATACAAACGCCTAGAGAAGACCAAACATAATCAAAATAATGGTACGAACACAAACAACCGATTTTAACGTGGTTCGGCAAGTTGCCTACGTCCACAGGGCAAGAATGTGATGTGGTTCTCACTAATAGAGAAGAAGAGTATAAACTAAGATTACAAATTTGCTCAAACCAATCAACTAATCTCACCAACAAATCTCTAATTCTCTCCAAATAAAACCCTAACCAATAGCTCAGAAAATACCTCTTTTCTGTGCTCCAAATATCCTCAATTTACTGCTCAATTTTCTCTTCCAATCGTTCCATATATATATAGAAATCCTAAAACTAAAAACATACTAGAAATTCTAAAACAAAAAACAAAACAGATTAGGAATCCTAATAACCTGTTACAAAAACAGATTTGAAATCATGTTACCAAAACAGATTTGAAATCCTAATAACATGTTACCAAAATAAATTAGGAAACATATTAGGAACATGCTATCCAATAATTCTCCATATCGGCAAAGTCTTCCCAAAACTGAGCCGACACCAATACCAACCAAACGTTTCACTTGTTGCGTCTAGTACGAAGTGGAACAAATTCACGATAACGAACTCAATCCACAACAAGTCGAGAACCCAAACGAGAATGCGAACAAACTCCAAATGTTGTTATCAACTCACCAAACCGGTTGCATCATAAATAACTGCCTACGTATCCTCTTGCCCAAGAAATCAAGCATTCACGTAGTTCACCAAATGACCTCCAAAGGATCTCAATCTAATAGAAGAGTTTTCAACTCTCCACCAATAAATCTGTGGCTGATAGCTCTCTCAATGGCCCCAAAGTGAAACAAACCAAATACCTCCACCTGAGGTGAATTAACGGTCATATCCAAATCTAAACTATGTCCACCAGCTGCACTCGAACCCAAAACCAACTCATCATCTGCATCTAAATCTAAATGATCCTCAAACTGTGTCACCCCCAAAGGATGCAGTATGATCTGGAGTATGTGAAGTAATCTCTATCTAACGTGGAGTAGCATTATCCTCCACTCGCTGCGATATCCCAATAATCTGATCAACACTCTCCACCTGCCGAGAGTCAAATGTGACATACCTTCTCAGAACAAAATCAGAGTCTCCCAACTAATAATCAAACGAGCCTCTGAATCCTAAATATGCAATTAGATCAAATCTCACATCCTCGATGTGACCAAATGTTAGGCAACCAAACATCCGACGCAACCCAAAATCTGAAGCAGCTTCACCAGATCCAATAACTCCAAATGCAGCAGTCAGTAACTTATGACTAAGATGACCCAAATATGTCAAAGCTCCAAAACTCCTCTGCAATCCAATGCTCGACAACAAACGTTGATTTTCATCTAGTAAGGAGCGATCTATCAAAACTATCATCTCATCTCGTCGCTCTAATGTCTCCTCTCCTATGAAGTGTCTCAAACTGCCGTGAGTTCGGCACAAAATGCAAGAAAGAACCCCTACCAAAAATAAAACGATAAGTTACATTTCTGCCAACACACTTCATCCATCTGGTGTTGACTTCTAAGACTTCAAACCAATGGGACTTGGTTGCAACCCACCAATACCTAGAATAATCCCTAACTACAGAAATCAAATACCTATTACCTCCCAACGATGCCACCTTGGAAGGCCCCCAAATGCCTGAATGAACACCACCTAAAAGACCACTTGATCGATGGATAGAAGTGTCAAACTCCACCTCGGTCTTCTTGCTCATACTAATGTGCTCAAAAGACTTTAATCTGCAGGTCAAAACACTCCTTAACAAATCATGCACAACATAATCAATCAAATATCTCAGCCTCAACAAATACCACAGTCTAGCCAAATCCAAAGAAGTCGTCAGTTCTCTACCAATCATCGTGCTCCTAATCAAATAGTATAAATTCTTCCTCCTGACGCCCTTCATCACAATCATGGATCCAAATGTGACCTTCAAACATGCATCCTCTAAGATCACTCTATAGTTTGTTGCCTCTAAAACTCTAAGTAAAATGATGTTCTTCTTCAACTAAGAAACAAACCTCACTTCATCCAACTCCTGAATCACTCTGTCACACATCCTAATATGAGCGGTACTGATACCACTAATAGGGCATTCATGATCATTATCTATGAGCACGACATCCCTTCTTTCTAACTCCTAAAAGCTAGAGAACTAATCCCTCCTAGGGCGAATGTGGTAAGAAGCACCCGAATCCAACATCCACTCTATAGAGTCGGCAACACAAACTAACGGTAGTGCTAATGAATAGCCCAAAGAATTTGAATATGAATTGTCACCACTAGCCTTGATAACATTCACCTCTGAAGCTTGAATAGCTTTCTCCTTATTCTTCCTGGCTCGATCTTTCAACTTTAGGCATTCAGACTTCTAATATCAATCTTCTTTGTAAAAGGCACACTGATTCCTACGAACTCTAGGATGTGCCCCTCTAGACTACGACCTCCTATTTTGGTTTAGACTCTTTGCTCTTGCAACCAATGCCCCACTATCGGCTCAACTGAAGTCTCATTATCCTTCTCTCGAAGCTGATAATTCACAAGTGTAGCGGTGACCTCACTATACAAAAGAGATGTCTTCCTATTAATAAGAGTAAGAACAAATGTCTCATATTCCTCGTCGGGTAAGAAACTCAATAATAACAATGTCTTGTCCTCATCTTCAATCATCACATCTACATTTGCTAAATCCGCAAGAAGATTCTTGTAGTGGTTCATGTGATCATCAATGGAGGTCCCTTTCTTCAATTAGAAGCGATAAAACCTCCTCTTCAAATACAAGCAGTTTTCTATACTCTTTGTCAAATACTTGACCTCTAGAATCTCCCAGATCTTCTTAGCTGAAGCCTCATTGATCACATCATATTTCAAATCTTGAGTTAAACAAGATTTAATCATATCACACGCCGTTCGATTCATCTTCTTCCAAACCTTCTCCTCAATGTCGTCCGGTTTCCCGTCCAACTCCAAAGTATCTTCCAAATTTTACACATTGAGCGCATTCAAGACTTCACATCTCCAAAGACCAAAATTGTTTGTGCCATTAAACTTCTCCAAATCTATTTTTATAGAGTGGATATTCAAACTTTGGACGACCTTCACGCCGGAAGTACCCTCCATAACTCCTTCTTTCTCGACCATCTTTCTCAAAGCACCAACAAACCAAAGCGGAACAAACAAAGGATAGATCCAAAATTAAAAAAGATAGAGTCTTTACCAAAAAAAATCACACCTTTATTACTAAATGAAGCCCTAGACGAGCCTCCAAAATGATCTACTCCTCCAAATAGCCCAAACATAGCTCGAGCTCTGATACCACTTGTTGTGCGCGATGGAAGCCAAAACCAAACCGATGTGCTTCGAGAAACCAAATCAAACAAACGCCGAGAGAAGGCCAAACACAATCAAAATAACGGTACGAATACAAACAACCAATTTTAACGTGGTTCGGTAAGTTACATACGTCCACGGGGCAAGAAAGGGATGTGGTTTTTACTAATAGAGAAGAAGAGTACAAACTGATATTACAAATTCGCTCAAACCAATCAACTAATCTCACCAACAAATCTCTAATTCTCTCCAAATAAAACCCTAACCAATAGCTCAGAAAATAACTATTTTCTGCGCTCCAAATATCCCTAATTTACTGCTCATTTCTCTCTTCCAATCGTTCCATATATAGAAATCCTAAAACCAAAAACATACTAGGAATTCTAAAACTAAAAACAAAACAGATTAGAAATCCTAATAATCTGTCACCAAAATAGATTTGAAATCATGTTATCAAAACAGATTAGGAATCATATTAGGAACATACTATCCAACAAAAACTTTATTGGTTGATGAATCAAATATCACCAAATGATCATATTTCCTTTAAAACATCGTTACCTTGTACTCCTCTTGTGTACAAACTTGAGTACATCTAAAAGCATCACAATCAAGAAACTTCTTATACTGCACTTCAAATAATTTGTATGCCTCCCTAGTATAAATATGCATCGCTTGGACTAGCATTCTTGAGTTAGCATAATCACTGGAGTTGTTTGACATGTTTTAAAATCGGCAAAATATACATCATAACAGCGATCGGCAATAAATTGATCATAATGCTCAAAAAATCAAAATAAATTAGAGTAGACATTCAAGTACTTTTTAAAAACCAAATTAATGCTTTCGCTTCTTTGAGTACTTATCATATCTGCACAAAATGTATTACGACTATAGACCAAAGCCCACTTTTCCTTTTGTTTGAACAAGTCCTTCAACCAAGGATCACCTTCGAGACTATGCTTCTCCAATAGATTCTTCCAAGCTGCAAGAAATTCTTCGTCTTAGAATAATGGTCGTATACGCAACTACGAAATTCAAAAGCAAATGTTGATGAACTAGCAAATGTATTCTTAAGGTTTTTTGCAGCATTCTCATAAGTGTGCCAAATGCATAAATGGTGATGTGTTTCTGGAAATATTGACTTCATTACTTTAGCCATTGTAGCACATTAAGTCGGTAAGAGTAGTTTTTGGCTGATTACCCGACATTGTCTTTGGAAAACTTTCAAAGACCCATGGAAATGAAGCAACTGTTTCATCATTTAAAAGAGCAGCACCAAATATAACAGTTTGCCATGATTTACCCCAACATATATATGGAGCAAAAGGTCGTCCATAATTATTAATCTTCTACGTCATATCGATATCAAAACAAACAACACCTCTGAAATTGCTGTAGTCCATAACACATCTTGCATCAGCCCAAAACATATTTGCTAACCGTGCTTGTTCATCAACCCGTAAATGCATAAAAGAAAGATGGATTCTCTAGTTGCATTCTTTGAAAATATTCTAATAAAGATGCCGCATCACCTTTCTCCATTTCTTTTTCTCTTGTGGTACGTAACGCATTGTTATATACGGTGCATCTAAAGATAACCAAGATTTTCACGTCCTCTAGCTTCTCCAGCCTGTAGATCAAACGCCTGCTAATTAGGTCTAATTCTCGACCTGTCTGCTGAAAAAATTTTGGTTTTTTTTTTGAGATTTTGTAACTCTTCTTTGAGATCGAAGCATGCGTGCCTTTCCAGGACTTAATTACTGCATCATGATTATGTTTTAATTTGACACTGACGACCATATGTTTACTGTTTGTTCGCAATCTAATTTGCAAGCATGCTTTGCAACCTGTTCTTGTAATTGGTCTATGATGAACTACTTTTATGTCTCTCTTATCCTTAAGCCAAAAAACCCCTCTATCGCACAACAGATTTTTCTAAATGTTACGACTCCGTTAGGCTTTTTTACTTGATTTTTCCTGATATTAAAACCAATTTCACGTACGATCATAATTATTATAGAAAGCATATGCAGCTTTTGTTGGATTTAAATCTAATTAAATCAATTTGTGTGTACATATGATTAATCAATGTGTATTGCTATCCTTAAGGATAACCCGCATAAAGTGATCAATATCAATTTGGGTTAATGGATATTTAAATAAATCATGGGTTAAATATGCAGATACCAGGTTGTAATTATAATTTGATGAGGGGCCAAATTACAAATGTACAACACCTATATATATGGGGTTATGGTCCCTAATCTAGGGTTAACCACTCTCATTCTCTTATCCCCATCTAAAGAGATCTATAAGGGAGTAACCCTAAGATTAGAAGATCACAAAAAACCCTAACTTAAATCCAAGCAATGGATTCATGTATAAGCTTCCGCTCTTAATATTTATTCTCTATGATTTAATCACGATTAAGACCAACAAGTGGTATCAGAGCCACCCGTGATTAATTCTTAGGGTTTAAGATTTAAGTTAGGGATTTTTGTGATCTTCTAATCTTAGGGTTACTCCCTTATGGATCTCTTTAGATGGGGATAAAAGAATGAGAGTGGTTAACCCTAGATTAGGGACCATAACCCCATATATATATGTGTTATACATTTGTAATTTTGCTCCTTATCAAATTACAATTACAACCTGATATCTGCATATTTAACCCAAGATTTATTTAAATACTCATTAATCAAATTTAATTGATCACTTTATGCGGGTTATCCTTAAGGATAGCAATACACATTGATTAATCATATGTGCCCACAAATAGATTTAATTAGATTTAAATCCAACAATCTCCCACTTGGGTACCATATGATTTCTTAAATTGTGTATAACCTTATGAGCTCAAAAGTGCTATCACTGAAAAGGTATTTCTGAACAATCTCGTCCATTGAGTATATCAATATAGGATCAAAGCGGCCTTCGTCACATTTATCGTAACTAAACCCACCAATGGTCACATATACCAATACAATCAAACGACATAGATCAATCATGGATATGCAGCATGAAAATTATATGCAATGTGATCAGTACGTGTCTATTTTCAACTGGTCCTACCTTAAACTTTAGTGAGGTCAACCTCAACATTATGGAACAGAGTGTATGAACTGAAAAACTTTATTCTGATCAGACAATATAGCCTAACATAAAACACCACAATCACAAACTTATATTAAATCATGATATCGTCAAATAATAGCACACCATATGAGCAGTGTGCTCATGAAAGACCTTAGGTGGCAATCCTTTAGTAAGAGGATCAGCTATCATGGAGTTTGTCCCAATGTGTTCTCTATGGATATCTGTCCACTCTGTACCCTTTCTTTCACAACCAGGAACTTAATATCAATATGTTTTAACTTAGTTGAGCTCCTGTTGTTATTGGAATACATTACTACAGATTTATTGTCACAATATAACCTTAGTGGTCTTTCCATATTTTCCAGAATGTGCAGTTCCGTGATAAAATTTTGTAACTATATTCCCTGATTAGATGCCTCATAGCAAGTTACAAATTCTGCTGCCATAGTGGAGGAAGCTATAAGTGTCTGTTTGACACTTTTCCATGATATAGTTCTTCCTGCTAACATATAAATGTGGCCTGATGTAGATTTTCTGCTATCTTGGCATCCAACAAAATCAGAATCAGAGTACCCAATGACCTCTAACTGTTCTGATTTTCTGTATGTGAGCATATGATCTTTTGTTTTCTGAAGATACCTCATAACTCTTTTGACTGCTATCCAATAATCCATACCAAGTATCTACTTAACACCCCAACAATGTACGTAATATCCGGACGCGTACATACCTGAGCATACATTAGACTTCCTACAGCCGAAGCATAAGGAATCTTCTGTATTTCCTGAATTTCAAGGTTACCTTTAAGGCACTGATTTAGACTAAACTTGTCTCCTTTAGCAACATGGGTATCTCCTGATCTGCAGTCTTGCATGCCAAACCTTTTAATTATTTTATCGATATAGTTCTTTTGTGATAATCCAAGAATACCCCGAGAGCGATCTCGATGTATCTGGATTCCTAATATAAAAGAGGCGTCCCCAGGATCTTTCATCTCAAAATTCTTTGATAGAAATCTCTTGGTTTCGTGCAACATGCCTATATTATTAGTGGCAAGTAATATGTCATCGACATACAGAACCAGAAAAATATACTTACTCCTACTAAACTTGTGATATACACAGTCATCAACAATGTTCATCTCAAAACCGAACGAGATAATTATTTGTTGAAACTTGTAATACCATTGACGACGAGCTTGCTTGAGTCCATAGATGGATTTTCATAATTTGCAAACCATATTCTTTGGGTCTCCTGACACAAAGTTTTCTGGTTGCACCATATAAATCATCTCATCAATGTCTCACTAGTGGAAAATTGCAATTTACCTACGGACAAATAGCGACGGATTATTCCGTCGCTATAACAAGGGTTATAGCGAGGGAATAGTCCGTCGCTATTTTTCCGTCGGTAAATTGTTTTTACCGACGGAAATTTACAATTTAGCGACAAAAATTGTCCGTCACTAAAAAAATTAGCAACGGATTATTAGCGACGAAAATTTTCGTCGCTAATAACATCTTTAGCGACGGAAATTTCTATCGCTAAAGAAATCTGGAGGGAAAATTTTTGGGCGCGGGCACCCAAAAAATTTGGGCTGCCCGCGCCCGAAAAAAACCCCCTTTCCCCCCTCTCCCGAATTCCCCCCTCTCCTCCTTTCCCCCTCCCCCACCCTAGATCTGTCGCCCCTCTCTCCACCGCCGCCGCCGTTCCTCCGCCGCCACGGCCGTCCCTCTCTCTAGTTGTTGAGGTAACCCTCTCTCTTCCCCCCTAAATCTCTCTCTCTCTCTCCTTGTCAATCTCTCTCCCCCCCCTCAATCTCTCCTCCTCTCTCCCTCTCTCTGTTCTCCCTCTCTCTGTCGACTGACGCCGGCGACGGGCTGACCAACTGCCGCCGGCCGCCAACGTCGGCCGACGAGAGAGGGAGAACAGAGAGAGGGAGAGAGGAGGAGAGATTGAGGGGGGTAGAGTGATTTTTTAAATTTGTTTACTTGTAATTTAATTTTTATATTTAGTGTTTAATTTTGGTAAAACAAAAATAGTACAAAAAACCCAAACCCTAATAAAAAATGTTAATTTTGATGAAATTATGATATAAAAAAATTAAATTTAATTAGTGTTATGGTTAGGGTTAGGGTTAGGGTTCGGGTTAGGGTTCGGTGAGGGTTAGGGTTAGGGTTAGGCGAGGGTTAAGGCTAGGGTTAAGGTTAGGGTTAGGGTTCGGTGAGGGTTAGGGTTAGGGTTAGGCGAGGGTTAGGTGAGGGTGGGGGTTAGGGTTAGGGTTAGATGTTATGGTTAGGGTTAGGCGAGGTTTAGGGTTAGGGTTAGGGTTCGGTGAGGGTTAGGGTTAGGGTTAGGCGAGGGTTAGGGTTAGGGTTAGGGTTCGGGTTACGGTTAGTGTTAGGGTTAGGGTTAGGTGAAGGTGGGGGTGA
>BQKN01066853.1:647428-669199 GCA_022839385.1 Asparagus kiusianus
TGTGATGAGATCTAGAGTCAGTGCGGTGGTTTTTTGATTGATGGCAAAGAGGAGATATACCTCATCGAAGAAGTTGACGATGCAGCTGTTTGGCCTTCTACCTTCTGGGATTAAACGCCACTGTGTAAGGTGATCAATGACTGTTTCTAGGACAGCAGGAATTGGCTCGATGTTGTCTATGCATAGAGAAAGGTTCAGTAAGTTAGAAGATAATGCAACTACAATATATTACTGGTTCAGTGCTACTAATAGGTATTAAAAACATGTTTCTGCATGATAAAAGACTGCTAATTATGAGAATTTAAAGAGAATAAAGACAAACTTGGTCTACAGAAGTAAGATGAAAGTGTTAAAAGGTAGATTATATATGAATACTTTTTCCTGAAAACTTACTGGTTGAGTCCTCTTTAGATGGTTGAAATAGCGGAACGCCAAGCTGAATGATCTCTCGCTTGTTCCCTTTCATTTGCTTGTTGAAGTAAATGAAGGTTTCACCTAAATATAGGCACTCAGAAAGAATTAGTAGTGATAATAAATTGCATAGAACAAACATGCTCCGCTGCAATTATAGACAAAAATGCAATAACCAATGCAAAACTTTCCATAAATTTTAGAAACTAATGCTCCAATTAATTATAGACATTAACTAAAGACCAATGTACCATGATCACAGTGATTAAGATCCTATAAAGCATGAGTTGCAGTTTGTACAGGGATTTTTGAGCTTTTTTTATGATTTATGGATACAAGAATCTTATTGTTCAAATTATTTTGTGCTAGTGTTTCTAGTTTTTAACGAAAATGAAACTACAAGCTACTTAATACTGAACGAAAATTGGACTCTCAACTGTTTCATGTTCTGACCGACTCTTCAGAAATGAATAGTTATTTATTAATGGAAAACAGAAATCTTTCTGGACGCAGCTCAAGTAAAACTGAATATATTTCTTGTTGCTACTGAGCTGTTAATTGTCAGGGCCGTCTTATATTTGAAAAGCTTATGAACTTCATTTTTTAGAAAGAAGGGCACTAAAATAAACTATTCAAATTACTTGAATGTTTACCAGGCCCTCGGTCTTGATCATATTAGTATATGGGAGTAATCTACTTTGCAGCATTCCATGCGAAAGGCATATGAATTAAATAAAGACAAGCATGTTTCAGTTTCTAGTTACGAATAAAAAAAACATTAAAAAAGTGCAAAACAAGGAGTTATTTATATATGATTTCTTGTTTCTTACTACATTAATAACAAAGTCTTTATTCAAAAATAGTTGGGGTTAGGAACATCCTTTTGGTTCACAGTTCGCTCAGATAGGGTCCTATAAGCCTTCCATAATTGTCCTAATTGTTCTTTCTTGGATTTCTGAATGGGAAGGTGGTTCCTTAGGCTGTTAAGTCTCACTCTAACGAACACAAACCAGCCATTCTCTATTGAGAATTATATCATAAGATAATTTTAATTTGACTTCGTGCCAATATAACAAAAATTACAGGCTTGTCAATGTCTTCAAAGTTCCATACAGTAACTCCGAGAGGTATGATATGAAATATGACTTCCTATGATCACTGTATTAATTAAGTAAATCCTAGGCACTATGTTGTATAAACAATTGCATAGTGTCAATAGTACTCTGCAGACTACACCTAAGAGCCTTTCATGTTGGTACAAAAAGGAGATAAATCCTGCCTTAGATGTGTTAAGGGCTAGCCTGAGACAAGGGAGTGAATTCACCTAGACAGACGTTCATGGGCGCCATTAAATACCCAAGTGGGTGAGAGTGATCAATTTCAGACATAAGGACATGTACATAATAACAATTAAGGTACCATCTATAATGTGAAAATTTTGATTGATAATATCAGACAAGAGGAAAAAAACATTGTGAACAGGTGTACTATACTATATACATCTTCCATCTTATTGAGAGAGGAAAAAAAATTAAAACATGGCTCAAGCAAACAAAAATTCAGATATAAAAACAAATATCTCCTTCATGGAAATATTTCTTTCCATGTAATGCACAACAGTGAATAAACACTCTGTACAATGCTAAGCCAACTCTTCATTTCTTTCCAAAGGTAGAATAGTAGGCATACCCTATAAGAACATCACAGTTTGTGGAAAGAAACAGGATTCACATGCAGCAATAAGGTAACAATTTTACCACGACAACTTATATTCCAATAAAGGGCTTTCTTTTAAAAAAGATGTCTACCATTCAGGGAATTCTACTGAAGGAAGGAGTAAGTGTTGTAATCATGGGTATCATCAATCTAAATAAATCACCAATAAAAAAGACTTATCATAATAGTTAATTAATCATATAATTAAAAGAAGCATCAGAACTTAAAACAAGTATTCAAAAATTTCCCTTCATGCACAATGTGCATAATTTCAATTTTAGCAAAAGTGAACAAAGTTAAAGTAACAATTCTGTGAAATAGAGTGCTAAAGTAAGAGGCTTTTCTGTCTTATGCAACAGAAAGAAGGTTTAATGCCTGATGCCACATCTATAGCTGGTGTTATCGAAGCCGTTGCATAAAAAAAAATTAAAAGAAATCACAGGCGAAATCAAAAACTGAAAAATAAAAGAACTAAATTAAACTAAACTTACTTTATAGTCGCGATAAAGCTGTTGAACGTTTATCGCTTGAATCTGTAGAAATTTGAGAATTAGGTCAAAATTATTAGAATTAGAACAAAATGAGAGGACAGAAGAACTGAAAGGCGATAGGGTGAATTAAGCATAACTAAAGCTTAGATCTAGGGTTTAGTATAGAGGAGTTCTGATAATATATTCTATCGGAACTTTAGGGTATGCCCCTATCATTTTCCTATCCTTGGCCATATGTTGGATAGTGGTTACTGGTTCAACTGTTATATTTGCATATAACCATTCCACTCAATTAAAAGGTGAGAAATCAACAAACATTCACTTTCATAAATAACAGCAAGAGAACCAGAAAATAAAGAATCAAATATGATAAAAGAAGCACTCTCAGAAGTACCAAATTATCCTGGTAAACCTAAATTTAAAAGCAAATAACCCAAAGGAGTTGGCTTGCCTGGGAAGCAATTATTTAATCAGTCAAGTTCAAGAGAGAACTTTTTTTACTTCGATCTTGTAGCATCTCTTTGTAGACGTCGAATTTACTTCTTCAGCAATCCAAAGAGAACGAAAATGGTTGGTTATCAGCAGTCCGTTAGTCAGAAAGAGATTAAAATCTTTGAAGAAGAAGAAGGAAAGGGATCGGATCTCAAGATGAGATAAAAATCAGCCGCATTTTCCCCATCTACTCCGGACCACAAATCCATAATCCCTTCAACATAAACAACAGATCCAACACCGCGATCATAGATGGGACAAGAACAACCGATGCCTCATCGGGATCCGATCTAATTCGATCCGATCGATCAGCTTCTAACTTGTTAATAAATTAAGAGATAAGACAAGAACAGACATACCTTTCTGAATGCCAAAATTCGGAAAACTGTGTAGATGAATGCTGAGGCGTCGTTGATGATTAGGGCATTAATAGTCATCTTTGCAAATTGATGAGTGGAAGTTCGTGGGACGGCGATAACAGTAAGCGATGAACTCTTCGGCTTCAGCGGAGAGAAAGGCGTTTAGGTAATCGAAGATCTCTTCGGCTTCGGCAGAGAGGAAGGCTGATTTCGCGTAGACGGGATAAATTGGGTATATTTAAAAGAGGTAAAGGTTAATTTGGGAAGGGGAAAGTTTTTCAGGAACTGGCTCTTTTAAAGGGTAGATAGATGTTGAATATGTATTTTCATACTTGAATCTTAACATGATGTGATAAAATTTAAATTTTGATGTTAAAACATAAACCAATACTAGATTAGTAATTTTTTTCTTACTCTTTTATGATAGTATCATGATCATGACCATTAGGGTTTTTCATAATTTCATTTATATATGAGAAATTTAAGTGATGTACTAAATAAATATTTTCTGCAGAAAATTATAGCAATTGTATCATGTTTCACTAAGATTTCAAAATAGAAAATAAACTCTAAATTTAACCAAACTAGTGCCAAATGAAATATATATGTATCTAGTTTCTAAAACAGAAGACAAATCTTAAAAATCATTTGTATAGAGAAAGATATGATCTCTTTACTAACAACATGTCCTGTAAAAAATGGCTGTACATATATAATGTTTAACTAAAGAATTGGGATAACAAATAAACTCCGAACTGAACCAAACTTATGTCATCTGAAAGATGTGTGAATCTTGTTTTCAAAACAGAAAACCATTTGTAAAAATGGTTTTCCTAGAGAAAGATATGCTTATTTTACTAACAGATATCACGTCTATTTTTTTCCTGCTCGTTTTGTGGAGCTGTGTTGCGCCGTTTTGAGGTGCGTTCGCGGAGTTTTAAGCCACTTGATGTTATACGTATAGTCATGAATATATTATGTTATACATTTAAGAATCCTAAGGGGATTATGATAAATTCTGATTTGATCATATTTAAATTAGATATAGTTCATATACATGTTGGATGTCGTTGATGAGCACAGCTTAGTACTATATGGGATAGTGCGTCGACACACCAGATATACACGGTTTATACATGAGGTAACTACCATTGATGAGCATAGTTCAATATTATATGGGATAGTACATCGACATGCCAGAGGTACAAGATTTATATGAGGTGGATATCGTTGATGAGCTCAGTTCAGTACTACATGAGGTAGTGCGTCGATATTCCACATGTACAGGCCATTGAGTCGGATTTTAGGAGGCTTGATCTAGCCGTCCGTCCCGCACTAGGGTGCGATGAGGCTCATGAGCCGTATTTCTAGGATGCCTATTTGGTAGTCCGTCCCATACTCATATTATGCACTGAGATCACGATGAGACTAAAGAGCCGTGTACACAGTTCAGGATACCTATAGGGTAGTCCGTCGTGTAGGATCTGAAATAGATACACTAGAACACTAGAGGGGGTAAATAGTATTCTTTTAAAATTTATGTAAAGTAGATTATAAATTGTAAAGAAAGAATGGCAATCTCAGAAAATGAACATCACAAACACAAGCATGTATACTGGTTCCACCTCCCCGGTGTACATCCAGTCCCCAAGCAAATCCCGCTTGAGAGTTTCCACTATGATTTTAAAACCTTACAAAATCAAAAGCAAACCTGACCAATTTGCAAGACCATGCAAATTGCAACCCAATTGACAAGACCATGCCAATCGTCACACCGATCTCTAGACCAAGAGATCAACCCCTCTCATAAACCGAGAGAACCTTTCTTTGAAGCAATGTACAATTCCAATCCTATAAGCCTTGATATAGATGTGAATGTATAACAGTGGCTTATCAATCTTTTTAACTCTCTGAATATTGTCTAAACAAGCTCTAAGAATGATAGGAATAAATGCAATATCAGAAACTCTCTTTTATGGAAAAACAGATCAAAAACTAAAAGTTTAGAGAGTTAATTTGCACAATATGTGAATCTTACAAGTGCAAAACTTGGTGCTCGTTTTCTGATGTTTAAACCTATTTATAGCCTCTGAAATGACATAATTTTAAACTCAATTAACGTCCACAAAACGGCTATAAACAATCACTTATTTAAAACCTGAAATATGGAAAAACTACATCTGTAGTTGACTACAAGTCATAGTATTCGACTACACTAAGTCTAAACAGACTCTGTGAAGTCAGAAAATTGCTTAGTAGTCGACTATAAGGCATAGTAGTCGGCTACACTGTAAACTCACAAATTTTAGAATTTTTTTCCAGTATTTTGACTATAACTTTCTCATCCGATATCGGAATGATGTGATTTAAGATTTGTTAGAAATCTCTTGAAGAGACCTACAACTTTGATCTGAGTTTTTCCAGATTATAATTTCTAATGGGTATAAATAACATATTTTAAGACTCACTCAATATCTATAAACTCTAATGGCTAACATAGGAGATTTCTATTGTTAATCAACATACTAAGCATGTGTTAGTGTGTTCTAACACTATGTGTGTGCATGTGTGTGAGTGATCAAGGCTTGTACAAATTTCTAAGCAAAGAAAATATAAATTTACATTTTGATAATAAAGTATATCTTCTTCTTTGCTTCATTTTGCCTTGAACTCATCTATGTCTTGAGTATCTCTTTGAATATAATTGTTGATATAGCTCTGCTACTGCAAAACAAATGTTAGTACATAATACACATAACATATAATATTTGTTATCATCAGAATAAACTAATCTTGGGGTCAAGATTCCTAACACGTCGTACTGAGACAATTACTTGATAGCCTAAGTATGACAGATGCCTATTATAAATACGACCTATCAGTGAACTATATAATTGAGATACATTACTTTTGAAAGTATACAAAATTATGTGTTGGTATTTTATTCTATCTCTCCAGTGATTGTGGAAGATATTATAAATACGATGTGTTGATATCTTATTTCTTTTACTGTTTTTTTTCTTAGTTGGGATCAATGATTAGAGATTCACAATTTGAGACTTATGGCATATACATGAGGGTTTCCTTATTTGGATTATTTCGCTCGACGTATCAGTCTCGTGTTATGGATCTCTAAGTATTGGTTTCATTAGATTGTTTATTCTTATTTCGGTATTAATGTTTAGATGTTTACGATTTGGGACATATGGTATATACATGAGGGTTTCCTTGTTTGGATTATTTCGCTCGACGTACTACGTCTCGTTTTGTAGGTGTCTGAATATTAATTCCGCTAGATACGAGAAAAATGATATAGGTAGACTATGCGTAATAGATAGAGCCTCCACTCTATCCTAGCAGCCCTTCCCCTGGGGGCGGATGGGGGTAATCTTGCTGTAGCACTCTGACGCTCTTGTTATTGTTTCTTTTTCTTTTAAAAACACCCTTTCAGGTAGCTCGGAGTTTTGGAGAGCCGCAGGATGACGGAGTTCTTGCATAGTTGCCGTCCCGAGAGATTTATTAGAGGCTCCACTGTAGTTTTAAATTTTATTCAAACTTAGAGTTTAGTTTCATTTTGTAAAGGCAATGTGTCTTAGTTCGACTTTCCGTTTTGATTCATGTTGAGACATCGTATGTTATTTCAGACTCCATATGTATTTCAGTTTATTTTTAGTTGAGACATGACCTTTATTTATGAGATATCATCCTCTTTATCATGACTATTATTATTGTTCTACTTCTTTGCCTGTTTTGTACCTACGCTTTTATTTGATCCCACTAGAGGATATTACTGTGATTGGTGAAACTTGTTGTTGCATAATGTGGGTGTATGGCAGGTTTGACATCTCTGGGTTCACCTTGGACTGCAGCCATGTGTGAAAACAGGGGCGTCACATACGCATATATCGTCCTCACTCATACTAGGAAATCCTTAGCGGACTCTATACATGAATCCTAAGAAACTCTATCCTAGCTCCACGACTCGACACTGGATGATCCTAAGGATACTGGAACTAGAGCTCTGATACTAACTGTGACGCCCCTGAGTTCACACAAGGCTGCAGTCTGAGGTGAAACCAGGAATGTCAAACCTGCCATGCACCACACCTTGCAATTACATGTTTCACCATCATAATTACTATCTTTCTAGTAAAGTCAACAACAGGTGTAGGTATAAAAGCAAGTAAAAGATAATACAAGAGATATATGATGAAATAGTAGAGATAAAAATAATATTTTATCATCCAACATACAAAAATATAGAGTGAATCTCTAAAATAAATAGTCTGGAGATCTCAACAAGTCTCAAATACAGAATATCTGATAAAAGAAAATAAGGCACACAGCCTTTACAACTTCTAGAACATAACTCTCAAATGTCTAAACAAAATGTCTACAGTGAAGCTCCATAAATAAATAAAACTACAAATGAAAGATGGACGCTAATAAGTATCACCATCAACCTGCGACTCTCCATGCACCTGGCTCATTACCTGAAATGGGAGGGGACAACGAGCGTCAAAGCACTAGCAAGCAACATCACAACTAACCCCAAGGGAGAGGGCTCGTTGCATATAGAAAATACAGTTAATACATATATACATGAAATCATTGATCCTAACAATAAGAGGAATTTAGTATTTAGAAAATTACAACACGAGCATAGGTACGTCGAGCGAAATAATCCAAATAAGGAAACCCTCATATATATACATTGTATCTTAAATTGTAAATTCCTAAATACCAAACCCAAGATCTAATACATGAACAATAATATAAAGAAGACTAACCCATCTCAGAACTCAAATACCATGTCATGTCAAAAGCCACATAAGTGTCATGTCCAGTCTATGTAAGTGTAAGTGTCATACTCAAGGTTTAAACATGTGTCCAACACATGGACTAAGACTAGGTGTAGTGGATACCCAACACATGGACTGCATATATAAATTGTCCAACACATGGACTGAATGATGAATGTCCAACATATGGACTGAATATAATGAATATCCAACACATTGACTGAATATGATGAATGTCCAACACATGGACTGCACATAATAATTACCCAACACATGGATTGAATGAAATATGTAGAATATGGATGAGATATATGAAAAGGATGCATATACACTAATCTCACACGTGTCTCGGTGTGCAAATCTAACTCATGTCCGCAAGCCATCTCACATATGAAAATACATAATAAACAATAATTTCTAATACCAAATATTCGAGGCGACTCCTCGTTCATATTAAAGCACACAAAAAAAGTAAACATGCACAAACTGTACCGGCGATCAACCGAAACAGGTAGAAACCCTTCATAGGTTTCTGTTTGCTTCAAAACAAATCTAGAAGTAACATCATTATTTTCCAAGCATAATATTACTGATATTAACATATATGAAACAACATGAAACGAAATATTAGCATGTAAATATATCGTTGAAACCCTAAACATTTATATACACATGTTTAAACGTTTTAAAAGCAAAAACTTGTGATTTAATTTATGATTAATAAATTTCAGGTTTGAAATTTGTCAAGGTTACTGTTGTAATCAATTAGAAAATTATGATAATATATTCTCACTTTATAAGTTATAAAGATCTATCTTTTGTACACTAAAAATATGTTTTAGGCTCGAAAAATCTGAATAAAACTTAATAAAATAAGCAAAATAAAAGGGTATAGAGTTGGATGAGATGTTACTTACCTTAGATGCTGAAAAACTCCTGCTACGTGAAAGAGAACCAATCCCCTTCGCTGTACTGCACAAAACCCGCTGAAAAATCCTCCGAAATCCCTCAAAATCGCCAAAGAAAAGAACTAGGGTTTGAGAGGGAGGAAAGGGGCTGCTAGGGTTTGGAACATAGGAGAAAAGATGTGTTTTTTGTGTTTAAACATGTGTACATATGACAGCAAACCCGAAAAACTACAGCCCAAAACCCAAAACCCGAAACTGGAAAACCCAGTCTGACTAGAAATATATGCTTTGGTATTTTGGCTATAACTTTCACATCCGACCTCGGAATGAGGTGATTCAAGATTTATTGGAAAGATTATTAGGATATATACAACTTTGGTTTTTTAACTTTTTCCATATTCACGATGTATCAGTGTGTAAAATATAAAATTTCTCTACTGGTTATAAATTTCCAGATTTATACATTCGAGCATGATTTGTGCATTTGCTCTTATATATACACATATATACATTGAGTTGATCTCAAATCAATTCCTAGCATACTCAAACATCATAATATGTTATTTATAAACATATAACATATTTATTATTATTTATCACAAAATATTCAAATTTTTGGGGTTTACAATGGTACTACAAAAGTATCTTTTAAGTCCAAATAAGAACCAGTTCCTAATAGCAACCTAAAATGCCTAATTGCTTCCACATCTATTGATTGATCATCACCCACAAATATGTATCTTTCAACATCACTTGGCTTTCGGTAGCTCAGGCAACCCTGCATAGAAATACTTATGTGAGTAGTAGTATCAGAGTCTAATCACCAAGTATTTCTAGGTACTGAAGCTAAATTAACCTCAGAACAAACCAAAGTAAGGAACGTACCCTTATTAGTATGCCAGGCGTGATATTTGGTATAGTCCTTCTTTACGTGTCCAGACTTGTTACATAAGAAACAATCCTGATTATCCTTATGTTGTTTCTTCTGAACTGGACCCTTAGCAGCTTCATTATCATTCTTTCTTTTCTTGCTCTTATCCTTAGAGGCATAAGTCAGATGAGCACTTTCTATCTTGTCTTGCTTTAACATGTCTTCTTCTTGCACACAATATGAAATAAGCTCGTTTAAAGTCTATTTTTCCTTTTGCAGTTGTAACTGACCTTGAACTGACTGAACTGTGCAGGAAGAGACAACAGAACCAGATACACCAATAACTCATCGCAAAGATCGAGTTTAAGTGCCTTAAGTTTTGAAGTAATATAAGACATTTCCATAATGTACTTCCTGATATTTCCTTTGCTCTTATACTTCATCGAAATCAAGCAAGCTAAAAGCGTGCTTGTTTCTACCTTATCGTTTTTTGCAAAATGCTTCTCAATTTCGGTAAGAAAATCTTTGGCCTTAGTAATCCATTCGGATTCTATGCCCCTGCAGGCTTCCGGAATGGCGCGCTTAATGATCATAAGACTCATGAGTTTGAACGCTCCTATTTCTCATACTCCTTCTTTACATCAGGAGTGCTATCCGTATTGAGAGGTTGGGGTTGTTCAGTTCTTAATGCAAGGTCATGATCTATGCAGCCAAGAACAATTAATATGTTCTCTTTCCAGACCTTGAAATTAGTCCTATTAAGCATAAGAATTGAGTTGATATTAGCAGAAATTATTACAGCAGATGCATTAGCTAAAATAAACAAAAGATACTCACATTATAACCATAATTAGTAATCAATAAAATTCAAATAATGACAAATCTCATCTCAAGATATCTGGCACAACATTAATATCAAGTCTTTGGACAGTATTATTAACTTGTAAGTGATACTTTGTTGCAATGATCAAACATTGACAATAACTCATGTCAAATAATGAAACTATTTTTGGATCAATTCATTATTCACATGTAAACCTTATAATTATCACACGTTTATCATCGCAGATGTGTATGCAATCTAAATAAATATTAACATTCCTTTGGGTCGATTAAATATTTACACGAAAGTATACACACAAACATCTCATATTCCTCATGAACAATCTACACAAGAGATGTTACTTTGACAACTTTTTGTTTTAATTAATCATTTGGAATAAGAGACAACTTTAATACCTTAGTGTCATGTTATTTAAATTAAATAATTGATTAACCATCGGATTTAATTTAAATTAAATAATTTAAATTAACTGAATTTCCATAGCTTAAATATGGCCTTATAACTTGATTTAAATAAATTAAGCATACCAAAGAGGACCCATAACAAATTAAGGCCCATAACTTAGGTTTTTATTGATAAATTCAATTAAACCACAACTTAAATAGTTGCAGACCCATAAATATAACACATGCCTACACAATTACCAAAACTTAATTTTGTTAAAAGGCACATACATTACAGGCCCAAAAAATTGACTTAATTGGTTTAGGAAGACTTCGGGCAGAAGAAGAAATGCATTCATTTCTTCTCAACAGAGAAAATCCCCGCAGTTCTTCCTTTAGCCGACGAACCCAAAGTTCACCTCTGAAACTAAAGCTCGCCCGAAATTTCGAAGCTTTGCCGACTATCCCCTGCATCGAATACGAACCGAAGCTCGTCAAAGGAGAGGCCGAAGCTCGACCGTAGTGAACACGAGGTTCGCTCGAGCTTTGACTGAAGACGAGCACGAGACTCGTCTGAACTTCCCAAATGAGTCGACGAAGGTCAAGCATCCAGGCCGAAGCTCAGCCGACGCTCGACCCTCGAAGAGCTCGCCTGAAGTTCCCTGATGAGCAGATGAAGCTTGAGTAGATCTGAGGCTCGATTTCGAACCCGAGGTTTGCCTGATATCTGAATGTTGAGCTCACCTACAACAAGGTTCGAGCTCACTTGAGTTGAACCCGAAGTTCACTGAATTCGAACACGTGGTTCGCTGGAATTGAGCACGAGGCTCGTCTGAGAACGAACACAAGGTTCGTTGGAATTAAGCACGAGGCTCGTCTGAGAAGCAAACCGAAGTTCGCTGAAGCTTCCAAGCCCGAGGCTTGCCTGAATTGAGCACGAAGCTCGATCACCTGAAATCGAGCACGAAGCTTGCCCAAAATCGAGGTAACCTCCTCAACAGAGATTGTTCATGAGGAATGTGAGATGTTTGTATGTATGCTTTCGTGTAAATATTTAATCAACCTAAAGGAAGGTTAATATTTATTTAGACAGCATACACATCTGCGATGATAAACGTGTGATAATTATAAGGTTTACATGTGAATAATGAATCAATCCAAAGATAGTTTTATTATTTGACATGAGTTATTATCAATGTTTGAGCTTTGGACTAGTCGAAAGCTCAGTTTAAAGCACTTACATATTTGGGGATATCCAGCTGAGGCAAGGCCTTATAGACCAAATAAAAAGAAATTGGACTCCAAAATAATTAGCATCTACTTTATTGGGTATTCTGAACGCTCTAGGGGCTATAAGTTTTATGATCCCATACTAAGGAATATTTTTGAGACGGGAACAGCAACATTCTTTGAGGATGTTGAGTTTGTGGGGAGAAATAAGGTTAGAGACATTGCTTTTGAAGAGGAATTGGCTTCAGATCCAATCCATACATTTACTTTTGATAATATTCAGGTTCCTATACCTGTTATTGCTCAAAAAGTAAATCTAGAATTTCAAGATGATAATGTTGAACAACTCCCTATTCCAGAAGAACAAACTCAACAACCTCAAGAATCAATGACATTAAGGAGATCCATGAGAGAAAGGAGAAATGCTATTCCGGATGATTATATTGTATTTCTCTAAGAACATGAGAAAAGTAATGGAATATTGGAAGATGATCCAATCAACTTTCTTTAGGCCATGAAAAGTTCTAACTCTCATAAGCGGATTGATGCCATGAATAAAGAGTACAAGTCTATGCAAGACAATAAAGTTCAGGAACTTGTCCCATTACCAGAAGGTGCAAAACTAATTGGTTGTAAATGGATTTTTAAAACCAAGCGGGATGCAAATGGTAATGTGGAGAGGTATAAGGCACGTCTTGTAGCTAAACGCTTTACTCAAAAGAAAGGCATTGATTATACAGAGACTTTCTCTCGAGTTTTATCGAAAGACTCCTTTAGAACAATCATGACGCTTGTTGCTCATTTTGATCTTGAGTTACATCAGATGGATGTTAAGAATGCATTTCTCAATGGAGACACTGCTGGATTTTCAACTTTTAGCGACGGACAAATCCGTCGCTATAAGTCGTTTTTCCGTCGCTAAAAGTTTTAGCGACGGAAAAAATGAAGTTCCGTCACTAAAATTTCGACGCTATAACAGGGGTGCCTAAAAACACTTTTAGCAACGGAAATTCTGTCGCTAAATTTTAGCGACGGTAAAATGATCGCTATTTTTAAAAATTAAAAAATTAAAAAAACAATAGTGACGGATTTTCCGTCGCTAAAAATTAAAAAATTAAAAACTTTATTAGCGACGGAAAAACCGTCGCTTTTGTATTTTAAAATTGTCCAGATGTGATTTCGTGCATGTTTTCCATCGCTAAATAGTGATTTAGCGACGGAATTTCCGTTGCTAAAAACAATTTTAGCAACGGAAATTCCGTAGCTAAAAATTTAAAAAAAAGAAAATTGGAAAATATTTTGAAAATTGAAAAAACCCTGTACAATATCGATAATAATTTTTAAAAACCTGTTCAATCAGCAAAAGAAAGCTTCAATCTCACACAAATATCACATCTTACGCATATATCACACATTTAATTCAATAAAAGCAAGTAAAAGTTTCTCGACAGGTACATAATAAATATTGTTTATACAACACAAGAAATTGTTTTCAAAGTTATATTAAGGACAATCAATCCTCCTGATCATCATCATCCTCATCCTCAACACCAGCCACATTATGACTATCCCTGGCTGCACCTTGTGAAGAAGTTCCGGCCTGTAAATATAAATCAAATGTTAACAAGTGTGTGTAAACGTTAATAAAAGTACAAATATAAATATACTACAACACAACACCACAACATCACAACACCACAACACAACAACACCACAACACAACAACACTACACCATCACAACACAACACTACACTACACTGCACAACACATCACCACACATCACACCACAACACAACAACACCACCACAAATCCTCCAACCTCACCCACCAACGAACAACACTCCCCCTCGCCCTACCCCTCCTCCTCAACCACCACCACAACAAAATCCCCACTCCTCATCCTCAACCACGACCAAAGCCCCCCACCCACCAACCAATCATACTCTACACACCCCTCCCCCTCCATCACTACCATCACCACCATCAACACCCAATCCCCATTCATCCCCCCCACCACGACCAACCCCCCCACAAACCAATCACATACCGACCACCACTACACAATACCACAACCAACCAACCCACCAACCCACCAACCAATACCACCAATACTATGCACGCATACACCATCAACACCACCATCACATAAAATCATTATAAGTATATATTTTGAGGTTTGTGTTAGGGTTAGAGTTAGGGTTTGTGTGTAACAGTTTGTATTAGTGTGTATCAGTATGTACGATATCATCTAATTAAAAAAAAGCAAAGTATATATATTACCTGTGACGACAGAAAATGTCTCCTATATGCCTCCTGAGCCTCCTGAGGCAGAGTCGACATGAATTGTGTGAACTCCAATACGGTCTGCTCCCGACGCCTCCGTTCTTCCTCTAGAGCCCGTTGATATGTTGTTTGCTGCAACTGCCAATCTTCAATCACTTTTAATCGTTGCTCCATCGAGTCTTGATATGAACTGCTTCCTGGTGTTCCTTGTGGTGCTGCAGACTCGTAGGTGCTACTAGACTCGTGCAGCCTCTGCTCGGATCCTCTCCACCGATATCTGTTCTTCCTATTAGGTCCAATGATCGTCTCGATGATGGAGTCCTCATCCTCTCTACTTAACCGGGCAGGAGTGTTAGAACAGACCTGAGACTGAGTCAATTGCTCCTGTACCTTGGCATGTAATTTTTCCTACGATATATCAAAACAACCCGGGCAAGTCGACTTAATAATGATGCATTGATATGAAATTGAATATATAAATGAACTGCTACTTACAGCCAGATCCTTATTCTTTGCTTTCTTCTCTTCATTGGCATAATTCGGGCTCCAGGAAGTCAGAATACGATCTGCAAAATGTTTGAGATCTCCCCTTCCCTATTTTATTCAAATATATCATTAACCCATAACACATAAATTATACTCAACGTAAAAGCTAATATATTATATACCTCAAGCTCTAATTGATGATAATGCTGGCTGAATGTCCTGGAGCCCCCGTGATGCTCGTAATTGCGAGGCGCGTTGCGATTCCTCCTTGCTATTTCAGCTTAAGCCTGCAAAACAATGTCAATTCGAAACAATATAGAAATTCAAACAATAAATTAAAAATATATACTTCAATAATACCTGAATTTCAGCCGTGTCCCAGTAACTGCAAAGTGTAAAAAAATCTACTCCATCCACACGCGTGTCAAGATGCCAGTATCGCTCCCAATCTTCTGTTATTTGGACAAAATATTTTTTCTTTACCTCAAACCGTCATCTCTTGAATGATACATTGATTTGCCCGAAGCAGTACGTCCAGGCACAAATATTATCATCAAGAAAGAAAAATCGCTTCAGCATATAAAGAAAAAGTAGATACAAATCAGTGTATTAAACATAATAATAAACTAATAACTAATAATGATGAAAATTAAAATAAATGACTCACACATATATATCTCCAACAAGCCACCAGCGCATCAATCCGCTGCGATTTCCACGTCAAAAATATGTTGAAGAAATCGTGTCTCCTAGCTAAAGCGGCAAGGAAATTGTTGAAAGCATTGGCAAAGGCCCCAACAGGCACTCCGTTTTCCTATCGGATCACAACCCTTCGATTAATATCAGGGATGAGGTTCGATTCCTTAGTAGCATTGCGGCCGCGTCTAGGAGGTCGCTCGGTACCTGCGAAACAAAGAATCGAATGAAACAATGAATCAATATATATTTGCGAAAAAAATTTAAAATAATAACCGATAAACTATAAAAATTTATTCATACCTTTTAGTTCGAGGCATCTACGCTTTGCTTGTTCGTACCTTTGCTACGCGATGGGGCGCATACCATGATAAGAATCCCAATCATCCCTCACCTTGGCCGGACCGTGGACTCGCTGATCCGTAATAAAATCTAGCGGTAGTGCCGCAGCTTCTAAAGCTATGCTATACGGCTCAAATCTCTTCTCCTCCAATACATCTGCATGCAGTGGTGGTGGTATCTCCGCATGCTGTGTAGGATCAGCCTGTGTCTCCACGTCATGTGGAGCATCTCTGCGTGATGTGTCCTGTGGCTGCGAGTCATGTGTAGCATCTCCTCCTCCTGTGTAGTAAATGTTAAAAAAATATTAGGCTCATGTCAATAGTTTATAGAAATGTACAAATATAACAAATAAATAAAAATACCTGACGTAGAGGCATGTGCGTCGCCTCCAGAATATCTACCAAAAATTCTCTCAAGTGCTTTCTTACGTAATCCTTTTGTTATCTATACTTTGAAAACATAATGAATATCCAACAAAAGTATATAATGCAAATAATTAATAAAACAGCACATGGCAACAGAATCGCGTGTACATGATGTCCAGTTAAATAGATAATACAAAGGTAATAATGTAATACATGACACACCGTGTTACATGATAACCAGTCAAACAGATAATATAAAGGTAATAATATAATGCATACACATCCACATGATAACCAGTCAACCAGATAATATAAAGGTAATAATATAATACATGACACATCGTGATACATGATAACTAGTCAAACAGATGATGTTGAGGCTCTACTCTGCGATCGTGTACGGATAGCCTGCGACCGTGTGCGTGCCAACGAAAGGACTGTTCTTATAGTTTTATCGACTCCGCTGCGGACAGGTTTTTTTTCCTTTACGCCTTGGCTCACATATAATCGCAGGCACATCAGGGCGCGCTAGTGCAATTTCATCGTCCAGATTATTATTTTATGTCAATGAAAACTCCTCAGTTATTTCGTCGGCCAAGATAACCTTCTCATCGTGATCTTCGTCAGACACGACTTCATGAATGTAGGTTCTAGGCGAATTCTTAAGGATAACCCATTCGTCATTTTTCATTATATCTTTGACATAAAAGCACTATTTGGCGTGAGCAGCTAACATGTATTTTTCATACTGATATATTTCCTTGTTAAGATTAACGATTGTGTAACCGTAGTCATCCTTCGCCTTTTTCTGTTCACACTAACGAACCTTAAACATCACATGACTGACTTCCTTATTAATCCCATAGAAAATCTCCACGATGTCTTCTACCTGACCGTAGCAATAGATTTCCCCCTGTATCGGATTTAGATCTTTTGCACTAGCGTATGACAGTTAGGAGAAGGAGCAGAACACAACGCTGTTTTGCGTTTGTCGTCTCTCTTCGAGACCGACGATGTTAAACCTAAATCCGTTGATACAGTAGCCTCCATAATGCTTAACCACATTAGAAGGACCTCTGTCATATAAACAAACTTTCTCAGACAGGTTAATCCCATTCGTAATTCGTTTGTCAACCTTAAGAAAAGAAGCAAATAGTTTACATATCTGTTGGCAGGCACATATATTTGATATACGAATCAGAAATGTAAAAAGATCTTACTTTACCCTTCAGCCATGCAGGGAATTGTCTAGAGTGTGTGTCCATAACTCTCTTATTTTTTGTTCTGCATTTAAGATTAGTCTGGATATGTCGGATGTGAATCCTAGACAAGAAGCATTTATAACGGTTAAATAGAGATAATTATTGTGAGGTGATATAATCTGATTCAAACAGTTAAATACTTACGCCGCGTATATGTTAAATGTAGTATCATTGCTCAGGATATATGTGTGGGCTTGATCTAGCTCCATTCTGGGGAATCTAGTGTCCTCCCCACGATCATTGTAGAATGTACCGTCAATTATTCGTTGGGGACGGTTTAGCCTTGTCTCTACGCCCCGCAAGTAACGAGAGATAAAATTCAAACTCTCGTTACTTATGTAGTTCTCTGCGATCGACCCTTCAGGATGTGCACGATTATGCATCAGTTGTTTCATGAAACCCAAATACCTACAATCATATAGTTTCATGATTTGTGACAAAATTGAACTGAGAAACATAATTTGACAAATATTAAATGAATATTATAATAATAAATACCTCTCCACGGGGTACATCCAGCGATATTGAACTGGTCCTACGATGCGGGCTTCATATGCTAAATGTATTGTGAGATGCACCATGACCGTGAAGAATGAGGGTGGAAATAGTATTTTCATTTTACACAGTGTATTAGCAACACGTCCCTCTAATTCTTCAAACTCCCTGACATCAATCACCTTAGAGCATAGTTGCTTGAAGAAACCACAGAATTCTATTACCACCATCGCGAGTTCCTTGTCAGCATGTCACAACGCAACCGGGAGAAGTTGATGTACTAGAATATGATGATCATGTGTCTTAAGTCCCAAAATCTTTCTGTCCTCAATATACACATTTGCTGAAATGTTTGAAGCATAACCATCCGGTGTCTTCACGGACTTTAGAAATAAACACATATTGTGGACCTCATCCTTCGACAGTGTGACACGGGAGGCTGGGAGTTCAAACTTTCCGTCGCCCTTATCTATAGCTTGCAGTTCCGGACGAATGTTCAATTCTGCTAGGTCTCGACGTGCCCTTAAGTCATCTTTCGATTTTTTCCCGTCCTGCAACAAAGTGTTCAAGAGATTCTCGCATATGTTCTTCTCGATGTGCATGACATCCAAGTTGTGACGTATTTTTAAACTTCTCCAATATGGCAGCTGATAAAATATGCTGAATTTTGACCATCCATGCGGAAGTTCGGTGCCTTTTGAGACACGCTCATGCGACTGGACATTGCGAGGCTTATTTCTTTTTGATTTTCCCTTTCCCTTCCATTTTTGCTTCAATATTTTTCTCCTAACACCAAATGGATTTTCTTTGTTGAATCTTTTTTTCCAAATATTTTTCTAGGTAAAGGATGTAGAAGCTCAAATATTTCTTCTCCGGTCAGCCCTGGTGGTGCCGGTCTACTTTCTGGATTGCCGTCGAACTTTCCTACTAACTTTCTGAACTTGTGCCCTGTAGGCAACCATCTTCTGTGTTGCCAATAACAAAACTTACGGCTGTACTTCAGGAACTTTCCCTCATAGTCTGACATGCAAATCGGACAAGCAATTTGACCCTTCGTCGACCATCCAGACAGGTTTAGCGTATGCCGGGAAGTTATTAATTGTCCACATGACCATTGCCCGCATACAGAAAGACTCATTACCATAAGCATCATAAGTGCTGACACCTTTTTCCCAGAGAAGCTTCAGGTCGTCAATTAATGGTTGGAGGAAAACATCGATATCATTTCCAGGAGAATATCTTCCAAGGATCAAAAGTGACAGTATCATGTACGGTTGCTTCATGCACATCGACGACGGCATGTTGTACGGTGTCAGCAACACTGGCCAGGTAGACCAAGCAGAGCTCATTAATCCAAACGGATTAAATCTGTCGCTAGCGAGCCCCAGCCTAATATTCCGAGACTCTTTACCGAAGTCGGAGTATATACGGTCAATGTGCTTCCATGCCTCACCGTCCGCAGGATGTCTTAGTTTCCCGTCCTCTTTACGGTCGGTCGAGTGCCATCGCATATTCTCAGCCAGCTCGGCAGACATATAAAACCGCTGCAGCCTAGGAATAATTGGAAAATATCGGAGAACCTTCGCAGGGATTCTGTTCTGCTTATTGGATGCACTGCCTTCGGATGTGCTTGCAACTTCTCCTTTCCAACGTGATACATGACACGTCGGACATTCCTCCAGAGCTTCATTACCCTTATTGTACAAGATGCAGTCGTTAGGACAGGCATCTATCTTCTTGTAATCAAGCCCCAGCGTATCAACAATCTTGTGAGCTTCGTAATAGGTCGCGGGGATGCTTTTCTCGCCGCCTGGAATGACTTTCCTCAGCAAATCTAATAACATCTCAAAATGTGTAACAGCCATCCCACTGAGTGTTTGGATATGAATAAGCCTCAGCATAAAAGAAAGCCTTGTGAACTCCTTACACCCCTCGTATAACGGTGACTCATTTTCTTCAACAAGTCTCATCAATCGATCTACATCTTGAAACATATCATTAGTGTTGACATCGCTCACCGACGGCGCTGCAAGAATATCTTCTAACATATCAATCGTGTCAACTGTCGGATTGCTGACTTCAGTGTGAATTCTTCCTCTGATTGCTACACCGGGACGCCTTCACCGTGATGACTCCAAAATACATAAGAGCTATCAAATCCATTGATTGACAGATGAAAACTTACGTCACTCCTAGCGAGCATTTTATCGTTCCTGCAATTCTTACAAGGACAAAATCGACCCGCTTAGCGACCGTAGAGGATTTGTGTCAGAGTAGGCTAATAAAGCTTCTATCCCGCCTTGTACCGGGTGTCTAGATGTCTTCGATCACGTGGTATGCTCATGAACGATTTGTCAGGAACTGTCCGCATCTATAATTTAAAAATTAATGGAAGTGAGCATATCCGACATATATCATTTTAATTTAGGGATGTAAACGTGTGTTCAGAGGACCGCATGTGTGACCGGCTGTCAGAGGAAGGCTTCTATCCCATTAGGTATGTAAACGTGACGTGTATATGTATTTACATGTGTTCAAGTGTATTTTCAATTCGACAAAATTTCGGCAGCACCTACCCGCTGTTCTCCGAGTACACTATAATGGGAAGGATATACTCATGCATATCCCTCCGCAATTTGTACACGGAGAACAACAAGTAAACGCCGCCGAAACTCTGACAAAAAGAAAGTACACAAGAACACAAGTAAATACATATACACGCCATGTTTACATACCTAACCCGTCCAAACTGGACAGATCCAATAAATATTTATATATAAGCCCCCTCTCACATACGCATACAAAAAAGTTATCGGACCGAACAAGATGGTCTCGTATCCGCCAACGATCCTGTACGCGTATGTGACAAGTAAATAAAGAGATTATATATAGTATTTATTGGAGGGGGTATTCTACGGCTCAAAAATATGAGTGTACGGTGTGTGTAGTTTCTGAGTAATTAACGATATAATAGTTACGCTAACCCCTTATCCTCACCCTCACCCCCACCCTCACCCTCACCTAAACCTAACCCTAACCCTCAACCTCAACCTCAACCTCACCATCACCTAACGCTCACCCTCACCCTCACCCTCACCCTCACCTTCACCCTCCCCTAACCCTAACCCTAACCCTCAAACTCACCCTCACCCCACCCCCCACCCTCCGACCTCACCCTCACCGATCTCTAACCCTAACCCTCACCCTCACCTAACCCTAACTCTCAACCTCAATCTCACCATCACCCCCACCCTCACCCTCACCCTCACCTAACCCTAACCCTCAACCTCACCCTCACCTAACCCTAACCCTCACCCTCACCCTCACCTAACCC
>BQKN01066853.1:689199-724917 GCA_022839385.1 Asparagus kiusianus
TTTTAATTCAAAATAAATCTGACTTATTTTATAGTAAGAAAATAAACAAAAATAATAATAATTTTGATATTTAACCACGTGCATTGCACGTGCACAAGAACTAGTCATATTAAACATCTAACTAGTTATTTAACTATGGGGAAGAGTTTGGGTGAAGATAATCTTACCTTAGACATTTTTCTAAGCCTCTAAAATAACCAACAACCAAAAAGAAGTGCAACCAAGTCGTTTTCCCCGTACTACACGTTGATGATCTCGCCCTCGTGTCGATATTTGCTTCACAAAGCTCTCAAAATTCTCAACTTTAGGGCTAGGGATTTAGAGAGAGGGAGAGGATCTGCTAGGATTTAAAACTATGATGTAAGGATGTAAATTTTCATGAAAACACATGATTATATATATGCAAACCTAAACAAAACCCGTTTGACCCGAACCAGGAATCCTAATCTGACTAGGAAAATAACCTTCGGTATTTTAGCCATAACTTTCTCATCCGATCTCAGAATGAGGTGATTAAAGATTTGTTGGAAAGATGTTGAAAAGACCTATAACTTTGGTCTTTTTAGTTTTCCCATATTCTAAGTTTATCATAGTGTAAAATCTATAAACTCTTAACTCGTTATTTTTCCCAGATTTTTCTCGTGCATGTTTTGTGCATTTGCACTCATATATTCATATATATGTATCGAATTGATCTCAAATCAATTCCTAGCATACTCAAATATTAATAAACGTTATTTATCATGATATAACATTTTTATTATTATATTTCACAATCATTCAGAGTTACGGGGTTTTACATTCTTCCCCTCTTAAAAGAATTTCGTCCCTGAAATTCCGCATTTGTATCTTAGAGATTAATAATGCTAGAAAAGCACGTTGAGGGAATAATCCTGATAAGGAAACCCTCACATACACATCTCGCATCATTAGTCTCCAGATATGAACATAGCAATATCTACATTTAACAATCTAAGATGCCAATATTTTCACTTAACCCCTAACTAAACGGAACTAGTACGTCGGCCGAAAAATCCAGACAAGGAACCCCCCATATATATACCATGTGCTCCGAATGATTAGAAGTTAAGTGTCAATACCTCCATTCTAGCGTTAAATGTAAATATAACCATACAAATAATTACATACAAATAATCTTCGCGCTCCCGAGAATCATCATCAATGTCTATACTTAACAGTCTAAAATGCAAATACCCCCACTTAACCCCTAACTAAATGGAACAAGTACATCGAGCAAAAAATCCAAACAAGGAACCCCTCATATATATACCATATGTTTCGAGTACTTAGGAGTTAAGTGTTAATACCATCATTTTAGCGTTAAGTATAAACATTACCATACAGGTAGCCACAAATCATAAATAAGTCATACTAAATTTAATTTACCTGCTCAAACAGGTGTGGATAGTCGCGATGTATATCCTCTTCGCGTTCCCAAGAAGCCTCCTCAGCTCCTCTCCGATTCCACTGAACTTTAACTAAAGGTATCACCTTGTTTCTCAACTTCTTGTCCTCCTTGGCAAGAATACATATAGGAATTTCAATAGTAGTCAGATCCTGCTGAATCTCGATCTCTGGTGCGTCTAATACTCGCTGCTCCTCCTCGTCGCGTAGGTGCTTCTTAAGCATCGAAACATGAAAAACATCGTGTATGCTCGACATGGATGCTGGTAGGTCTAGTCGATATGAAACAGCCCCAATGCGCTCAATAATCAGGAATGGTCCAATATACCTCGGGGCAAGTTTTCCTCGTCTGCCAAAACGCTGAACTCCCTTCATTGGTGATATTTTTAATAACACATAGTCCCCAACTTGGAACTCTAACGGTCGTCGCCTATGATCTGCATAACTCTTCTGACGACTCTGTGCTGCAAGAATGCGCTCTCGAATGACTGCTACCTTCTTCGTAGTTTGCCTCACAAGTTCTAGTCCAAGCAATAGGCTGTTGTCACGAACCGTCCCGTTTTGGATCAATTGGGTGCATTTGGACTCACTCATTAAAGGTTGGGTCCATGAAGTTTCTTGGGTTTTCTAGAGTCTTCTTGCATATGACAATTATCTTGTATCTAGAAGATTCAAGGAAAGTCTCATGTAAATATCTAGGGAGATATTTTAGAAGAAGAGTCTAGAGACTCAATCCTAACCGTTGGATGTAGGAAAGATCTAGAAGGCTAATCATAGCCATTCATTGTAAGCTAGCCTCACCTATAAATAGGGGCTAAGGCATTCCATTTGTATCAAGCAAGAGTTGCTAAGTAATAAGCAATAAGAGCTTCCACTTCCACTCTTGAGTGTTCTCTTCTCTTCTCTTGAGTGAGTGTTTGAGAGATTAGGCTGACTTAGCCATTCTAGTGAGGGAAAGAGTGACTAAGTGCCGCACGGGTTCGAGTGAGGTTTGTGGTGAAAGAATCAGCCCGTGACATTTGGTATCAGAGCCAAGGTTCGGAAGTGATAATGTCGAGCTCCGACCTACGTTCCGAAGTAATTGGTGCGGTGGATCCGAAGGATGCTCCAAAGCAACGGAGGGAGAAATCTCGCGACATCATGTCGACATTGGAGGCACGGTTGGCTAAGGTGGAGCTTACCGTGGCGGATAAGATGGAGGTTTTCGATGAGCGCATCGAGAAGCTGGAGTCTGTGGGAGACGAGCTTCGGGAGGAGATGCAGTCGGCCTTGAATTCCGCCGTCGACATGCTACAACAAGGGATTGCCTCCGTACATGAAGAGTGTGCATTCTTACGGAGCCAAGGAGAAATGTTTCTAAAGGAGATGGCTGAATTTAGAGAAAAGTTCGGCCAATATGATGCTATCTTGGCAACTCGAGGTATGACTCCACAACCCTTCATGGCTAAGGATACTCCTAAACCGAAGCCGTATAAAGGAGCTAGGGGTGCCCGGGAGATTGATAACTTCCTATGGAACATGGAAGTATACTTTAAGGCTACCGGATATAGGGACGATGCGTCCAAGCTCCAAGCCATACCTCTCTATCTCGAAGACATCGCTATGTTGTGGTGGCGTAGACGATGTGAGGATATGAAAAAGGGTACGTGCTCCATCACTACTTGGGAAGAATTCAAGGCGGATCTAAAGCGGCAATTCTACCCGGAGAATGCTGAGGATGAGGCTCGAGGCAAACTCCGCCGCCTTACTCAGAAAGGTTCAATTCGGGATTATGTCAAAGAATTTTCAGAGTTGCTGCTGGAGATTCCAGACATGGGCGAGAAGGACTCTCTATTCTCGTTCATGGATGGCCTCGCGGGATGGGCTAAGATGGAGTTACAAAGGCGTGGCGTCCAGACTCTTGCCCAAGCAATGCAAGTAGCCGAGTCGCTGATCGAGTTCAAAAAGGTGAACGACTCGTCCAAGCCAAAAGATAAAAAGGGAAAGCCTGCTAAAGGTGGGGGAGAGAAGGACAAGCCATCCAAAGAGTTCCCACCTAAGTCAACGTCCGAGAAGGGTAAGTCCTATGACAACTCTAAAGGAGGTGACCGTTCAAAGAAGTTGGCATGTTACTTCTGCAGCGGTCCGCATAAGGCTATGGACTGTCCCAAGAGGGCCAATCTTGCGGCCCTAGTTCAGAGGGAAGAGGAGAAGCAAAATGAGGAGACCCGAATCAACTCACTTCGCCTTCTCAATGCGATCAAGGCAAAGGTGGATACAAGGCCTCGAGGGGCGATGTTCGTCGAGACAATCATTTCAGGCAAGACCTTCAAGGCCCTTCTGGATACAGGTGCTTCTCATCTCTTGGTTTCTCGCGATGTTGCTAGTAGGTTGAATCTCAAGATCACCAAGGGAGGGGGTGTCATCAAAGCTGTCAATTCAAACCCCACTCCTATCGCTGGCGTGGCTCAAAAGGTGGATGTGAACATCGGAGAATGGTGCGGCCAAGAAGACTTGACGGTCGTGACCATGGATGACTTTGACGTAGTGCTTGGCTTGGAATTTTTGGATAAGGTGAAGGCCGTGTTTGTTCCCTACACCAACACGATGTACATCCTAGAGGGCAAGGCGTGCTCTGTTCCGATCAAGCGCGAGAGTGTGACTTCTAAAATGCTCTCGGCCTTACAAGTGTCCAAGGGTGTCCGTCGACATGAGCCAACTTTCATTGCAACAGCTAGGGTGGAGGAAGACTCACACCAGGGAGAAGACGTGCCTAAGGAAATCCAAAGTGTCTTGGAGGAGTACCAAGACATCATGCCTGCAAAGCTGCCAAGTAAGCTCCCACCTAGGAGAGAGGTGGATCATAAGATCGAGCTCGAGTCAGGAGCTCGTCCCCCAGCCATGGGTCCTTATCGCATGGCGCCACCGGAGTTGGAGGAGCTTCGGAAGCAATTGAAAGAGTTGCTGGATAACGGGTACATTTGTCCGTCCAAAGCTCCATACGGTGCCCCGGTATTGTTCCAGAAGAAGCATGATGGGTCATTGCGGCTATGCATCGACTACCGGGCACTAAACAAGATCACGGTGAAGAACAAGTATCCCATTCCTCTGATTGAGGACTTATTCGATAGATTGGGGCAGGCAAGGTACTTCACTAAGCTTGACTTACGCTCGGGATACTATCAAGTGCGGATTGCTGAAGGAGATGAACAAAAGACGACATGCGTGACTAGGTACGGCTCTTATGAATTCCTAGTTATGCCATTCGGTCTTACCAATGCCCCAGCTACCTTCTGCACTATGATGAATAAAGTATTAGAGCCTTTCCTAGACCATTTTGTGGTAGTCTACTTGGACGACATTATGATTTATAGTCAAACCATGGACGAGCATGCGGAACACTTGAGGCAGGTGTTCCAGGCGCTCAGGAGTAACGAGCTATATGTGAAGAGAGAAAAGTGCTCGTTCGCACAGGAGGAGGTGGTCTTTTTAGGCCACATCATCGGAGGAGGCAAAATCCGCATGGATCAAGCTAAGATACGAGCCATACTAGAGTGGGAGCCTCCTACCAAGGTGACGGAGCTGCGATCATTTCTGGGTTTGGTGAACTACTATCGAAGATTCATCAAGAGCTACTCAGCATTGGCGGCTCCACTGACAGACTTGCTGAAGAAGAATCAGGCATGGGATTGGAGTCCAAAATGTCAGAGGGCATTTGAAGGTTTGAAGAGAGCTGTGACGGAGGAACCGGTTCTCGCCCTTCCCAACTTTAGCAAGCCTTATGAAGTGAACACTGATGCGAGTGACTTCGCAATTGGAGGGGTGTTAATGCAAGAAGGACACCCCGTGGCCTATGAGAGTCGGAAGTTAAACGACACCGAGAAGCGGTACACCATTCAGGAGAAGGAGATGACGGCCGTGGTCCACTGTCTCAGAGTTTGGAGGCACTACCTACTTGGAGCCAAGTTCATTGTGAAGACGGACAATGTGGCCACCAGCTATTTCCAGACTCAGAAGAAGTTATCTCCTAAGCAGGCACGATGGCAGGACTTCTTGGCAGAGTTTGACTATGTGCTCGAGTACAAACCGGGAAAAATCAACTCAGTGGCGGATGCATTGAGCCGGAAGGCAGAGCTTGCTGCTATGGTGAGTCATCCCCAGAGCACGTTACTTGATCGTATTAAGGAAGGTTTGTCTCATGATCCTACAGCCAAGAACATGGTGGAGTACACAAAGGAAGGCAAGACTCGAAGGTTCTGGCTAGATGGAGACCTACTTTACACCAAAGGAAGACGGGTGTACGTGCCGTTGTTTGGGAATCTAAGGCGGGAGATCCTTAAAGAATGCCATGACTCTCAATGGGCGGGACATCCAGGTGTGCACCGAACTCTAGCTCTTGTAGAGGAGACGTATTATTGGCCTCGTATGAGGGATGATGTTGAGGCCTATGTGAAGACTTGTCTTGTGTGCCAACAAGACAAGACGGAGCAGAGAGCACCGGCCGGACTATTAGAGCCATTACCTATTCCGGAGAGACCTTGGGAGAGCATTTCCATGGACTTCATCATGGGTCTACCGAAGTCAGATGGATGCAGCATTATTATGGTGGTGGTTGACCGGTTCTCTAAATACGGTATTTTCATTCCAGCCCCAGCTAAGTGTCCAGCCGAGGTAGCAGCGCCACTATTTCTGAAGCACGTGGTAAAGTATTGGGGGCTACCAAAATCCATCGTAAGCGATCGGGATGGCCGCTTCACAGGGAGATTCTGGACAGAGCTCTTCAAGCTCATGGGGTCAGATTTAAACTTCTCCACTAGCTTTCACCCTCAGACAGATGGGCAGACGGAGCGGGTGAACGGCCTATTGGAGGTATACTTGAGGCACTATGTGAGTGCCAACCAACAGGATTGGGCGAAGCTACTAGACATAGCCCAGTTCTCTTACAATTTGCAAAGGAGTGAGTCTACCGGGAGGAGCCCATTTGAGATCATCACAGGTCAACAGCCACTCACTCCAAACTCTATTGCTACAGGCTATAAGGGAAATAGCCCAGCCACGTACAAATTTGCCAAGGGGTGGCAAGATCAGAACGAATTGGCACGCTCGTGCTTGAACAAGGCGGCAAAGAAGATGAAGAAATGGGCCGACAAGAAGCGAAGGCATATGGAGTATCAAGTTGGAGACTTGGTCCTTGTCAAGCTTTCCACATTAGATCGACATAAAGGGTTGCACAAGAGCTTGATACGCAAGTATGAGGGCCCATTTCCGATCGAGAAGAAGGTGGGGAACGTAGCTTACAAGGTAAAGCTTCCCCCAACCATAAAGTATCATCCAGTCTTCCATGTGAGCATGTTGAAGCCATATCATCAGGACACGGAAGATCCAGATAGAGGAAAGTCTAGTCGAGCGCCAGCCGGGATTCGCATGGAGTTCGACAAGGAGGCCGAAGAAATTATTGCGGATAGGACGGTTCGTGAAGCCAACAACCACCCGAGGTTAGAGTACTTTGTGAAGTGGAAAGGCTTGCCCGACAGTGAGAACAGCTGGGAACCGGTGCGATTCTTGTGGCAGTTTGAAGACTTGATCGAGAAGTTTCGCCGGGAGAAGGCTCAGCGATGAGGGCATCGCTCGGATAGGTGGGGGAGAATGTCACGAACCGTCCCGTTTTGGATCAATTGGGTGCATTTGGACTCACTCATTAAAGGTTGGGTCCATGAAGTTTCTTGGGTTTTCTAGAGTCTTCTTGCATATGACAATTATCTTGTATCTAGAAGATTCAAGGAAAGTCTCATGTAAATATCTAGGGAGATATTTTAGGAGAAGAGTCTAGAGACTCAATCCTAACCGTTGGATGTAGGAAAGATCTAGAAGGCTAATCATAGCCATTCATTGTAAGCTAGCCTCACCTATAAATAGGGGCTAAGGCATTCCATTTGTATCAAGCAAGAGTTGCTAAGTAATAAGCAATAAGAGCTTCCACTTCCACTCTTGAGTGTTCTCTTCTCTTCTCTTGAGTGAGTGTTTGAGAGATTAGGCTGACTTAGCCATTCTAGTGAGGGAAAGAGTGACTAAGTGCCGCACGGGTTCGAGTGAGGTTTGTGGTGAAAGAATCAGCCCGTGACACTGTCCTCTGGTTCTGCCCAACAAATAGGTGATCTACAAGGCCTCCCGTACAATGCTTCATACGGTGCCATCCCAATAGTCGCTTGGTAGCTATTATTATAAGCGAATTCGATTAATGGGATGTGGTCCTCCTAGCTACCCTGGAAATCAATGACACATGCTTGCAACATGTCCTCCAATATTTGGTTTACTCTCTCCGTCTACCCATCTGTCTGTGGGTGAAACACACTAGAATAAGATAATCTGCTACCGAAAGAGTTCTGGAAGCTTCTCCAAAAATGTGAAGTGAAAACCGAGCCTCGATCTGACACGATCGTCTCTGGAACTCCATGTAATCTCACGATCTCCTGAATAAATATCCGTGCATATGTCTCTACCGTGTATGTCGTCTTTACTGGTATGAAATGTGCTGACTTTGTTAACCGATCTACTACCACCCAAACTGAATCATTCCCCTTCTTCGCTCTCGGCAATCCTACAATGAAGTCCATAGAAATATCTGTCCACTTCCACTCCGGAATGGGTAAAGGCTGTAGGGTTCCTGCCGGTCTTTGATGTTCTGCCTTCACTTGTTGGCAGGTAAAGCACTTAGCTACATATTCTGTAATCTCTCTACGCATGCCGCTCCACTAAAAATATCTCTTCAGATCCTTGTACATCTTCGTTGTACCTAGATGCACTGTATACCTAGTATGATGCGCTTCGTCGAATAAATCCTTCTTCAGCTGAGCATTAGTTGGCATTACTAATCGGCCCTTCATCCGAAGTCCTCCATCTGTTCCAACGGTCCAATCAGTCTTTGGCTCTTTGGAAATCTCCCCCTTTCGGGCTTGAATACAAGAGTCGTCCAACTGAGTTCTGACCACTCTGTCACTCCAAGATGGCTGTACGGATAAAGCTCCTAAAAATATGCTGCTTCCGCTAATCTCCGGTCTAAAGTCGAACTGGCTAAGTGTGTGGAGATCTCGATATAACGAACATCTCAGAGCTATAATCCTGTGATGACGCTTCCAACTCAATGCGTCTGCTATGACATTCGCCTTCCCGGGGTGATACTGAATCGCGAACTCATAATCCTTAATGAACTCAACCCATCGTCGCTGTCTCTGATTTAGTTCCTTCTGAGAGGAGAGGTACTTCAAGCTCTGATGATCTGTGAATAGCTCAAACTGTACCCCGTACAGGTAGTGTCTCCATGTCTTCAATGCGAAGACCACTGCTGCTAGCTCGAAGTCATGTGTGGGATAGTTATGTTCATGTGTTCTCAACTGACGTGAAATGTATGCTACTACCCTCTGGGTCTGCATCAAAACACCTCCTAGACCCGCCAACAACGCATCTGTGTAGACTACGAAGGTCTTATCACTGCTAGGAATGGTCAAAACTAGAGCTGTAGTCAACTTAGCCTTCAAAGTCTCAAAGGCCTCCTGGTACTCCGTGCTCCAAACAAAAGGTACACCCTTTTTTGTAAGGCGTGTAAGTGATGTGGCTATTTTTGAGAAGTCTTGAATAAACTTCCTGTAATAGCCAGCCAAACCCAAAAAGCTACGGATCTCAGTAACTGTCGTCGGCGGCTCCCAATCAAGTACTACCGTAACCTTAGCTGGATCCACTGTAATGCCCTCTCTGCTGATGACGTGGCCCAAAAATCTGACCTCGGATAGCCAAAACTCGCACTTGCTGAATTTTGCATATAGCTGGTGCTCCCGCAAAGTCTGCAATGCTAATTGAAGGTGCTGCTCGTGCTCTGCCTCCGACCTCGAATAGATCAGAATGTCGTCGATGAATACTATCACAAACTGGTACAAGTATGGACGGAAAACCTGATTCATCAAATCCATGAATACCGCAAGTGCATTGGTTAGCCTAAATGGCATGACAAGAAACTCGAAGGACCCATAACGAGTCAGAAAGGCGGTCTTAGGAATATCCATCTCACAAACCCACAACTGATGATAGCCAGAACGAAGATCAATCTTCGAGAAGTGCTGCGCTCCCTGAAGCTGGTCGAACAAGTCATCAATCCTCGGTAATGGATACCTATTCCAGATAGTGACCTTGTTCAACTCTCGATAATCTATACAAAGACGCATACTGCCATCATTCTTCTTCACGAAAAGGACCGGCACCCCCCATGGAGAATGACTCCAGCGAATAAAACCCTGAGACAACAACTCGTCCAGCTGAGTCTGTAGCTCCCTCATCTCAGTAGGTGCCATACGATAGGGAGCTCGAGATATCGGTGTTATGCCTGGGTGCAAATCGATGCAGAACTCAACCTCTCTCACAAGAGGTAGCCCCGGTATATCCTGAAAGACATCCGAAAAATCTGAGACAACCCTAGTCTCGCACAAATCAGCACTCCGATCTCTCAGCATCACCTCCTCGATATAGGCCAAAAATGACACCGCAAACTAGTTGCCCTGTGAGGTCGCTACGATCAACTCAGACCCATCGGACACTCGCAAACTGACTGTTTTCGCAAAACAGTCAATACTAACATGGTAGGATGATAACCAATCCATACCGAGAATGACGTCGAAATTCCACATTCGCAAGACGATCAAATCTATGATAAACTCGGACTCATCTAAGCTGATGACACATATCCTACAGACGTTCCCTAATAGAGATACCTCTCCTAAGGAGTAGAGACGGACAACAGAATATCTAAATGATGTGCGACTAACTAGAGCCTATCCATGAAGGCATGAGATATAAAAGAATGGGAAGCTCCGGAATCGAACAAGATCCGAGCTGGAAAAGAGTTTACTAAGAAAGTACCTTCTACTTTAGATCCGCTCGCACCATGATCACATGGTAGGACTACATAAACTCTGCCAGTGACTGGCGACTGCTGAACTGTCGATGGTGGAGTATACGCGACTATCTGTCCCTCGGAATCTCCTGAATCGCGCGAATCTGGCTTACTAGCCCCTCAATCCTAGGAACAGCTGGTGGTGCCTCAATCCTCTGCTGCGGCTGCTGGCCCTAACCACGGCCCTGCTGATACTGACCCTGACCACGATTCTGCTGTTGATCGTGTCCTCGATTCTGCTGCTGGCCCTGACCTCTGCCCTGCTGGCCTCCTGCTGGCGCACTTAGACAGTCCTTAGCCTTATGCCCGATCTTGTTGTAGTTATAGCATGCACCCTGAATTTTGCACTGCGGTGGTGTTTTCGTGTCATGTTGTGCTCCCTTCTTGAACTTACCCTGCTGATGGTGATGAAAGTCCTTACCCCGCTGTTAGGGTCCTCCTAGTCTGGCAAAAGGTCTCTTGCCCTTGCCCTTATCATTCTGCTATCCAAACTTATTGTTGCCCTCCTTGTTCTTCTGGAACATTGCAGTCTCTGTCTCCTACGATATTGCTACATCTGCTACCTCTCGGACTGAACGGAATCTTCTGGAAACTAGGTAACGGCGAAGACTTGGGCGAAGTCCCATAAGAAACATCTGCGCCTGGCGCTCTCCTGACTGCCACATGCCCGTGAAACGTAGAAGACTCATAAATTGGCTCTCATAGTCAGCCACAGACATATCTCCCTGCTCTACCTTAGACAACTCTAGCTCTTTCCCGGCCCGTGCTGCGGAAGAGATGTACTGCTCGTCGAAGAAATACACGAATCCTCCCAAGTGAGGGTCATCCGATGATCCGGAGTGAACTGAAGCATGTACCATCCTCCTACATCACCCTTCAGGCTAAAAGCTGCCAGCCTCTGCTTCTGCACTGAGTTGACGTTAAGCAAATCCAGAATGTTACTCACGTCCTCCTTCCACTTGTGGGCCACAAGCGAATCTAATGATCCCTGAAACTCTGGCGCCCTCATCTTCTGGTAGCGCTCCACTAAACGGAGCCAAGCCTCTTACTCTGCGGCTGCAACTGATGGTGGGGTGAGTCCTGGTGTGGTCTCTGGAGACTCCTCTGCGATCGGGATGGCTGGAATAACTGGCGGTGGGACCACAGGTGATGGTGTAGCTGGCGGCATGCGATTTGCCACTTGCTCCTCAAGCGCTGCTAGCCTCACTGTAATGGGTGCCATAAGGTCTATCAAATACTGGGGAGCCAGCTGTGGCTCGGTTGGAACCTGCTACGGCTCAGGTGGAGCCTGCTGCTGCTCGGTTTCTGGTTCAATCTGTCCTTCTCCCTGAGTACGGAATCCTCTTCGTCCACGTCCTCATCCGGCCATCTATACATTCGGAATATAAGGTACAGTATTAAGACCTCAGGCAAAAGATATAACACATAACAATAAGAAAATCGTATCACTTATCATTCAGGTAAATACTTTTCAATCAAAGTATGATAGTCATAAAAAAAATTTGTAATTTTCGAGATATACGTATATATCGTCCTCACTCATTCTAGAAATTCCTAGCGGACTCTATACATGAATCCTAAGAAACTCTATACTAGTTCCATGACTCGACACAGAACGATCCTAAGGATACTAGAACCTGGCTCTGATACCAACTGTGACGCCCCTGTTTTCACACATGGCTATAGTCCAAGGTGAACCCAAAGATATCAAACCTACCATGCACCCATACTGTGTAACAACAAGTTTTACCAATCACAGTAATATCCTCTAGTGGGATCAAATAAAAACGTAGGTACAAAACAGGCAAAGAAGTAGAACAATAATAATAGTCATGATAAAGAGGATGATATCTCATAAATAAAGGTCATGTCTCAACTAAAAATAAACTGAAATACATATAGAGTCTGAAATAACATACGATGTCTCAACATGAATCAAAACGGAAAGTCGAACTAAGGCACATTGCCTTTACAAAATGAAACTAAACTCTAAGTCTGAATAAAATTTAAAACTACAGTGGAACCTCTAATAAATCTCTCGGGGTGGCGACTATGCAAGAACTCCGTCATCCTGTGGCTCTCCGGAACTCTGAGCTACCTGAAAGGGTGTTTTTAAAAGAAAAAGAAACAACAACAAGAGCGTCAGAGTGCTACAGCAAGATTACCCCCATCCGCCCCCAGGGGAAGGGCTGTTAGGATGGAGTGGAGGTTCTATCTATTAAGCATAGTCTACCTATATTATTTTCCCCGTATCTAGCGGAATTAATATTCAGACACCTACAAAACAAGACGTAGTACGTCGAGCGAAATAATCCAAATAAGGAAACCCTCATGTATATACCATATGTCCCGAATTGTAAACATCTAAATATTAATACCGAAATAAAAATAAACAATCTAATAAAACCAATAAGTAGAGATCCATAACACGAGACTGATACGTCGAGCGAAATAATCCAAACAATGAAACCCTCATGTATATACCATAAGTCTCAAATTGTGAATCTCTAATCATTAATCACAACTAAGAAAAAACAGTAAAAGAAATAAGATATCAACACTTCGTATTTATAATATCTTCCACAATCACTGGAGAGATAGAATAAAATACCAACACATAATTTTGTATACTTTCAAAAGTAACGATCTCAATTATATAGTTCACTGATAGGTCGTATTTATAATCGACATCTGTCATACTTAGGCTATCAAGTAATTATCTCAGTGCGATGGACTACCCTATAGGTATCCTGAACTGTGTACACGGCTCATTAGTCTCATCGCGATCTTAGTGCATAACATGAGTGCGGGACGGACTACCAAATAGGCATCCTAGAAATACGACTCACGAGCCTCATCACACCCTAGTGCAGGATGGACGGCTAGATCAAGCCTCCTAAAATCCAACTCAATGGCCTGTACATGTGGAATATCGACACACTACCTCATGTAGTACTGAACTGAGCTCATCAACGATATCCACCTCATATAAATCTTGTACCTCTGGCATGTCGATGCACTATCCTATATAATACTGAGCTATGCTCATCAATGATAGTTACCTCATGTATAAACCGTGTATATCTGGTGTGTCGACGTACTATCCCATATAGTACTAAGCTGTGCTCATCAACGACATCCAACATGTATATGAACTATATCTAATTCAAATATGATCAAATCAGAATTAATCATAACCCACTTAGGATTCTTAAATGTATAACATAACATATTCATGACTATACGTATAACATCAAGCGGCTCAAAACTCCGCGAACGCACCTCAAAACGGCGCAACACAGCTCCACAAAACGAGCAGGAAAAAAACAGACATGATATCTGTTAGTAAAACAAGCATATCTTTCTTTAGAAAAACTATTTTTACAAATGGTTTTCTATTTTGAAAACTAGATTTACACATCTTTCAGATGACATAAGTTTGGTTCAATTTGGAGTTTATTTGTTATCTCAAATCTTTAGTTAAACATTATATATGTGCAGCCATTTTTCTACAGGATATGTTGTTAGTAAAAAGATCATATCTTTCTCTATACAAATGATTTTTAAGATTTGTCTTCTGTTTTATAAATTAGATACATATATATTTCATTTAGCACTAGTTTGGTTAAATTTGGAGTTTATTTACTATTTCTAAATCTCAGTTAAACATGATACAATTACTGTATTTTTCTACAGAAAATATTTATTTAGTACATCACTTAAATTTCTCATATATAAATAAAATTATGAAAAACCCTAATGATCATGATCATGATACTATCATAAACAGTAAGAAAAAAATTACTAATCTAGCATTGGTTTATTTTTTAACATCAAAAATTTAAAATTTATCACATCATGTTAAGATTCAAGCATGAAAACACATATTCAACATCATATTAAACATCTAACTAGTTATTTAACTATGGGGAAGGGTTTGGGTGAAGATAATCTTACCTTAGACGTTGTTCTAAGCCTCTAAAATAACCAGCAATCAAAAAGAAGTGCAACCAAGCCGTTTTCCCCTTGCTACACGTTGATGATCTCGCCCTCGTGTCGATATTTACTTCACAAAGCTCTCAAAATTCTCAACTTTAGGGCTAGGGATTTAGAGAGAGGAAGAGGGATTGCTAGGGTTTGAAACTCTGATGCAAGGATATAAATTTTCATGAAAACACATGATTATATATATACAAATTCGAACTAAACCCGTTTGACCCGAACCAGGAATCCTAATTTGACTAGGAAAATGACCTTCGGTATTTTGTCCATAACTTTCTCATCCGATCTCAGAATGAGGTGATTAAAGATTTGTTAGAAAGATATTGAAAAGACCTACAACTTTTGTCTTTTGAGTTTTCCCATATTCTAAGTATATCATAGTGTAAAATTTATAAACCCTTAACTGGTCATTTTTCCCAGATTTTTCTCATGCATGTTTTATGCATTTGCACTCATATATTCATATATATGTATCGAATTGATCTCAAATCAATTTCTAGCATACTCAAATATCAATAAATGTTATTTATCATAATATAACATTTTTATTATTATATTTCATAATCATTCAGAATTACGGGGTTTTACAGTGTATATCTTAAAATTTTGAGAATATTTTTTTATGATAACTATTTTGTGTAAATTTAAGTATTTGTGTGAATACTAAATATTGTGAAAACCGTATTGTGATACATTATGTATATATATATATATGTCCATTTTGACTCATGAACTCTTATTTCTTATTATCAGAGATGGCAGGACGTGGTAGACCTCGTACTCGGAGAGCTGGATAGGCAGAGTCATGGCAGGCTCCATCTGAGCCACAACAAGCTCAACCCAAGCCATAGCAGGCACCAGCTGAGCCGCAGCAGGCACCCCAGTACCTAGTAGATATCATAGCTCCTCTTATAGCTAGGATGACAGCAATTGAGGAGTTTGTGGTGAATCATATCACGCCGCCACCACCACTGGTAGCTCAGCCGCAGGGGATACCAGTCGTTCCCATCAGAGAGAGATCCCCAGAGATCACACCTGCAGCTATTCCACCAACAGTCCCAAATAGAGCCACAGAGCAGGAGGCTTAGTTCAGTATGGTAGAGAGGTACCAGAAGATGAGGGTACCGGAGTTCCAGGGGTCATCAGACCCTCTTGTAGCCCATAAGTGGAAGGAGGATGTGAGTAATGTACTTAACATATTCAATGTGGACTCAGTTTAGAAGCAGAGACTGGCATCTTACAGTCTGAAGGGAGATGCCGGGAGATGGTACCGACTCCAGTTTACTCCAGAGCATAAGATGACCCTCACATAGGAGGATTAAGTATATTTCTTTGACAGGCAGTATATTTCTTCTGCAACACGGATTGGGAATGAGCTTGAGTTGTCCCGATTGACTCAGGGGGACATGACAGTAGCTGACTTTGAGAGCAAGGTTATGGAGTTGCTGCACTTCACGGGTATGTGGCAGACGGGAGAGCGTCAGGCTCAGATGTTTCTAGCAGGGCTTCACCCTAATCTTCACCGATACCTCGTCTCGAGGAAGTTTTATTCGGTACGAGATGTAGCTGAGGCCACTACTTCACAGGAAATTGAGATGACCATGTTTCAAAAAGACAAGGAAGGAAAAGCTAAGACAGGACAGATCGGGGATAAGGGTAAGAACAAGAGACCTTTTTCTGGATCTCTGCAGCAGCATCAGGACCCTCATAAGAAGGGACCCCAGCAGGATCAGAGAGCGCATCAGCAGCGCAAGTTTCAGGGGGTTTGCTATAACTGTCGCAAGGTCGGACACAAGGCATCGGAGTGTTGCAGCGCACCAGGAGGAGCTCAGCAGGGAAAGAGTCCGAATCAGCAGTAGCAGTGACTTTAAGGCAGAGGTCAGGGCTAACAGATGAGGCTTGTTGCATCGCCAGCAGCTCAGAAGATTGAGGGACAGGTTCGCGCGGTTCAGGAGGTTCCTCAGGGGCAGATAGTCCCGTATTCTCCAGCACCAGTAGTAGAGCAGTCTTCAGCCACTGGCAGAGTGTATGCGGTATTTCCGCATGATCATGGAGCTAGCGGAACCGTAGTGGAGGGTACGTTCCTTGTGAATTCCTTTCCCGCCCGTATTCTCTTCGATTTGGGAGCTTCGCATTCCTTCATTTCGTATGCTATAATGTCTAGACTCCAGCTCATAGCTCAGCCTCTAGACACCCCTTTATCAGTTTTCACCCCTTTAGGTAAGGTATCGCTTCTGAAGAACATTTGTAGGAGGTGTACCGTCAGTTTAGACGAGTCGGAGTTCGTTGTCGATTTGATAGTGTTGCATATGTCCGAGTTCGATGTTATCCTTAGTATGGATTGATTATCTTCCTACCATGTTAGTATTGACTGTTTTGCGAAGATAGTCAATTTGCGAGCATCTGATGGGTCTGAGATGATTGTAGCCACCTCTCAGGGCAACCGTTTTGCAGAGTTGTTTCTGGCATACATCAAGGAGGTGATGCGACGGGATCAAAATATTGATTTATTAGAGACTAGAGTTGTCTCAGAGTATCAGGATGTCTTTCAGGACATAACTGGGTTACCTCCTGTGAGAGAGGTTGAGTTTTATCTTGAGTTATAGCCGGGCACAGCCCTGATATCCCGCGCACCCTATCGCATGGCACCAGCTGAGATGAGGGAGCTTCAGACCCAGTTGGACGAGTTATTAGCTCATGGTTTTATTCATCGGAGTCAGTCTCCATGGGGAGCGCCGGTTATCTTCGTGAAGAAGAAGGACGACGGTATGCATTTATGTATTGATTATAGAGAGTTGAATAAGGTCACTATCCAGAATAGGTACCCATTACCTAGGATTGAGGATTTGTTCGACCAGTTGAGGGGAGCGTAGTATTTCTCAAATATTGATCTTCGTTCTGGTTATCATCAGTTACGGGTTCGGGAGATGGATATTCCCAAGACCGCTTTTCTGACTCGATATGGATCTTTCGAGTTCATGGTCATGCTATTTGGGTTAACCAATGCACCCGCGGTATTCATGGGTTTGATGAACTGGGTTTTCCGTCCCTTCTTGGACTAGTTTGTGATTGTTTTTATCGATGACGTCCTCATTTATTCAAAATCGGAGGCAGATCATGAGCAACATCGGTTAGCTTTGCAGACCCTGCGAGAGCATCAGTTATATGCCAAGTTCAGTAAGTGCGAATTTTGGCTTTCAGAAGTCAGATTTCTCGGCCACATCATCAGTAGAGAGGGCATAGCAGTAGATCTGGCTAAGATTACAGCAGTTCTTGATTGGGAACCACCGAAGATGGTGACAGAGATTCGTAGCTTTTTAGGTTTAGCCGGCTATTACAGGAAGTTCATCCAGGACTTCTCGAAGATTTCGACGCCGCTTACACGCCTTATGAAGAAGGGTGTACAGTTTATTTAGAGTGTGGACTGCCAGAAGGCCTTTGATACCTTGAAGACTAAGTTGACTACAGCGCCAGTTTTGACTATTCCGAGCAGCGATAGGACATTTGTGGTCTACATAGATGCATCATTGGCTGGTTTAGGAGGCGTCTTGATGCAGACTCAGAGGGTGGTAGCATATATCTCACGATAGTTAAGGGTACATGAGCAGAACTATCCCACTCATGACTTAGAGTTAGCAGCAGTGGTATTTACACTGAAGTCATGGAGGCACTACTTGTATGGAGTACAGTTTGAGTTGTTCACAGACCATCAGAGTCTGAAGTATTTTTTCTCTCAGAAGGAGGTGGATTGAGTTTATCAAGGATTACGAGTTCGTGATTCAGTATCATCCGGGGAAGACGAACGTCGTAGCAGATGCTTTAAGCAGGAAGCGTCGACATCGGGTTTTGGCTTTTAGATGCTCATTATATCGAGATCTTCTTACTCTTAGCCAGTTTGATTTTAGACCCGAGATTTGTAGAACCAGTGCATTTTTAGGAGCTTTGTCAGTACAACCATCTTGGAGTATCAGAGTTGTCAGAGCTCAACTGGAAGACTCTTGGATTCAAATCCGAAAGGAGAAGATTACCAAAGAGCCTAAGGCTAATTGGACCATTGGAGCAGATGGAGGTCTACGGATGAAGGGTAGGTTGGTTATGACATCCAGTACCGAGCTGAAGAGGGAGTTATTTGATGAAGCATATCGTACTCGGTACATAGTACATCCAGGGACCACTAAGATGTACAAGGACTTGAAGGGACACTTCTGGTGGAGTGGTATGCGTAAAGAGATTACAGAGTATGTGGCTAAGTGTTTTACCTGTTAGCAGGTGAAGGCAGAACATCAGAGGCCGATAAGAACACTTCAGCCTTTACGCATCCCAGAGTGGAAGTGGGCAAATATTTCTATGGACTTCATTGTAGGGTTGCCGAAGTCGAGGAAGGGTAATGATTCTGTTTGGGTGATAGTGGACCGGTTGACGAAGTCAGCACATTTCGTTCCAGTGAAGATTACATATACAGCTGAGACGTATGCGAGGATATTTGTTCGGGAGATAGTTCGACTTCATGGAGTTCCAGACACGATTGTATCGGATCAAGGTTCAGTGTTCACTTTACACTTTTGGAGGAGTTTCCAGGATTCTTTTGACAGCAGACTATCATACAGCAGTGTATTCTACCCACAGACGGATGGTCAGATGGAGAGAGAAAATCAGGTTGGAAGACATATTGCGGGCTTACGTCATTGACTTTTAGGACAGCTGGGAGGATCATATTCCACTGATAGAGTTCGCTTATAACAATAGTTATCAAGCGACAATCGGTATGGCCCCGTACGAAGCATTGTACGGGAGACCTTATAGATCAACGATATGTTGGGCAGAACCGAAGGATCGCTTGATGCTTGGGCCAAAGCTTGTGAGGCAGACCACTGAAAAGGTAGCATTGATCAGAGAGCTGATTGTAGCTGCTCAGAGTCAGCAAAAGAGCTATACAGATAAAAGATAAAGACCTTTGGAGTTTAAGGTTGGAGATTCGGTTATGCTGAAGGTATCGCCCATGAAAAGCGTTCAACGATTCGGAAGATGGGGAAAGCTTGCACCGAGGTATATTGGACCTTTCCAGATTTTGAAGCACATTGGAGTCGTGTCATACAGATTAGATCTTTCAGCATCGATGTCCAGTATACACAATGTATTTCATGTTTTTATGCTTAAGAAGCACTTACATGATGAGGAGCAACAGCGAGTGTTGGTTGCACCAGAGATTGAGATTCAGGATGATTTGACTACTATTGAGATTCCAGTTGGTATACTTGCCAGAGAGGACAAGAGACTTAGAAACAAGGTAATTCCTTTGGTGAAAGTTCAGTGGAACCGAAGAGGCGTTGTGGAGATTTCTTGAGAGCGCGAAGAGGACATGCATCATGACTACCCACACATGTTTGAACAGGTAAATTAAATTTTTGTATGACTTATATATGACTTATGGATTACATGTATGGTGATGTTTATACTTAACACTAAAATGAGGGTATTAACACTTAACTCCTAAATACTCGGAACACATGGTATATATATGAGGGGTTCCTTATTTGGATTTTTCGCTCGATGTACTTGTTCCATTTAGTTAGGGGTTAAGTGGGGATATTTATATTTTAGATGGTTAAGTGTAGACATAAAGGATGATTCTCGGGAGCGTGAAGATGTTATGCAGTGCGACTACCTGCACCTATTGAGGAAGTGGATTGATTTATGTGTGTGATTATTTGTATGGTTATATTTAGATTTAATGCTAGAATGAGGATACTTCCACTTAATTCTTAATCTTTTGGAACATATGGTATATATATAGGGGGTTCCTTGTTTGGATTTTTCACCCGACGTAGTAGTTCCATTTGATTAATGGTTGAGTAAGAATATAGTCATTCTGGATTGTTAAGTATAAATATCCATATATGCTTATCAAGGGTTTAATATTATGAGAGGTGTATGTGCGGGTTGGATTTCACCCTCGACATGCTTTCTAATACTATCTTTCAGTTGAGTATAATTTCTGAATTTCGAGGACGAAATTCTTTTAAGGGGGAAGAATGTAAAACCCTAAAAATTTGAATATTTTGTGATAAATAAGAATAAATATGTTATATATTTATAAATAACATATTATGATGTTTGAGTATGCTAAGAATTGATTTGAGATCAATTTAATATATATATGTATATATAAGAGCAAATGCACAAATCATGCTCGAATGTATAAATATGGAAATTTATGACCAGTAGAGAGATTTTATATTTTACACACTGATACATTATGAATATGGAAAAACTTAAAAAACCAAAGTATATATCTTAAGCAAATTTCCAATAAATCTTTAATCACCTCATTTTGAGCTCAGATGTGAAAGTTACAGCCAAAATACTGAAGCATATGTTTCTAGTCAGATTGGGTTTTCCAGTTTCGGGTTTCGGGTTTTGGGCTGTAGTTTTTCGGGTTTGTTGTCATATACACATGTTTAAATATAAAAAACACCTCTTTTTCCCTATGTTCCAAACCCTAGCAGCCCATTTTCCCCTCTCTCAAACCCTAGTTCTTTTCTTTGGCGATTTTGAGGGATTTTGGAGGATTTTTCAGCCGGTTTTGTGCAGTGCAGCGAAGGGGATTGGTTCTCTTTCACGTAGCAGGAGTTTTTTAGTATTTGAGGTGAGTAACATCTCACCCAACTCTGCATCCTTTTATTTTGCATGTTTTATTATGTTTTATTCGGAGTTTTTGAGCCTAAAATGTATTTTTAGTGTACAAAAGATAGATCTTTATAACTTATGAAGTGAGAATACATTATCATAATTTTCTAATTGATTATAATAGTAACCTTGACAAATTTCAAATCTAAAATTTATTAATCATGAATTAAATCACAAGTTTTTGCTTTTAAAACGTTTAAACATGTGTATATAAATGTTTAGGGTTTCGACGATATATTTACATGCTAATATTTCGTTTCATGTTGTTTCATATGTGTTGATATCAATAATATTATGCTTGAAAAATAATGATGTTACTTCTAGATTTGTTTCGAAGCAGACAGAAACCTGTGAAGGGTTTCTGCCTGTTTTGGTTGATCACCGGTACAGTTTGTGCATGTTTACTTTTGTTATGTGCTTTAATGTGAACGAGGAATTGTCTCAAATATTTGGCGTTAGAAATTATTATTTATTATGTATCTTCATATGTGAGATGGCTTGCAGATATGAGTTTAGATTTGCACACCGAGACAGTGTGAAATTAGTGTATATGCATCCTTTTCATATATCTCATCGATATTCTACACATTTCATTCAGTTCATATATTAGGAAATTATTATGTGCAGTCCATGTGTTGGACATTCATTATATTAAGTCCATGTGTTAGACATTTATCATTCAGTCCATGTGTTGGACAATTTATATATGCAGTCCATGTGTTGGGCATCCACTACAACTAGTCTTAGTCTATGTGTTGGACACCTGTTTAAACCTTGAGTATGACACTTACACTTACATAGGCTGGACATGACACTTATATGGTTTTGACATGACATGGTATTTGAGTTCTAAGATGGGTTAGTCTTCTTTATATTATTGTTCCTGTATTAGATCTTGGGTTTGGTATTTAGGGATTTACAATTTGAGATACAAGCTATATACATGAGGGTTTCCTTGTTTGGATTATTTCGCTCGACGTACCTATGCTCGTGTTGTAATTTCCTAAATACTAAAATTCTCTTATTGTTAGGATCAATGATTTCATGTATATATGTATTAACTATATTTTCTATATGCAACGAGCCCTTTCCCTTGGGGTTGGTTGTGATGTTGCTCACTAGTGCTTTGATGCTCGTTGTCCCCTCCTATTTCAGGTAACGAGCCAGGTGCACGGAGTGTCATAGGTTAATGGCAATACTTATTGGCGTCCATCTTTCATTTGTAGTTTTATTTTATTTATGGAGCTTCACTGTAGATATTTTGTTTAGACATTTGAGAGTTATGTTTTAGAAGTTGTAAAGGCTGTGTGCCTTATTTCCTTATATCAGATATTCTATATTTGAGACTTGTTGAGATCTCCAGACTAGTTATTTCAGAGATTTACTTTATATTTTTGTATGTTGGATGATGAAATATCATTTTTATCTCTATTATTTTATCATATGTCTCTTGTATTATCTTTTACTTGCTTTTGTACATACACCTGTTGTTGACTCTACTAGAGAGATAGTAATTATGATGGTAAAACATGTTATTATACGGTATGGTGCATGGTAGGTTTGACATTCCTGATTTTACCTTGAACTACAGTCTTGTGTGAACCTAAGGGCGTCACAACCGTATTTTAGACGGAATTTAGTTTCTGTTTCTGTATTGGACAAATCAGGTTATCATTGTTCATTCAAAAACAGTAAATTCAGTTTATCTTTTAATTCAAATGTTGTGAGAACCGGTTACTTGAGTATTTATGACAACCTATATTTACTTGTGGAATCATGTGGTACTAAGTGTAAATTAAATAAGAAAAATTTGGCAACATTATGGCATAAGCGCTTGGGTCATATCTCAAAAGGTAGTGTTGAGCGTCTTGTGTCTGATGGCATTTTGGATTCCCTCAATTTTTCAGAATTCTACATATGTGTTGAATGTATCAAAGGAAAACAAACCAAAGTTAAGAGATTAGGTGCCAAAAGATCTTCAGAAGTCTTAGAATTGATATATACAGATATTTGTGGGCTATTCCCTACGACATCTTGGAATGGTCAATAATATTTTATATCATTCATAGATGATTACTCACGTTATGGGTACCTATATCTTATTCATGAAAAATCTGAGTCTCTGAACATGTTCAAAGCCTATAAAGTTGAAGTTGAGAATCAACTCAACAAAAGAATTAAAACCGTCAGATCTGATTGTGGTGGTGAGTACTACGGCAGATATGATGGTTCAGGTGAACAACGTTCAGGACCATTTGCTAGATACCTAGTGGAATGTGGTATAGTCCCACAGTACACCATGCCGGGTTCACCTAGCATGAATGGTGTAGCTAAAAGACGAAACAGGACTCTTAAAGATATGGTAAGAAGTGTGATTGCTCATTCTTTATTACCAGAGTCACTCTGGGGAGAAGCACTAAAGATAGCAGCTTACATTCTGAACAGAGTATCAAGTAAAACAGTTACTAAAACACCTTATGAGCTTTGGACTAGTCGAAAGCCCAGTTTAAAGCACTTACATATTTAGGGATATCCAGCTGAGACAATGCCTTATAGGCGAAATGAAAAGAAATTAGACTCCAAAACAATTAGCAGCTACTTTATTGGGTACTCTGAACACTCTAGGGGCTATAAGTTTTATGATCCCACACTAAGGAATATTTTTGAGACGGGGACAATAATATTCTTTGAGGATGTTGAGTTTGGGGGAGAAATAAGGTTAGAGACATTACGTTTGAGGAGGAATTGGCTTCAGATCCAATCCATACAGTTACTTTTGACAATATTCAAGTTCCTATACCTGTTGTTGCTCAAGAATTAAATCCCGAGCCTCATGATGATAATGTTGAACAACTCCCTATTCCAGAAGAATAAACTCAACAACCTCAAGAACCAGTGCCATTAAGGAGATCCATGAGAGAAAGGAGAAATGCTATTCTGGATGATTATATTGTATTTCTCCAAGAACATGAGGAAAGTAATGGAATGTTGGAAGATGATCCAATCAATTTCCTTCAGGCCATGAAAAGTTCTAACTCTCAACAGTGGATTGATGCCATGAATGAAGAGTACAAGTCTATGCAAGACAATAAAGTTTGAGAACTTGTCCTATTACCAGAAGATACAAAACCAATTGGTTGTAAATAAATTTTTAAAACCAAACGGGATACAAATGGTAATGTGAAGAGGTATAAGGCACGTCTTGTAGCTAAAGGCTTTACTCAAAAGGAAGATATTGATTATACAGAGACTTTCTCTCCAGTTTTATCGAAAGACTCCTTTAGAATAATCATGAATGAAGAGTACAAGTCTAATAACAACATGAGCTCAACTAAGTCAAAACATATTGATATTAAGTTCCTGGTTGTGAAAGAAAGGGTACAGAGTAGACAGATATCCATAGAACACATTGGGACAAACTTCATGATAGTTGATCCTCTTACTAAAAGATTACCACCTAAGGTCTTTCATGAGCACACTACTCATATGGGTGTGGTATTATTTGAGGATATCATGATTTAGTGAGAGTTTGTGATTGTGGTGCTTTATGTTAGGTTATATTGTCTGATCAGAATAAAGTTTTTCAGTTCATACACTCTGTTCCATAATGTTGAGGTTGACCTCACTAAAGTTTAAGCTAGGAAAAGTTAAAAATAGACATGTACTGATCACATTACATGTAATGTTCATGCTGCATATCCATGATTGATCTATGTCGTTTGATTGTATTGGTATATGTGACCATTGATGAGTTTAGTTACGATAAATGTGACGAAGGCCGCTTTGATCCTATATTGATATACTCAATGGACGAGATTGTTCAGAAATACCTTTTCAGTGATAGCACTTTTGAGCTCATAAGGTTATACACAATTTAAGGAATCATATGGTGCCCAAGTGAGAGATTGTTGGATTTAAATCTAATTAAATCTATTTGTGGGCACATATGATTAATCAATGTGTATTGCTATCCTTAAGGATAACCCGCATAAAGTGATCAATCAATTTGGGTTAATGGGTATTTAAATAAATCATGGGTTAAATATGCAGATACCAGGTTACAATTGTAATTTGATGAGGGGCCAAATTACAAATGTACAATACCTATATATATGGGGTTATGGTCCCTAATCTAGGGTTAACCACTCTCATTCTCTTATCCCCATCTAAAGATATCCATAAGGGAGTAACCCTAAGATTAGAAGATCACAAAAAACCTAACTTAAATCCAAGCAATGGATTCAGGTGTAAGCTTCCGCTCTTAATATTTATTCTCTATGATTTAATCACGATTAAGACCAACAGCTTTTTCACTTTCAAATTTCATACCAATCTTTGGTTTTTTTTCTGGCTGATTATTTTTTTTTCTATGGATATTGTATCTCTAAGAAATCATCTAAAGATTGGGTAGAAATATTTTTAACTTGGTTACGTCGATCATCCCTATCAGAGAAATCATCTTCAGACATTAGCCTGTACATGGTGATAATTTGGAAATAATATGTAATTACTAAATAATAATAATAACTAATTTTAAATTACTATCAACTGAACTTAGAGAGATAATATAATTTTTAACCTTCAAAAAGAAATGACATGAACAGAAAAATATGAATTCAAAAATGTTATTGATGTCTAACTCGCATCACACGGTTCTTACTCTTTCTTTTTGCATAGATTTTATATGTAAAATTAAAATCATAAACAAAATAGAGCTGTGTGATTAATGAAAATAATAGATGATATAAAAATATTTACCTCTCATGATCAGATGAAGGATGAGATCCCAAGAAAAAAGTTCGCCGCAACCAAGAAACCCAAAAGATGCGCATGACTAAGAATGTTTTGTGTGAAAAAGAGGTACGCCGCTCAAAGCTCCAAGAAAAAATTTATCTATCAGAAAAGAATTTAAGGAAAAAAGGGGAGAAATAAAGCTAACGCCGCTACGCCTCAAATGAGATTTAGTTAGCGTGAGAAGTCAAAAGCTCTTAACAAACCTAACGACACTTGTTAAAATGTTAGTAGTTTAAGACTAAGATTTAGATTCACTATTTATTGTCTAGGATTGTTATTAGGACTAGAATTTCAAAATCCACATTTCATTCTAACTTTATAGTTTTTAGGGAAAATTGAGTCAAAGTCCCAAAAGCAAAATCTTTATGTGTTACAGCCCCTTTGACTTTTTCCCATGTGGTTCGGCTCTTAAATTGGAGATCCATGTTCTACACCCCTATTTTAGCAATTATTACCTGCCAACTAAGCATAAGCAGAAAATAAAAAGTAAAAAACTCTAAAATGTCATTATCTCCTCTATTCTTTTATGTGAAGTCTAAACGCAAGTTAAATTAGACTTAACATGAAAGTCTATTTCATATTAAGTCTAATTCGGTTCATGTTAATTTTAATTCCTTTTAAATCTAGTTTAAATCATGTTATGTCTAATTCATCTTGTTTCAAGTCTAATTTGATTCATGTTAAGTCTAATTCAACTTGTTTTAAGTCTAATTTCATATTAAGTCCAATTTAATTCATATTAAGTTTAATTTAATTCATTTTAAGTCTAATTTAAATCATGTTATGTCTAATTTAACTTATTTTAAGTCTAATTTAATTGGACTTAACATGAAATTAAACTTTAAAAAATTGAATTAGACTTAACATGATTTAAATTAGACTTAAAATGAATTTAACATGATTGAAATTAGAGCTAACATAAACTAAATTTAGACTTAACATGAACTGAATTTAGATTTAACACGAATCAAGATGGACTTAACATTAAATTAGACTTAACATGAATTGTTATTAGACATAACATGAATTGAATTTAGACTTAACATGAACTGAAATTAGACTTAACACGAATCAAGTTGGACTTAACATGAAATTAGACCTAACATGAACTATTATTAGACTTAACATAAACTGAATTAGACTTAACACGAATCAAGTAGGACATAACATGAAATTAGACTTAACATGAACTGTTATTAGACTTAACATGAACTGAATTTATACTTAACATGAACTAAAATTAGACTTAACACGAATCAAGTTAGACTTAACATAAAATTAGACTTAACATGAACTGATATTAGACTTAACATGAATTGAATTTAGACTTAACATGAACTGAAATTGGACTTAACACGAATCAAGTTGGACTTAACATGAAATTAGACCTAATATGAACTGTTATTAGACTTAATATGAACTAAATTCAACTTGGACTTAACATTAAATTAGACTTAACATGAACTGTTATTAGACTTAACATGAACTAAAATTAAACTTAACACGAATCAAGTTAGACTTAACATGAAACTAGACCTAACATGAACTGTTATTAGACTTAACATGAACTGAATTTAGACTTAAATGAATCAAGTTGCACTTAACATGAAATTAAACTTAACATGAATTGTTATTAGACTTAACATGAACTGAATTTAGACTTAACATGATCTGAATTTAGACTTAACACGAATCTAGTTGGAATTACCATGAATTTAGACTTAAAAGGAATTAAATTAGATTTAATAACAATCAAATTGCCCTTAACATGAAGTAAAATTAGACTTAACATGTAATTAGACTTAACATGTAATTAGACTTAAATAAGTTAAAATAGACTTAACATGATTCATGTTAAGTATAACTCAACTTATTTTTAGACTTAAAATAAGTTGAATTAGACATAACATGATTTAAATTAGACTTAAAAGGAATTAAATTAGACTTAATATGAATTAAATTGGACTTAAATTAGACTTAAAACAAGTTGAATTAGACTTAACATGATTTAAATTAGATTTACAATGATTTAAATTAGACTTAACAAGATTTAAATTAGACTTAAAACATTTTAAATTAGACTTAAATAATTTAAACTGGACATAACACAAACCAAACTAGACTTAACACGAACCAAACTGGATTTAACATGAATCAAGCTAGACTTAACATGAACTAAACTGGACTTAACATGAACTAAATTAGACTTAACACTAAATTGGATTAAAATTAGACTTAAAAGGAATTAAATTAGATTTATTTGGTTCATGTTAAGTCCAATTTAATTCCTTTTAAGTCAAATTTCATGTTAAGTCTAATTAAATTAGACTTAAAACAAGTCAAATTAGACATAACATGATTTAAATTAGACTTAAAGAAATTAAATTAGACTTGATATAAATTAAATTGAACTTAACATAAAATTTGGACTTAAAACAAGTTGAATTAGACTTAACATGAATTAAATTAGACTTGAAACAAGTTGAATTAGATATAACATGATTTAAATTAGACTTAAAAGGAATAAAATTAGATTTAATATGAATCGAACTAGATTTAACATGAAAAACCGAATTAGACTTAACATGAAGTAGACTTTCATGTTAATTTTAATTTAATTCTGTTCATGTTAAGTCTAATTCGGTTCATGTCAAGTCTAACTCAACTTACTTTTAGACTTAACATGAAAGAATTGAGGAGATAAGAGCATTTTGGGGTTTTTTGCTTTTTATTCTCTGTCTATGTTTAGTTGACAGATAATAATTGCTAAAAGAGGGCTGTAGAATATTGACCTTGAATTTAAGGGCTAAACCACATGGGAAAAAGTTAAAGGGACGGAAGCACACGAAGATTTTGATTTGGGACCATGATACAAATTTTCCTAGTTTTTTTAATGAGAAAATTTTAAGAGAAAGTCCAAGATAAAATTGATGGATTTGATTTTACTATGTGGATTTTCTCTCTCCTCTTCTCTTTACTTATTTAAATATTTAATATATTTAACTTTAAAATATTCCATATTTCTAATTTATTTGTTGTCATTGAATGTGTTTAATTTTAAAATATTTTTAATAAACTTTGTAAATTTATTTAATTCATTTAAAATGAAATATATTTAACACTATTTAGTCACTTAATATATTTAATATTTACCATTAAATTAGGTATGATTATTTTTTAATATTTCTTAAATATATAAATATTTAAATATTTAATATTATATTACTTTTTTAGTTGTTTAAATAGATTACAAGATGTATTCAGTTTTTTTGTTGTCATCCGTTAATTATAATTAAAATGAAGGTGATTTTTAAAATTAATATTTATTTTTTGTTAATAATTATTAATTAACATAATACTTTAATGTGAAACTCGTAATACAAATAATCCACAAACCTAAAATTTCGTCTGAGAATCCGACCATTAGTCTACGAATCCAATGCAAAAGTTTAATAATCAAAACCAAAAGTTTAAGAATTCTACTAAAAAATCAAAATCCAATACAAGAATATGGGGCTCTAACCATAAAATTTGAGTCTAGGTTACAATCCAAGAATGTCAAACTCATGGATAATTATCTGAGTCCAAATCAATAATTCGGATGAATAACACCCCTCTAATTGGATTGCATATCCGATTCAAGGATTTGGGTTTGAATCATGTGTAACATAGGGGATGTCTGGTTTCGCGTAAAAAATAGAAAACTCCTTTAAAACCAATTCTAAGAAAACTTATATCGGTTTTCCCCCAAAAAAAGTTTTCATAATCTGTTGTTTGTTTCAAGATTTTTTTTAGAGAGATGATTTCTTAAAATGTTATAACACCTCAAAAAATAATAAAAATCCACTTCCGAGTTTGAAGCTAAAAAATGGACGGGAAATCGAATAAAGGAGAATAGAATGTTAGGAGGGTTGAGGTGACTTTTTGGAAACCATTCAAACTATTTCACCAAACAAGTGAAATTGAGACTTCTACTTTTGGTCATAATTTATGGGTGAACCAAATAACAAAAATCCTTTTCCAAGAAACTCAGGCCTCGTTTGGTACGCGGAACGGGGTGGAATGGAATGATCATTCTCATTTCTCATTTCTTTTACTAAATGCACCATCTTTTTTAAAGTTAGAATGCTCATTCTCACTTCTCATCAATCCCACTTTTTGTGGGAATGAACATTCCCAATGAAATGATAGGGAATGAGTATTCACACTTAAATGAGAATCAATAACATATATAATTTTAAAATACATCTTTCCCCACTTTATTTTATAAATTACACCCAAACGTAAGAATGAGAATGACTATTCCATTCTCACATTAATTCTATTTCATTCCTTCTTCCATTCCATTCTCATTTGAGTCCATTCCAGCGTACCAAACGAGGCGTCATAGTAAACACACAAAAAATATTTTTTGTTCTAAAAATTAGGATTTCTATATATATGTGTGTGTGTGTGTGTATTATAGGCCCACCTAGTTGTGAAATTGGATGGTTGTGAGATCTAGTGCTTGCGAGTGGATAGTTTATTTTGTTAAGTGAGTTGACGGCTCATATGCATTGCCGCTTTTATATTGAGGAGAAGAGCTTTGAAAGTTACTAAAATGTATGGTTTCCGGTTAACTTCACCATCATTTTTTGTTTGGTTGAATCTTTGAAAAGCATGAAAGCGTTTATACACTACTTATGACCCCTAAAATCAAACTCTCTTCAAGGAATTTTTTTTTCTGAAAAGTAAAAAAAAAATGTCCTTAGGTTAGTTAAGAGCTTTTGACTTCTCACGCTAACAAGATCTCATTTGCGGCGCCGCGGCGTTAACTTTATTTCTTCCCTTTTTTCCTTAATTTCTTTTTTGACAGATTAATTTTTCCTTGGAGCTTTGAGCGGCATACCTCTTTTTCACACAAAACATTCTTAGTCACGTGCATCTTTTGGGTTTCTTGGTCTCGGCAAACTATAGAGTATGGCTACAAACCCTACTAATTCCTATATACAATTGGAATCTCATCCTTCATCTCACCATGAGAGGTAAATATTTTTATATCATCTATTATTTTCATTAATCTAATAGCTCTATTTTGTTTATGATTTTAATTTTTGATAGGGGCGGTGTAGTTGGCTAAAAAATAAGGAAATAAAAAAATGAAACTTATTTTCTATAATAGATTCTTTTTTGTGTGTTTGTTTCACTTTTTAAAAGTAAGAAAGGAGATGAGATGAGTTGCTACCATATTATTGGATGATGTGGGTGATTTTTAAAAATAAATTTCATGACTTGTTTTGAGGTTGTTTGGTTGGCTAAAAAAATAAGGAAATTAATTATAAGAAATTTATTTTCTATAATAGGTTTTTTTGTGTTTGGTTCATTCTTAAAACTAAGAAAAGAGATGATATGAGATAAGTTGTCATTATATTATTGGATGATGTGACTCATATTTAGTGAAACTCATTTCATGATTTTTTTGAGGAAATGGATGGAAATCAAATTTTAATGAGATGAGATGAGTTGTCACCATATTATTGGATGACGTGACTCATTTCTAATGATGAGATGAGATGAGATGGATGATGTGACCTATTTCTTGTGTTTGGTTCGCTAAAAAAACATGGAAAGTAAAGAAAAGAAAACATATTTTCCATAATTGGATGTTTTCTTGTGTTTGGTTCACTTCTTAGAAGTAAAAAGGTGATGAGTTGAGATGAACTGTCACCATATTAATGGATGATGTGAGTGATTTTTAAAAAAAACTTATTTTGAGGTTCTTTTCTTGTGTTTGGTTGGCTAAAAAAAAGGAAAAGACTTATAAGGAAAAGACTTTCCTTGTTTAGGTTCTTTTCTTATGTTTGGTTCATTCTTAAAACTAAGAAAATAGATGAAATAAGATGAGTTGTTATTATATTATTGGATGATGTGACACATACTTAGGAAAATCAATTTCCTTGTTTTTTTGGAGGAAATGGATAGAAGGAAATTTTTAATGAGATGGGATGAGTTGTCACCATATTATTGGATGACGTGAGTAATTTTTAAAGATGGTAGTAGATGAGATGAGATGAGGTGAGGTGAGTTGGATGAATTGATTGATGTGGCTCATTTCTTATGTTTAGTTTATTTTTAAGGGGCTGTTTGGTTCGTTTTTTAACTCGGTGGAAATGTTTACACCGCCTCCACATCAGATTTTTCGTGGCAACGTAGGATATAAGCTTTCTGTCGGTTTTTTTCTCATCTTTGGTTCGCTAGGGTTGAAGAAGGAAAACTCGGTGAAAATCGCCGTCACATCAGATTTTTTTCTCTCCCCCAATTCCTTCCTCAACCTCGTGAAATCGACGAAAACTGCAGCCACGTCGGCTTTTTACCATATAAACAAAAGTTTTTCCTTTTTTTCCATGCGAACCAAATACAAGAAAAATAAATATATTGGTTTCCCACCATTTTTTTGTGCAAACCAAAGCGAAACAATCTATTTCTTGAAAAAGTTTGGAAAACTCAAAACTTGTGTTTTTGTACATGGAAATACATTTCTCTATATCTAGGAAACGAACCAAACAGCCCCTAAAAGTAAGAAATGAGATGAGATGTGATGAGTTGTCACCATATTATTGGTTGATGTGAGAGATTTTTAAGGGTGGAAAATGATGGAAACCAAATTTTATTGATTTCCATGTTTTTTTTCTTTTTCTTGGTTTTTAGGAAACGAACCAAACAGCCCCTAAAAGTAAAAAAAGATGAGATGATATGAGTTGTCACCATATTAGTGAATGATGTGGGTGATTTTTAAGGATGAAAATGAATAAAAATCAACTTTTAATGGTTTCCCGGAAGCTTCTTTTTCTTTGATTTTAGGAAACCAACCAAACAGCCCCTTATACAGGATCTACCCGAATAATCTAATAACATAGACTTACACGCTGTGAGTCCCATAGTTAAAAGATGCGAGGTTCTCAACCATCAAGAATGCTGAGGATCTACCCGAAGCCAATGACCGCAGCAGCCAAAAAATCACACGTGCGGAGTCAACGCCGAGGTCTAAGCATGTCTCCACCCAAAACCAACGCCACGTAATCCGTATCTCCGCACTCGGCAGCCTCTCTCCCGATATAATTAATACTCTCTGCCCCCCACCTCAAAGCTCCGCCGCTTTCACTCGAGCATTTCAACGAACACCGCGCCGTCGAAAACCCAAAATGCTCCTCTCGAAGCCCTTCGTCTCTCCCAACTCCCCTCATCTCCTCTCCCCCAATAACCCTAACCCTGGTTCCTTCGCGCCAAAACCCACCCTCAAAGTCCTCAACTCCTCCGCCTCCCAAACCCTAACCGCCGCCTCCTCCGCCCAGACCCGCGTCGACATCCTCTCGGAGTCCCTCCCCTTCATCCAGCGCTTCCGCGGGAAAACGATCGTCGTCAAGTACGGCGGCGCCGCCATGAAGTCCCCCGCCCTCCAGTCCTCCGTCATCAACGACCTCGTCCTCCTCTCCTGCGTCGGCCTCCGCCCCGTCCTCGTCCACGGCGGCGGCCCCGAGATCAACTCCTGGCTCCTCCGGCTAGGCCACCAGCCCCAGTTCCTCAACGGCCTCCGCGTCACCGACGCCCTCACCATGGAGGTCGTCGAGATGGTCCTCGTCGGCAAGGTCAACAAGTCCCTCGTCTCCCTCATCAACCTCGCCGGAGCCACCGCCGTCGGCCTCTCCGGCAAGGACGCCCGCCTCATCACCGCCCGCCCGTCCCCCGACGCCGCCTCCCTCGGATTCGTCGGCGACGTCGCCAGTGTCAACCCGGCGATCCTACGCCCGCTCGTCGCTGACGGCCACATTCCGGTCATCGCGTCTGTGGCGGAGGATTTGAGCGGGCAGGGCTATAATGTGAATGCGGATACGGCAGCGGGGGAGATTGCGGCGGCGATTGGGGCGGAAAAGTTGATACTTCTGACGGATGTGGCGGGGATTTTGGAGGATAGGGACGATCCGGGGAGTTTGGTGAAGGAGATTGACATTTCTGGGGTTAGAAAGATGGTGAGTGAGGGGAAAGTTGCCGGAGGGATGATCCCCAAAGTGAATTGCTGTGTTCGGTCCCTTGCTCAGGGGGTGAGGACTGCTAGCATTATCGATGGTAGGTTGCCGCATTCGCTGCTGCTCGAGATCTTGACCGATGAGGGAGCGGGGACGATGATCACCGGGTGAGATAGAGGTGAGGGTATGTTTTAGTAATGGAAAATTAACTTTATTAAGTTAGTTTTGTTTTGAAATTCTCAAAGGAGGATTGAGTGCTTGTGCTTGTATTAGGGAGTTGGGTTTTGTTTCTCTGATGGTTTATGTATCTGTAGTTCGTTTATTATGTCATTTTATCTTATATGCGATAATAAGAATTTTGAAGTTTGATGAATGAGAGAGCGAGCTTCATTGGATTCACATCATATTGCTGTTGTCTCATTTAAAATATGACATTTCTTACCCCCACTTTCCTTCTGAACTTGTTCCATTGTGGCTTGATGAGTTTTATGAAGCCATCTTAACTTATTAGAATAATTTTCGAAAAAGCCGCAAATTTTGAAGTAAGATCAGGTTCTATTTGGGCAGTAAGTTTATCTACAGGCACGTTCAGGAACATCGGTAGGTTGAGTTTTGAAGTTCGGTATGAACTATAATAAGGATACATTGTTTAGGGAAGATCATTTAAGAAATACTGAAATAGCAAGAAAAAGTTAGACTGATGCAATAGTAATCGACATGAGCAGTTCTGCTGATACATTCGCGACCGGTTCCTTCTTGCAAAAGTGGTCTGTTCTTGTAATTCGGAATGTCAATAGTTAAGAAATATGGTGAAGTCCAGGAAAAGGAAAACTATACCCAATCTAGCCATTTTGTGTTAGATCATGCCCTTTACTTTTTAGTGATGTTCTTTATGTATCAATGCCCTTTCGACTGTGATATTGGGATGGTAGAATGCTATACCATCAGATTGAGTACATTTGGAATGAGAGAGCTTAGTTATCTACATATAGTCCTATGGAAGGCACAAGAGTTTGTCTGGACTTTCTGACTTCTATTTCAGGCTCCACTTAGTTTTGACGGTCTTTCTGCTTGGATAACACCGAGTATTGAGAGGTTTCAGCATCAATTCTGAATAATATTCTTTCTATGAATCAAGACCGCAAGCCTCCTCATCATACAAACTCATTTTTGTTGAGCAAATAGACGTGGTGAATCTGCAGGTCGTACTTATAAGCCCCCTTGTACTGACCTTTAATTTTGGTCCGTTCTCTGTGAAAAGAGAGCATCAAATTCATGTCAAATTACTTTTGAAATGTAGATCATCTTTGTTGATCGTCTAGGGCTTTTTAAAAGTTTTTCCAGCAGATGAAAGAAATAGTTTCTTTCATATGCGTGGTCTATATGATTGCAAGACTTTTTGAGCTGGTGATGCTACAATAGAATTTAGTTTGCAAGAGCATAGCGGAAGCCAAAAATGCCAAATCGAGAAGCAAGTTGGCCCACGGAACCTTAGCTTAATACCGGCCAAGGAAATCCCGGGCCTTGGGCACTCCTTTCGTAGTCCGATCCAAGTGAATAGCACAAGTATTGCAATTCCTAATAATTAGAAATTGGGGATACGCATTGCCATAGACATGAATCAACCTCGGCCTTTTGAGCCAAGGGTCCAAGTCTCAACCACTAGGCCACTTGCGGGTGGTGAATCCCATTCTCCTTGTTCCTATATAATATTAATTAATTATTCCAATATCAGGACCTTTAAACTTTCAATTGGTTCCCCTCGACGGGTTTCAGATAGTCCAAACATTTTATAAAATTAAGAATAATATAGTTTAACTTGAAAATTCTCTTGTCGATGTGTAGGCTGTCTAAAAATCACAATGGAAAGCTGACCCTCAATGGAAG
>BQKN01066853.1:744917-762600 GCA_022839385.1 Asparagus kiusianus
GTCAACATTTCTTTCTTGTCTTTTTACATCAAATTTCCAACAAACACGATGCAATTGGGAGATTTGAACCCACAATGTCCGAAAGGGAATTGTCGTACTGTGTGCAGCCACTGCAAACTTTTTAGATGTTAAACGCAGGACTCCGATGATTTTAGACGCTCTTGTATGTGAGATACACCCTCCAATCATTTGTTAGAAGGAATCATGGAGGCATATCCACATAACTCCTTTTCATGTTGAATTACTAGGCCTACATTATCCTGATCTGTTTTCTATAAAGTTGTTTACTAGGTTTCAGTGATATAAATCCTTGTTAATTTACATATTCTTGCTAGCCCTTGGTATAATTTAAGAAGCTCCGTTGGGATTATGTTCTGCAGTACCTTTGATCCTTTGTATACTGACTTTAGCTATCTGATGTGGTATCAGTAAACTAGGCCGTCAAGGACTTTTGCAGAAGTTTTTTTTTTTAAAAACCAGTTCCATCTATTAAATCGAAATCTTTATATCGGGACACAGAAGCCTCTCTCTTTTTTTTTCCTTCTGTTCCTGTGTTTTTATTTTCCTTTGTTTCTTCCCTCTCCACTGCCCCCATATTATCCGTGATTCTCTCTGCACTTTTTAGATTTCCCTTGTACACTTTTTCTGTTGTTTCTGATGAATGGGAATTGGCATCTTCATGTTTCAAGATTGTATAACCCCTGCTATTCATATTTTGCAATTTTAGCAAATGTACTTAGTATATATGAGGGAGTATTCTTTCCGGTACAAAACCGCTAGTGCTTCATGTGGGATTTGAAATTTCATAGCGCGAAAGTGTTTCCAGATTATTCCATGATCTTAAACCGTAACGTAAAATAAATTTCAAGGGAACAAAGTAATGAGACGGTCACAGAACCGCCCTTCGTTGAACTTGGCTTGGAGTCCTATTCGCGAGCTGAGATTGAAGACGGAAAGTATGAGATACAGTCACCGTTGATGGAATCATTACGGTTGGGTGAGAACCTAGGTTATTTGATTTGAAATCGATATTGCTTCTACTTTTCTGTTCCTGTGATTTGTAGCACTGGGGTTTGATAGACGACTGATACACGAGTATCTTTTCTTGTGTTCAATCCAAAATCTATATCTGAAATTTCTAGTTGTATTATCCTGGAGATTAGAACTATTTTGTTTAGCCTTTTTGCTTCATCTCTAGCTCTACGAGTTGAGTATAATTTCCTACAGAAAATCTATCATCTAGCATTTCCTTTCACACTTTCCTAGTATATTGATGCGCTTATGCAGTAAATTACAGCAAGAAACGTACAACCAAGGTAGAAATTAAATATAAAAGAAAGCAATAGTCCTGTTTCTTGGTATATATACAAAAATATTCAAATTATTCTTGCATAGCAACACCATATTTACCATCATAGTCATCAAAAAAAGATGTAAAACCTAACTGCACAAAAACTAATAAGTTTCATGTCGGCGAATTTTTGCTACTAAGCTTTCTCAATGCGGGTCATCACTACAATAATAAAGATGACAACAGAAAGCATAAATGAAGATCTCACAAATTCATCAAAGGGCTCTGACTCCTTTGCCGGAGAATGAAATATCTCGTTCACAAGCTTTGAGATCTTCTCAAAGAATTCAGTTAACTTCCCTTTCGTACTGTCCATAATCCACCTCAGTATTCCTGCAGGGGTGTCATCATTTCCATCTGGTGACTGTAGTTGGCTACTGCTTTCAGCTGCACGTATCACATTGGACACAAATGAGAACAAAAAAAAACAAATTGCTGCAGTGTTGATTAGAAGAAAATTGCACAAAAATTTAGGGGGGAAAAGGAAGAGATTTAAAATATAAAGTAAAGGTAAATACATGTCTATTTTATAGATTTTGAATGACCCTGGGAGAAACCATTAAAAAAGAAGTGAATAAGAAGTAGAAAAACAGCAACAAAATAAAAAAATAAAATTTTTTAAAGCCTACATTGCCAACTTTTCAAGGCTGGCTACATGAATCTCATTTTTCCATCCAAATGTTAACGGTCGTTTTCTTGGTTAAATTAAACTAAACAATTAATACCTTAACCAATATTGTCTTATGTCTATCCCTAGACCTCGTCAATCTTCCACCATGAGCCTATCAGTACTCATCAAAATAATTTAATGGATAACAAGAAACAGATAAAGTCAGTTGTGGAAAAGAACAAAGAAAAATCTGCAGTCGGAACTCAATAGATTTGCTTTAGGATTCTCGCACAGAATAACATGGAATGCGCTTACGACAAATTCTATGCTATGGGACAAGACTTTTCAAATTCATTTCCTGTTAAGAAATCATCATTTTAAGCCATCTATTATGAGTTCACTTCCTAAGTTGGTCTAACCTTATCTATTCATCATATCAAAGCATTCAATGAAGGAGAAATATTGGTTCAAATTTACCTATTTTCATTTCTTACTTCCTCTCTCACAATTTTCCTTCTTCTTTCTGACTGCAACTACCTGCAGTGGGCAAGTTCCCCACTAAAATCCGGAAACTCATTCACTTTCTCTTCTTTTTTCCCTACAGTTTGTTCATAAATTTTCTAGAGAGACATACTAAGGGCCAATTTGGTATTGTTTTTTTTACGGTGCTTCTGCGTTAAAGAATCACCCAATAATGTTTGGTGAAAACTTCCTTAGCATGCTTATTAAAACTACTTCTACTTTTAATGTGGTGCTTTTAGAAGGAATTTGAGGATGCTTTTAAAAGTAGCTTCTGGTTTTGTTTAGTTTATATACCATATATCTTTTAATTTTTGATAATGATCATTAATCACAGTTCTACCAAACACCTTAGCTAGTTTTACGTAGTTTTTATATTTGATTACCAAAAACTGCTATTTTCAGCAACTTATGTAAGTTGTTTCTATAAGCTACTTTTATCAACAACTTATTATAAGCTCCAACAATACAGACTGACCCTAAAACTACATAAAACCTAATTTACACTTTCAAAAGGCCCTAATTACATCTCTCTTGGTGATTTTTATTTCTAGATTATATCATCTTTATGTCTCCATTTTTTCTTTGTCTCCATAGAAGTGAACATTTTGGTTTGAACTCTAATGATGATATCGACCATCACACTATGACACAACCAAATATAGATAAAAAGGAGCCAACATAGGAGCACAAACTCTTAACGAGAATAAGCAATACATATTTCTATGTATACCTACATTAGAACACAAGAACAAGTGATACAACAATTTATTGAATCAGCCATCACAAAAAGGAATCAAAGGTTATGCAAAAGCATGTAACAAAGGAAGTCATTGATTATCAGATATATATTGACAAAAAAGAAAAGAAACCTCACAAGAAGTGAGCAAGTATTCCTCCATAAAAGTATGAATTATCTATATTACTATATTAAAAACTTAATGAGGGTAGGAAAAGTTTGAAGGATACGAGAAAATTATCCTTCATCTCATTAAAACTTCATCTCACTAAAGACATAAGGATAATTTGATCATTTCACATGAAATTCAAATATCTCCCCTACCCCAATATCCACATCCCAACATTGCACCCTTCCATCCATTTGGTCCCCTCCCTCCCTCGATAATTTGATCATTTAAAAAGTAAAAGTAAATTTTTTGTAATAAGGTCCAAAACCATTGAGTTATTGTGCAATATAAATCATTTAACTACAAATTTAAATTTAAAATAATGCCATCACATCACAGGAACTGAAATATGAACATTAGACCATTCAAGGAAATTTCTCGTGCCAAAAGTACCTTCAAAATATTTATCTAATTATATAGTTTCTGGAATGAGGACATAATGGTGGATATAAGGACCAAAATATTTGTAAAATAAATGAGTTTTTTTTTTTAATTTAAAAGTTTATATTTTTCATCATTAGAATGTCACCAAATTCTAATAACTTGTATGTATGAATTCCACCAAAATTTGAATTAAACCTCGATAAATAGATACTTTGATTAATCATCTAAGTAAGATACAAGTAGTAAAACACTTGACATTCTATATCAATTTCTACAAATTAAAATCAATGAACTATTATGAGTCTTTTGAGGGACTAATTAAATTAACTTTATAAGAATATTGTATTACTATTATGTTATAGCTATATTTTAATTTTAGAAAATTCAAATTTCTTCATATCAAATTAATTAAAAATAGGTGAAATTCAACTTTTTTTCTATAAAATCCAGAATAAATCAGTTTTCATGTCTATTGCACGAGTAGTTGCACATACAGTTGTGCTGGTATGCTAGCTATATATACAGAAGAAGGATTTGAAACAGAATCTAATTGTTAGAGGCAGAACTGAGTACTGAAGAATAATCTGCATCACAAACCTTCATAAAAAGATTTCTTGAGTTCTTGAACCACATCATTCTTCATGACCGCATCCCAGACAGCTGGATCAGATGCCAATGCCTTAACCATTCTCTGCAAGCAAAAAAGTCAAAAACTAAACCAGTAAAGAGGACAAGTCATATAGAAATTCCAATATACTTCAATAATATTAACCACATCAGGAACAAATTGCACTAGCTTGCTTCTAATAGTAAAAGGTTATTTTAACCAAAGTTATCATACATATCTTATCAATCAGCACTAGTTTGCTTCTGCTGTCATTTAACTCTGATCATTCCACTGATTTATCTTGTGCAGTGAATTTAGTGATACCTATATGCAACACATTAAATCTTGAGATCATAGCAAAAATATGGAAGATGAGAAAACCTAATTGCTCAATAAAGATGCATGTTGGTGTTACTTTTAGCAAAAGATCAGTCTTCATGTCAATGTTGGGTGCCTAGTCTTTTAAAGATTCTACGGTAGTAACCATTACATGTATAGGGCAAAAATATATGGGTTCCTTTAATTTTTGCTTAATCTTTTTATTTTTATTTTTAACTGGAGCAAGGCAACGAAATTTCCCAAATGACAAAAAAATCTAATAGTAAAAGAGCAAAGCAAGAGAATAATTCAGAGACTACCATTAAGTAAACATCAGTAAAGCGTATTATTGTTTGCTACCTTAAAGGGTGGATTTATTTGGAACATATGAACTGCATCGAGAATGTGCTCGTGTCCATAACGTTGAGATGAATTTGAGCTATAAAGATCCAATGCTGGCTCGATCCAATCTGATTCTGATTCGATCGACCAGTTGCTTTGTATCACATCTGTTGAGGTCACCACTTTATCAACTACATCCCCATCCACAGAAGAAGAGTATTCAACTTCAACATCCGAGAATGTAAGTGGAAGAAATATCCTAAAAAATGGGAACTATATTTCATGAAAGGAGAAACCAACATGTAATCTAATCTTGTAGGAAAATTGTAAGGATAGGATAGAATTGAAATATTTGAGGAAATGCACTGAATGTTGAAACTACAGAGAGACAAAGGATATATAACCTAAATAAGCAATTCTACTGAAAAACCATGTTTTCATAAGAGTATAAATCAAATTCTTGTAATGGTCTCCTGTAGATTACAAATCAAATCAAACTGGAAGATTATAAAAAAAAAAATCTCTCTTGGAAAATTACGATTTTACCCTCCAAACTACGATAGGAGTGGATGAAATATCCTTCATTCCTATAAACTTTCACTATCCCCCATAATGTTATTTATAAATTAATATTTATATCAGTTAAATTCAATAGGGTCATCAATAAAACTATGAATAGGCTTCAATCTCTGTGAAGCAAGAAGAAGCACCTTTCCTCTGCTAAAGACCATTTTCAGGATGACATTCAAACTTCAAACCCCAAGTAAAGCTATCGCTAATTGATAGCAGTACTAATCAAGATTCAGAGTTAGTTTTTTTTTTTCAGTTCTTTTCTTTTCATATCTTTTAATTCATTCACATGATAACATACAAACTTCCATCCATAAATTTGCATCTCGGCTGTCAAGCAAAAGACCAACTTCATTCCAAATATCTCATCTAGGCCTAATCTGAAATCCAAAATAATAAATATATAAACAAATAAATTGATTGCATTCAAAATAATAAGAAAAAGAGCTTTTTTTTTTAATCCGTCCGTTTCCAAGATCATTCATATACGAAAATACCCACCCTGACTTATTTTTAAACCCGGGGTTCGTTATTTAACCCTTTTCTTATAAAACTTACTAAAAATTACAGTAGCCTAACAGATATTAACGTACTTCAGGTTTAAAAATAAATCAGGATAAAAGAATGGGTTTAATCTAAAACAAAAAAACGCTAACAAAGATTAGAGCTTGCTTACTGCTGAATAGTATCAACGGCCTCATCGGCCTCCTCCTCAGTCGGCGCCGGCCCAAAAACAACCCTCTCCCCAAACCCTAACCCCTCATCACCTCCCACCGTTTCCCACTCATCATCCTCGCCACAAAAACAACTCAAAGAACCCCTTTTTATCGTCGTCGGCGACGCAGGAGGAGACGAGACCGAGACGACGCGCGAGGACTTGGCGCCCTTCGCTGTCGACAGCTTCTCCTTCACGCCGGCGGCAACTGATCTCCCCACTGACCGCAGCATCCGCGATCCCATCATCCCCGATGACCGACGCATCATCTTTGTTGATGTCAAAGTTGCTGCCTTTTTTTTTTACTTTTTAATTTTTTTTTATTTTGGGGGTTTTGATAGGGTTCTGGGTTTGTTAATATTATATATAGCTTGTTATTTATACAGAGTGGATAAGGATTGGGTCGAGGAAATGGGAGGGGGGTTGGGATTAATGAATTTGGTGTGAAGCTGCCGCTGCTGCCGCTGCGATTTTTGTCTTTGGTTTTTAGAGGGAGGAGGGGGGGCGGTGGTTTTTGGACTGAAGTTTCGATTTGGTTTATTTGGATTTTGCTCTCGCAAGTTTGCATTTTCTAGGTTTTCCCCCCTGCAAACCATCTTAAAAATAGAATGGTTATTTGATTATATATAAATTATATTTAAAGTGAGTTTTTATTACAATCAATCACTTTCTGGTCAAACTTTTCATAAAAAACCAAAATATGCTTAGAACATTAAAGTTCAAGATACATGAGTTATATCCTAAGAAAACCTAAATATGAAAATAAAAATAAAAAGAGTCACACGCATTGGATGTGCGGTTTTAAGGGTAATTTTGGATTTTTAGTAAAAATTTTGATTGAGAAGCGGTTGATTGTAGCCGAAACTCACTTTAAAGGTGGTTTTCATATAATTACTATATTTTTAAGGTTATTTCTAGGGGGAAACCCCTTCATATCCAATTTTTGGGTACGATGGTGTCGGAAACAAATCTTTGAGGTATCAAAGTTCGAAAAGGTATAAACATTGGGTGTATCAAAGTAAAAAAATTGTACACTTTGGGCAAAAAAACTGCAAATAACCCTTTGGATTTCACCATGTAGAAGTTTTGTGCAACTCTGCCTAAAAGTTTTGCGGGGTTTGTGTAATTTACACTTTTTATTTTACTCGTCCGTTTTTTTTACACTTTTTACTTTACTCGTCCGTTTTTTCCCCCCCACCTAATTGTTGTTATTTTGTAAATTATAGTGGTATGGAATGTGGGATTATAGGTATACTCTCCGGTTATATTCCTCTTCAATATATATCCTAAAAACTAAGGGTGTTATCAGATAAGATTTGGATGGGCTTCTATATATGTATTTGTTAATTTACTATAAGATTTGTAATATTTCTTAAACCAATTTAAGAAATCTATGATTCACTTTACAATTCAAATTTCATAATTAATTAAAATTAAATTCTGGTCATGAATTATCTGGATAACCAACTTGCTTACTAATGTTGTCCTATTCTTTTAGATATTGGTCATATCCAATTATGGCCAAGTGGCCAACACAATAATGACCTGAACAAATTATCACAAAAAAGTTTTTTTTTGGAGGGGTGTTATCACTAAAACTTGATTGGTACAAGGTGATCTTTTTGCAGATTACATGCTTTCTTATTCTGGAGTAAAATGATATATTTATTGTCGTGATATTTTCACAGCAGAGGAAATATGCTTACGTTAAAGAGCGAAAAACTTTGCATAAGAAAAGATTTATTTGCTTCTTAGCTTTTAAGCAGTAGAAGATTATATAGAAAAATGGGTGATCCATACTATTCATGGGAGATTAGATGATTAGTTTGCTAATTCTAGAGTTGGTTCTAATGGGATTCATATCGTCTTTTAGAGCTTATTCATATAAAGTACAATCTTACTCATATAAATTACAAGTAAATCATAATAATGGATATTACGGAACTTTCGGAGAAGCCTACAACAGGTCAACAGCCACGACAAATTACTAGCTAGCAGTCCGTAGAGGCTAAGGAGAGTAATGGATTCATATTAAATCATTGTTTGAGTGGATTAAAAATAAATTGAGAGTTTTGCTAAAAGGTGCTTCGTATCTCTTTCTCTCTTCCAAATAATTCATGCCAATAATAAAGTGTCATTTATGTTCTGATGACAGAGACACAATGGACTTTGTGACACTGAGAACATTATGGCTTTATGTTTATTCATCTTATAGGCTGTTTGATAGGTTCTATAATCGAAGGCCATTCGATTATGATATAAAAGCTTACATGATAGCGACAAAAATAATACCTTGTCATTGGTAGTTGTATTTATAGTTTGGTTAGCTATCTATGATTAGTTTTATCATCATTAGAGGTTAACCAGTAAGAAACCAACAGCATGTATTATCTTATGTATCTCTGGATGAGCTTTTTAAACATGATTAGTGTTATGGTCGGTCACCACAACAAAATAGAAATATCGGAAGAATACCTGCATAAGCCCAAGCGAGCTACGGTCCGAATCAACTTAGAGGCTCAGAAGCCCAGTCAGAGCCAAGTCCCTCGACTAGACGAGCAGACAAGCCTTATTCCGATCGACAGGTCATCATGACCGACTCGAAGAATGGGGTCAGTCGCCCCCTCGCAATTAAGAAAACTCCTTGAGCAGACGACTCAACTACCGAGTCACCAACTCATAATGACAACTCACAGATCAACCCGCCTCGGCCAAAGGGATAAGAGCTGATCAAGATCATTTCAGACGTCAATCGACACAACAATACTGATTAGTCCCATCAAGATCTTCATTCTGACAACCCTCGTGCACCAGCCGCTTATTCGGCTTACAAGTCATTTCCAAGAGAATTGCCATGATGCTTCTCTGTGCACGAATGACTTCTCCTCTAATTCCCAGCCGCCACCTGGAGAGAGAAGGACGGCCATGAAGCCGATCTACCCTACACCCTGCCTATTCTGACAAACCCAGAGCGCTGAGAAGACCTTTCTCCCCTGGCACTGAATAACTTCCCTCCCAGCCGTCTGTCGACACCTGGAGAAAAAAAGATGACTCAGCAGCCTGTTTGTTCTCCTTTCAAACCGTCTCCTGTGCGTAGTTAACAAAAGCCAAGGGTCAAACTCCCAGAGGAAAGGGGGCTATAAAAGGAGGTAATGAAGGCAAGGGTAGGGGATCTCTGTTTCTTCTTGCACCTTAGCTTTACTCCCTTTTGTATTTTAATAATTCCACGAGGAAAAACCCCTGCAAGGACCTCAATGGCCCAGTGCCCTCTCAACAAACCCTCCCCAAGTTCATCAACTGACTTGACCGTCGAAGGTACCACGGGGGAAACTAGCCCCGTATTCCTGCGATTTCTTGCATGTGTAGGCTATCAATCTACCTCGGACGCTCAGAATCGGGCATAAAGTCGGAGGAGGATTCGGCTCCAATACTCACCCTCTCCTTCTTTCCCACTGTCGTCAGGATCAAAGCTGCATTCGACAGCGAGAAACCCCCATCGACTGTTTGTTTACAAGCATCAATAGTTTGGCACCCACCCTGAGGCCTACTTTCTTCTCTGAGAAGAAAAGCCCAATTCTAAGCCGGGGCATGATATTATTCATCCTTGAAGAGCACCGGAATTGCACCGTTCAAGCTAAACAAAGCCTGAAATCACATCATTCAAGCTAAGAAAGATTAGCCTATGGCTATGAGGAGTCAATGTGGGTGTAGCCCTTGGAGGCTCTAGCAGCTTTCGGAGGGGGGGGTATTTGCTAAGTGGAACCCCGAAGGCCCTCCTAAGAAAAGACACACCATCATGGTGCTTGTCTGGCTTGAGAATGAAGCACAGGCTTCTAATCGCCGCCACATATGAAAAACCCCACTGCCTGGATAGCCAAGAGGCCTGGGGTTGGATCGTAAACAGAACCCCTAGGGGTAATGATCAGATCCAATATCACTCAAGCTCCTGTCGGCAATGGCTCCCCCGAACAAGGAGCAGCGATCAAGACTGTGGCAGGCTCCACGGACCACCTCCACCTTCAGGAGAGTCCTTCCTTACCAAGAGAGGGGTTGCTGGAAAAACTCAAGGGCTCGCCATCTGGTCTTCTCAGGAAGATTAACAGCTCTGGCCCCCAGCCGCTGTTTCGAACCACCTAAGACAAAGTAAGAACTGATGGTTGAAACATGCGACTCGCATCCCCCTAACAAAAGAAGGCTCCTCCATTTATAGGATGGTCCAGCCGTCGCTATCCCTGGAAACCTCAAGAGGAAAAATATGATCCCATCAAATTTTAGGGAACAAAGCGTCGACATGTGGGGTTCTCTCCAACAAGAAGCCCCCATCACAAAAGTTTCCTGGGCCCGTTCCGTCGAGCAACATCTTCCAAAAAGCTCAAACAATGGAGTATTGGGCCTAACAGAGCAACCAACAGTGGATAAGCAAGATCTGTTGGAAAATCACCATGTCCACCGTCGACCTGCAAGGATCTCAGCAAAGCCTCCAAGCAGATCTTTGGCCGATGAAATGGAAAATATGCCAGCAACTCAACACAGCCAATGAAGCAACAGCTCGCTCTCATCAAGGCATGAAGGTTCACAGGCGAAAAGAAACAGCCAAGGAAGCTCCGTCCTGGTGACTTTGTCCCCGGCCAAAAGCCGTCTCCAAGATGCACACGGACAAGAAACATGGAGTCGGTATCATCCGACGGAATAAATGTGAATGAGTTGTACTCTATCATGTATAAATTCCAACAATCAATGGAAATGTTAAAAATGAAAAGAAAGACATCAAAGACCCAGTCAGCTGGGCACTCGGCTAAGTCGATAAAAGTCCTTGGTACCTTCTTAAGGTAAAACCAAGGCATAACCCCTTTTCTTCTGCTAACTCCCATAGTCGACTATCAGCCCAGGGGGAAATTGATGCGGCATAATTATGTACCAAAATATGTTGCAAGTGCACAACCGTGTCAAGTTATAGTATAAAGATATCGATCCCACGAGGAAGGTGTTTTGGAGAAGAAAATAAAATCGGTTCTTATGTTGTGTGCGTGACAAATAGGAGTGATGAGTGAATGTGATTGTGGAGAGATAATGAGAGTGAAAGTGATAGTGTGTAAATCAATGTTTTTGAGAGTGGATGTGAGTAAAAAAATGTGATCAACAAGGCAAGAAGGAAGAATGAATAAAATCGAGAAACAAATAAAAAAATCAAGAATGTAAAGATGGCGGATTCAATTAAAGATATGAGTAATCTAGAATTGAATCCACTTCTTAGAAAAATGTGATTCCCTAGAGAGTTCTAGCCTAAAGGCGAATCAAAGAAAGTAAAAATAAACAAAAAGAAAAACTAAACCCAAGAAGGTTCTAGCCTCAAGGTGAATAGTGTAAGAAATCAAAATATAACTACAAAATAAATTACAAATTCTAAACTATAAAATAAATTGCAAGAATTAAATGCAAGAAAATAAATCTACTCTATAAGTATAAAATAAATCTAATCTATGAGCACGAAATAAATCTAAGGCAAGAGGGTTCTAGCCTCTTGGCTATTTAAAAAAGAAAATAAAATTTAATTACAAGCATGAAAATAAATCTAAACTAATAAGCAATAAAAGAGAAATAAGAAAAACAAACCTTCAAATTAATCTCCATCTTCATCTTCATCTTCATCTTCATCATCCAACAAAGAGAAGAAGAGAAAAATTTAAAGTGGTGAAAAAATTATTTTATTAATTATAACAAAAAGTTATAAATTTGAAAGGCCTTTTCAATTAAGAGTAGCCCTCCTCTCCAAAAGGAGTTACAAAAATTTTCACACCTTCAACCCCTCACTCTCTACCCCTATTTATAGTAAACAACAATGAATGAGAGCCCTTGGATGAAGACTTAAGCCTTAAGGAATCATTTTTAGCCTTTGAGCTTTTGGGCTTGAATTCTTGGGCCTTTTGCTTGTTTTCTTCATTAATTCAATGGGTTTTTGCTAAAAGAAGAGATCTTGAGCTTTATTCTTCATTAACCTTCAAATTCTTCCCATAATTACTTCTCCAGCACAGAAATTCAGATCATGCTTCTTTGTACGAACATTTGTCCATGATATGCTTCGATTTTAGAGATGTCATAAATACAAAAGTTATAGATATCGTTCTTAGCTTTTCAGAGAATGTTTATTCAGCCAATTCCGAGTTGATACGAGAGAGATATGGCCAAAATACCAAATATTACCAAGATATCCAGATTGCATGATTTGTTTCCTTTTTCACAAAACTTCTTCATTTGTTCCTTGATGGTATATTTATTTTTCTTGGGCTTTTGGGCTTGGACTTTTGGACATTTTCTTAACATTTTGGGCTTCAATGCTTCATTAAATATTAAAAGAAATTATTTGGCTTCATGGGCTTCATTCTTTTGCTTTTGGCTTTGGGCTTTGGTGTTAAATAAAGGGCCCTTTGTTGAGAGATGAGAGTTTGAGATTTATTCTTCATTAACCTGTAATTAAAAGATAAAAATAATTATTAGTGGTATATTTATTCATAAAAAATAGATACTTGTAGGCGTCTAAAATTGTCTATGAGAGCCCGCACGAAACTCGAAGCAATGAATTTGCGAGTCAAGAAGATTCACCTAAGCAGCTCGTGCGCGCCAGTAAACGCGTGCACGTCAAACCAGCTCGTACGCGTCGGTCAACGTGCGTACGTCAAATCAGCTCGTGCGTGCCGGTCAACACGCGTACGTCAAATCATCTCGTGCACGTCGGTCAGCGCGTGCACGTCAAATCATCTCGTGCGCGTCGGTCAAACGCATGCACGTCAACCAGCTCGTGCGCGTCGATCAACGCGCGCACGCCAATTAGTCTGCACGCATCGATCAACACGCGTATATTAACCAACACGCGTTCGACGGTCGGTCTTGCGGCGGAGCATACAAGTCAACAAAGCGAACCAAACACGCGAAAAGAACAAGTCTCGGAAGAAAGAGAATAGAAAAGAAAAAGTCGGCAAAACTGCGCAAGCGCAGGACGGAATAAACCGACCAGCGCAAGCGCGGGTCGGATCAGTCTGACCCGCACAAGCGCGGGTCGGATTGTTCCGACCCGCGCAAGCGCAGGTCGGATCTGTCCGACCCGTGCAAGTGCAGGTCGGATCTGTCCGACCCGCGCCGCGCAGTCTGGAACCCGAAACGCGTTTTGACGATTTTAAAGCTGTTTTTACAGGATTTATCTATTTTAGTGGTTCCTAACTGACTTGATATCATCCCCAAACGTGATTTGGCTGTTGTTAACTGAAGATAGAGTCAAATCACTTGTTCTCATCCAAATAACCGTATCCGGGGCCTATAAATATGAGCCAAAGGCCTCCATTTTCGGGGGCAGGATTAATTATCAAGACGAGGAGGTGCTGCCGGATTGAGGAGTCAAAGGAGCACGAATTTCAGCGAGGGTGGACAGATCTTGGCAAGTTCTTCAGCATAAAGAAGGAGAGTTCGAGAGATCCGAAGCCCATTCCCGTCCGTTCCTTGAGATCAGGCTTGGTCTTGATCTCGAGAAGAGTTCTGATTTCGCTTGGTAGATCTCAGCGCTTCAAATCAAACACTACTTCGATGAAGACGAACCTCTGCTGAATTTTTCATCAACCGGATCTGATCAAAGGTGGTCCACGGATAAACCCCGGCACATGCAAAGATCCCGCGCAAGCAGAGGACCGATAAACGATCTCCCTACGTTTGTTTGATAAAGTTGTAAACTTGTTTTATTTTCATTGTGTAAGGAGATCTTATAAAAAGATCAACTTTTTATTTTATTCGAGTTTATTGTAATGACTAAAGTTGTAATAGATTCGATAGCAATAAAAACAGTAACTTTCGACGCAAACAAACTGGCGACCACAGTGGGAGCCAACAGCTTGCCGGAGCTATCGTGTCGTAACCTCGGATCTGCATCCCGGTTGAAGAAGTGGTCGAATACGAGTTCGACCAACTGAAGTTTGAGGAATATCTGTCGTCCTCCTCCTCCAGATCCTTCGCCTCTCGCAAGCGCAGGAAGATCAAGACCCCCGTTGCTGCTGCCCTCTCACTTTGCAACACCCCTCCGGCTTCCAACGAGGTCGGATCTACGGATCTGAACTCCTCCTCAATCAAGGAGTTGAGTACTGAAGGCGCGCCAATCCTATCGAAGAGGGCACGTCAAAGGCGACGTCAACGCCTCACGCGTCAGCTTGCTAAGGCTTTGGAGCCGATAGACGGAATCCGCTATGAGGCGGATCTGAAATTCAAAGAGCATAAAACGACCCAACAGCGAGCAGATGTCCTCCCCTCCAAACCAATAGCAAATGAATGGATCCAAATCAAAAGGATCCGTTCAACTCTGGAGGAGCGAATCCAAAAACGCCGTGCGCTTGCACGCACGCGAATTCTTGTGCAAAAAGCACAAAAGATGCAGAAGAAGGACATAACTAAGAAACAACCAAGACTGCATCAAACTTGGAGGCCAAAATCCAAAACAGCGGCCGAAAAGATCGAGAATCGTGGGTCACTTGAATCCGACCCGCCGGCGCGCGGGTCACTCCAATCCGACCCGCCAATTTGCAGGTCACTCCAATCCGACCCGTCAATTTGCAGGTCACTTCAATCCAACCCGCTAATTTGTAGGTCACTCCGATCCGACCCGCCAATTTGCAGGTCACTTCAATTGTAAGTCACTTCAATCCGACCCGCCAATTTGTAGGTCACTCCGATCCGACCTGCCAATTTGCAGGTCACTCCAATCCGACCCGCCAATTTGCAGGTCACTTCAATCCAACCCACCAATTTGTAGGTCACTCCGATCCGACCCGCCGATTTGCAGGTCACTCCGATCCGACCCGCCAATTTGCAGGTCACTTCAATCCGACCCTCCAATTCGCAGGCCACTCCGATCCGACCCGCCAATTTACAGGTCACTCCAATCCGACCCGCCAATTCGCAGGTCACCCAGATCCGACCCGCCAATTCGCAGGTCACTTGGATCCGACCCTTCACTTTGCGGGTCACCCAGATCCGACCCTCCGACCCGCGGGTCACCCAAATCTGACCAGCGCCAGAGTCAAGACAGAAGATGTTCTGCACCTGTTTTGTCGATCCCTGTAAGTTTCGCATCTCCGGTGAAGCCCTGTGATAGCGTAGACTTGCCCCATTTCAAGATAAGGATGGCGGATTGTCTGGTTCCTTTGCATAAGGATCAAGACAAGGTTGCGATCAAAGAACGCTTGGGCCTAGTGACTGAACCCCGAGCAATTATTCGAGCTGGGGGTCGCACACGAAAAACTTCTGTAATTGACTGCCTCGGACGACGAATTAAACTCCAAGAGCCCGTCGAGAGTTCACGCTTACAAATGCGTGACTCTAAACGCGTGACTCTTGAGAACGCTAACAAGGAGTTGCATACTCAGAAGAAAACACGTAAGACAAACGAACGCGTTATACCTGAGGATTCATGTAAACAGCCGATAGGTTGCTCTAACGGTAACGTCGATGAGTTGTACTATCGGGCTGGGGGTATGAACAAGTCTCGGAAGAGATATACCCGAGAAACAAAGTCTCACTGCCCGTGCACCAAGTTAATCAGGGCAGTATTATCAGCGTGTAGCTGCCCCAAGACCGCTCCGCAGGGGGTCTCGGTATCCGAGAGGATCTCCAACGGAATGACTAAGTCCAAACCAAAGCGTCTCCGTAAAAAGCGATCGGTTGTTCAAGGTGACGAACTCCCGGAAGTCACAATAAATATGGCTGATAAGGGAAAGTTGATTCGACCTTCTAGCTCTGACCCGCTTATATCTCATCGTCTAACCCGGTTGCGATCAGGGACCACTAGACGCAGGGACTACCAAAGAATGCAGAGAGGATTATCCTCGGACGATGAAGCATCGGATGCTAACTCTGCAGTCGCTTCTGACAATACGGTATCTAGCCCAGGGCAATCCCGCGAAGTGTTTATGATTAACACCGAAGAAGCAACTAAACTGGTTGAGGATGCTCTAGCCAAGCAGAAGCAAGCATTTAAATTCAAAATAGAAATGGCTATGTTGCGGATGAGGGAAGAGCATGACCAACAGATCCGAGCCTTGTCGAATCAGCTAGGTGAATCCGGTCGTCGCAACAATGTTAGCCAAGCAGTTAGCGATTCAGATGTGGATGAATATATCAATGCTGATGACCCTCCCGTTGACCAGAACGCTGGGAGTGGTCCCACTAAAAACAATGACGTTGGGGGTAGTCCCACCAATGATGACAACACCGGGGGTGGCGCCGTTGTTCCTCTCACAAATTGTCCAAGCCCCAATACGAGCGAGGATGAGAAAATAAAAGATCTCGAGAGCAAAATCAACGCTCTAATGTCTGCTCAAGAGGTGAAAAGGACCGGCATTCCATGTCCCTATCCAAGAGAGTGGGATTCAATAGCATACCCGGCGAAGTTCAACCTGATTAACTTCATGCCGTTTGACGGGAATGGTTCGCCCACACAGCATCTGATCTACTTCAAGTCCCACTTGGGCATGATCTCCGGTAATGAAGCCTTGATGGTTCGGTCATTCGTTGGCACCCTTCGCGGGCCCGCCTTTGATTGGTACCGCCGTCTCAAGCCCGGAAGTATTAACAACTGGGATGATATGGAGAGCTCATTCCTCGGCAGTTTCTTTGATGACGACGACGAGGTATCCATCGGGATACTTTTCGATGAGAAACAAGAAGATGACGAGACAGTCGACGACTTCGTCAAACGCTTCAGGAATAAGGCAATGAACTGCCGAGATCCGATCACGAAGGACTTCATCCTCCAGACATATCATAACAACCTATCTATTGAGATATTAGAAGTTATGGGAGTCGCACCGTCCAACACTTGGAAAGACTTGAAGGTGCACGGTGAACAAGCCGAACGCTTCCTCCGAAGGAAGAAGGCCAAGAGGAGCCAACCGACGGCTAATCCTCCGAACTCGAACTTCGCCTCCCGTGGTAAGGGCAAGGCACATGCAGCCGCTGTTGGTGCTAATCAAATGTCACAACAGCAATCCTGAAGGCAGCAAAAGACTACGGACCCAAAACTCCAAAAAGAGTATTCCTTCAAGGACGAAGACGTTCCAGTCATCTTCAAATCCCTCCTTGAAAACAACAAGATCAAGCTACCACCTATCGCAAACCAGGAGGAAGCCGACAATACTGCGGATTCGAAGTACTGTGCGTACCATAGGAGGGTTCTTTATCCCACCAAGGATTGCTTTGCTCTCAAGAATAGCATCCAAACCTTGGTTGAAGCCGGCGTTATATCGCTCAATTAAGTCGAATGAATACTCCGACAAGTATACGAGTATAAACTGCTTCTTAATACTCCAATAGGTATATGAGTCTA
>BQKN01066853.1:777600-792209 GCA_022839385.1 Asparagus kiusianus
ACTCAGAAGCGGATTAACTGCCATATTTGGAATCAAGTCAATGAGCCAATTCCAGAAACCGAATCAAATCCGAACGACGGAGAACCGGAAACACCGGAAAATGACGAAACCAGCGCACCTGGGGGAACTCGGCCCGAACCGAACCACCCTAAGGTGGCTCGGCCCAAGCCGAGCCACCCTAGGGTGGCTCGGCTATGGCCGAGCCACCCAGAGGTGGCTAGGCATCAGTTTCGTGCCAAAGGCACAGTTTTGAGTGCCTATAAATAGGCCTGGCACTCGTTCATTTGAGAGGACTTTTTCTGAAACTTCTGAAGAGCCGAAACTCTGCCGGAGTGCGACCTCAACTCGGATTGTGAAGGCTTGAAGACTTGGACAACCAGATCTACGTGATACTACTCCGGATCTAAGCTTGGCTCTTAGATCCCGAGATTAGAGCGAGCGTTTCCTTGGTGAAACGATCCCTCTCGGCTACTATCTCCTTGGTGGGATAGTACCCGTTATACCACGTAGATCTGTTCAGATCGAGATTGCGCGGTGGTCCACGGTACTCAACCCCGGCACAGGCGAAGAACCCCACAAAGCGAGGGACCGTAAAACAGGAAACTCGTGATTTGTTCAAGGAAAGTTGTAATCTTTATTTCTTTATTTTGATTTTGTTGTAAGCCGGATCTTATAAAAAGACCGGATCTCTTTGTAAACGCATAAAGTTGTTGTCAAAGTTGTAACAGAATCATCAATGAAGAATAACACAATTTCCCGTGCGAACAAACACGAGCCAAAGTCTACTCACCAGTTCCGGTTCAAGGCTTCAATAACGGTCGGACGATAAACGCGGTCCTTTAACACCGACTGAAGGTGGGGATCCATCATATCCAAATCGTTTCAGACTCCTCTATAAAAGAATGAGGCTGAAACACTTTGGAGGGGGTATCTGTAGGCGTCTAAAATTATCTATGAGAGCCCACACGAAACTCGAAGCAATGAATTGGCGAGTCAAGAAGATTCACCTAAGCAGCTCGTGCGCGCCAGTAAACGCGTGCACGTCAAACCAGCCCGTACGCGTCGGTCAACGTGCGTACGTCAAATCAGCTCGTGTGCGCCGGTCAACGCGCGTACGTCAAATCATCTCGTGCACGTCGGTCAGCGCGTGCACATCAAATCATCTCGTGCGCGTCGGTCAAACGCATGCACGTCAACCAGCTCGTGCGCGTCGATCAACGCGCGCACGCCAATTAGTCCGCACGCATCGATCAACACGCGTATATTAACCAACACGCGTTCGACGGTCGGTCTTGCGGCGGAGCATACAAGTCAACAAAGCGAACCAAACACGCGAAAAGAACAAGTCTCGGAAGAAAGAGAATAGAAAAGAAAAAGTTAGCAAAACTGCGCGAGCACAGGACGGAATAAACCGACCCGCGCAAGCGCGGGTCAGATCAGTCCGACCCGCGCAAGCGCAGGTCGGATCAATCCGACCTGCACAAGCGCAAGTCGGACTTGATCCGACCCGCGCAAGCGCAGGTCGAATCAATCCGACCTGCGCAAGCGCAGGTCGGACTTGATCCGACCCGCACAAGCGCGGGTCGGATCTGTCCGACCCGCACAAGCACGGGTCGGATTGATCCGACCCGCGCAAGCGCAGGTCGGATCTGTCCGACCCGTGCAAGCGCAGGTCAGATCTGTCCGACCCGCGCCGCACAGTCTGGAACCCGAAACGTGTTTTGACGGTTTTAAAGCTATTTTTACAGGATTTATCTGTTTAAGTGGTTCCTAACTGACTTGATATCATCCCCAAACGTGATTAGGCTGTTGTTAACTGAAGATAGAGTCAAATCACTTGTTCTCATCCAAATAACTGCATCCGGGGCCTATAAATATGAGCCAAAGACCTCCATTTTCGGGGGCGGGATTAATTATTAAGACGAGGAGGTGCTGCCGGATTGAGGAGTCAAAGGAGCATGAATTTCAGCGAGGGTGGACAGATCTTGGCGAGTTCTTCAGCATAAAGAAGGAGAGTTCGAGAGATCCGAAGCCCGTTCCCGTCCGTTCCTTGAGATCAGGCTTGGTCTTGATCTCGAGAAGAGTTCTGATTTCGCTTGGTCGATCTAAGCGCTTCAAATCAAACACTACTTCGGTGAAGACGAACCTCTGCCGAATTTTTCATCAACCGGATCTGATCAAAGGTGGTCCACGGATAAACCCCGGCACAGGCAAAGATCCCGCGCAAGCAGAGGACCGATAAACGATCTCCCTGCGTTTGTTTGATAAAGTTATAAACTTGTTTTATTTTCATTGTGTAAGGAGATCTTATAAAAAGATCAAGTTTTTATTTTATTCGAGTTTATTGTAATGACTAAAGTTGTAATAGATTCGATAGCAATGAAAACAGCAACTTTCGACGCAAACAATACTGAGGATATAAAATTGTAATAAAATGTGATTATCCTAAATGAAATCCCTTGGTACCTAATCTGGGTAAAACCAAGGCACAACAACTCCTCAGTCGGAACAAAGTCCTTAGTACCTAATCTGGGTAAAACCAAGGTAAAACGACTCCTCGGTCAGTTACAAGACCTCGGCGCCACATCAGGATAGGCCCAAGACATAACAACTCCTCAGTCGGAATAAAGCCCTTGGTACCTAATCTGGGTAAAACCAAGGCAAAATGACTCCTCGATCGGTTACAAGACCTCGGCACCACCTCAGGATAGGCCCAAGGTACAACGACTCCTTAGTCGGAACAAAGCCTTTAGTACCTAATCTGGGTAAAACCAAGACAAAATGACTCCTTGGTCGGTTACAAGACCTCGGCGCCACCTCAGAATAGGCCAAACGCTTGATGACTTCTCAATCAATAGTTTTGGCGCCACCTCAGAATAGGCCCACGGCACAACGACTTCTCAGTCAGAAAAAAGCCCTTGGCTCTTCCTAAAGAAAAAGTCCAAGGCAAAATGACTTCTCAGTCGAAACAAAGTCCTTGGTACTTAATCGGGGTAAAACCAAGGCAAAACGACTTCTCAGTCGGGAAAAAGACCTTGGCTCTTCCTAAAGAATAAGTCCAAGCCAAAACGACTTCTCAGTCGGCATCAAGACCTAGTCACCTAGGCACGATGACTCCTCAGTTGGAAAAAGTCCTTGGTACCTAATCGGGGTAAAACCAAGGCAAAACGACTTCTCAGTCAGAAAAAAGCCCTTGGCTCTTCCTAAAGAATAAGTTCAAGGCAAAACGACTTCTCAGTCGGCATTAAGACCTAGTCACCTAGGCATGACGACTCCCTCAGTCGGCACAAAGTCCTCGGCTCCCCCGAAAAGATAGACCCAAGGCGCAACGACTTCGTGGTCGGTTCTAAAACTGTTGATTCCGCATCAAAAGTATCCTAAGGTACAGAGACACCTTAAGTCAGCGTTACACCTATGGTTCCCTACCTAGATGAACCCAAGACAGGCCCCAAGGGACTGATATTATTCTGGGGAAAAAGCAGAGTTCAACATGTTCAAATCATTTCAACAACTCTCAAAAGCAAAAGACAGGAAAAATCACTCTTATTCAGAAAGGAGTCTTGTACATATGTTTTTTGCAAAAAAGGGGCCCGACAGGGCTTGCAAAAAAAAAGAAGAGAAAAAGAAAGGGGGGGAGGGAGAACGACATCTATTCCTAAAGCTCTTCCCTAAGGCTCAGGGTCATCACCCTCAGAATCCCTCTTCATCTTCTTTAGAGGCCTTCTGGAAGAACTCGGCTCCTTGGAGTCGACACCTCTTCTACAGACCTCCATTGGTGGAGGAAGGACTGTTGTTTCAGAGCCGGAGGAGGACGAGGAGGACCCTCCCATCTCTGGGAATTATTCTCTGTCCAAAGCTCTGGACTCTTGAAGACCGAGAAGACCCCGAAGCTTCTCAAGATCTTTGGCCTCAGAGTCACTAAGAGCCCTTAGCTCTAGTACATTCTCCTGTACCTCGGGCCAACCCGAGCAGGACAATATATTATTGGCACCAAAAACCCAGATGAAGAACCTCTTCCATTCTTCGTCCAACTCTGGAAGGTCGGCATCCAAGCAGAAATCATCTCGATAGCGGAAGAAATAGTGGGGGTCCCCCTTAGCGGACCCCACGCTGACCACGTGCCCTAACAAACTAATGCTGGGCACCACTTCTGCCTCAGAGCAGACGTCTATGAACGCCATCAAAGTGTAGATGGCATGCGGGTGGAATTAGCAAGGGGAAACCCCTAGAGCTGCAAAAACTTCCCTTATAAAGGGATGCAGTGACAGGCGCAGCCCACACTACAGGTGCGCCCAATAAAGAGGCACTCGGTCCTCACCATGCATGTGCACCGAAGTCGAGCTGTCCGGCACCCCTATGGTCATCGTCACATGAGAGATGTTATATTCATCATGTAACCAGTTTACCTCGTCCAACGTTGTCCTCGACCTAGATAGATAAAGACTCTGAGCTTCCTCTCGCGGTCGTTTTGAGGAAAGGCCATGATAAAATCTCTTAAGAAGAAATGAAAGAACCAACGAAGAAAAATGTTCGTAAGATAGAGTACTCTTCCAACAGCGTCGGAAACTATTTATAAGCCCCCGAAGAGGAAGGCGGGAGAATTCAAGAGGCTCAACCCTTAGAGCAACCAATGCAGATACACTTCGGGAATCTAAAACGGATCGTCGGAGATACGAACTACCGCTCACGCCAATCGATTGGTAAAGCGAAGCGCCGCCCGCTCTAACCCCTGACACCTCGTTTCCTATGAAGAAATGGTTCCCAAAATCGACAACATCAACCCACCAAAGAGTGGTAGTTGAGCGCACTCCACGCTACGTTCCTAAACCACGATCAACGGGTTAGAAAATGTTAAATATTCAGAGCAAACAAATTCCTATTTCACTCAGACTCGATCAAAGTCAGCTTCGACTGAAAGGGGCCAACTGTTATGGTTCGTCACCACACTAAAATAGAACTATCAGAAGAATACATGCATAAGACCAAGTGAGCTACGGTCCGAATCAACTTAGAGGCTTAGAAGCCCAGTCAGAGCTAAGTCCCTCGACTAGACGAGCAGATAAGCCTTATTCCGATCGATAGGTCATCATGACCGACTCGAAGAACAGGGTCAGTCGCCCCATCGTAATTAAGACAACTCCTTGAGCAGACGACTCGACTACCGAGTTGCCAACTCATAATGACGACTCACAGATCAACTTGCCTCGGCCAAAGGGATAAGAGCTGATTAAGATCATTTCAGACGTCAATCGACACAACAGTATTGATTAGTCCCATCAAGATCTTCATTCTGACAACCCTCGTGCACCAGCCGCTTATTCAGCTTACAAGTCATTTCCTAGAGAATTGTCATGATGCTTCTCTGTGCACGAATGATTTCTCCTCTAATTCCCAACTGTCACCGGGAGAGAGAAGGACGGCCACACAGTCGACCTACCCTACACCATGCCTATTCTGATAAACCCAGAGCACTGAGAAGACCTTTCTCCCCTGGTACTGAATGACTTCCCTCCCAATTGTCTGCCGACACCTGGAGGAAGAAAGATGACTCAACAGTCTGCATGTTCACCTTTAAAACCGCCTCCTATGCGTAGTCAACAAAAGCCGAGGGTCGAACTTCTAGAGGCAAAGGGGCTATAAAAGGAGGTAAGGAAGGTAAGGGTAGGGGATCTCTGCTTCTTCTTGCACCTTAGCTTTACTCCCCTTTGTATTTTAATAATTCCAAGAGGAAAAACCCATGCAAGGACCTCAATGGCCTAGAGGCCTCTCAACAAACACTCCCCAAGTGTAAAACCCCGTAAATTTGAATATTTTATGATAAATTATGATAAATATGTTATATAGTGAAAAATAACATATTTTGATGTTTGAGTATGATAAGAATTGATTTGAGATCAAATTAATGTATATTTGTAAAAATATGAGTGCAAATGCACAAAACATGCACAAAGGCCAAAAGAGTGAAAATCTGAGAATAATGACCAGTTAAGAGTTTTTTTATATTTTACACACTGATACAGTTAGAATTTAGAAACATGTAAAAGACCAAAGTTGTAGGTATCTTCAACAGCTTTCTAACAAATCTTAGATCACCTCATTCCGAGGTCAGATGAGAAAGTTATAGTCCAAATACTGAAGGTTATTTTCCTAGTCAGACTAGGTTTCCTGGTTTGGGTCAAACAGTTTTGTTTCAGGTTTGCCTCTATAAATACCTATGTTTTTCACCAAAATTCTTTTCTTTTATCATATCTATGAACCCTAGTAGCCACCCTCTCCCCTGAAAAACCCTAAACCTTTTTCTTATGAGTTTGGAGAGCTTTGTGAAGCAAAACACCGGCACGAGGGCGAGATCATTGACGTGTGGCGAGGGAGAACGGGTTGTTCATGCTCGTGGTTTGCTTGCTGATTATTTCAGAGGCTTGCACATAAGATTAAGGCAAGATCACTTACATCTAAACCCATCCCCATAGTTAAATAACTAGCTTAGAAGTTTATTTTGTGTTTACAAGCTTAGATCTTAATTTAATGTGAAAAAGATTAGATTTTTGTTATTAAATCTACATGTTTTTTTTTGCTGTTTATAATAGAAATATGATCATGAACATTAGGGTTATTTTTTTTAATTCGTTTTATCTTGTTAATCATGTGCTAATCATGTCTAAACCCTAATTTGCCTTTTAGTTGAGTTTGCATGTGGATTAGAGATGAGAAAACCCTAGGTTTGTGATACCTAAGTGTTAAAAATATGATTCAATGAATGTATATCTTTCCTAAGTTGTTTGGCAATCATGCTTATGTCTAATATGTTAAAAGTCCATGCTTTAGATTGAAGAATTTGGTTAATCTAAAGAAAGAGGTTTGATTTGTTGTTTTGAGCCTTCATGCATGTTTTAGGGTTTTGAATACAAATCTAATGCATAAAATTATGTTTATAATTGTTGAGTTGTTTCAGATGTTCACATCTGCTGTGGTATGTTTGCATACAAATTTTATGAAGTTTTAGACATGTTTATATCGAGGAAACACGACGTGAACACGACATACACAAAGAGCATGAGAATATGGAAACAGGGTTCACGGTCGACCGCCACGGTCGACCGCGTGCTGGACAGAGACCTGGCTAGTCTCTGGAGCCCGTCGCGATCGACCGCCACGGTCGACCGCCAGTCTGTTTCGACTGTGCATGTTTATTTGAGTTTGTTTTCTTTGGTTGTCGAACGAATTTCTCGACCTTATGATGATAGACTATGACATTAGTGATTTGTTAAACACCTGGGATGATGGTGAACTTCAGATGTGGACATGCACACCGAGATTGGTGTATGTATGCTAGATTGTGTTAGATTGACACACTTTCGGCACGAGTTAAATTGATAAACACATATGAATAATGATGTTCTATACGTATCCGGAAATAGGGAGATGAAACCTATTTACCGCAGAACGATTGAGTAAGAGTATTACAATAGTATTGTTATTCCATGTATCCGGAATAGGGAGATAGTAAAACCTATTTCTGCAGGGCGATTGAGTAGAAAATTATAAAAGTATCATCATTTCATGTATCCGGGATAGGGAGATAAAACCTATTGCCGCAGAGCGATTGAGTAAGAATATTATAAGAGTATAGCTATTGCATAAAGAGATGCACACATATATGTGTTATCAATTATAGTTACTCCCATGTTAGATTACCCATGAGTAGGGTACATTCTTTGGTTTGTGGCATACATGATATGGCCTATGATGATTTTTGAGTTGAACGATATTCTCTTATAATTACGCCAATTACTTGAGAAGTAGTTCGAGATTGTAACATTGGTTCTATATAGTTGAGGCTTGGAGTATTTCTTTTGAGTGTTGTTTTCTTTCATAGAGTTGGAATTGGTATTTAGGGATCTACAATTTGAGACATATAGTTTATATATGAGGGTTTCCTTATTTGGATTATTTCGCTCGACGTACTACGTCTCGTCTTGTAGGTGTCTAAATATTAACTCCATTAGATACGGGGAAAATGATATAGGTAGACTATGCTTAATAGATAGAGCCTCCACTTCATGTAGCAGCCCTTCCATTGGGGGCGGATGGAGGTGATCTTGCTGTAGCGCTCTGACGCTCTTGTTGTTGTTGTTTTTTATTTAAATTATGTCTTTCAGGCAGATCAAAGTTTCAGAGAACCGCAGGATGACGGAGTTCTAGCATAGTCGCCGTCGCACAGTTTTAGCAGTTGAAGCTCCACTATATAGTTATGTTCATTATTCAGATTTTAGAGTTGTATTTATTTTTGTAGAGGCTGAGTGCCTTAGTGAGATTTATTTAACTCATTGTGTTGAGATGTATTTCTGACTCAGAGATATCTTCATTCTATTTCAGTTGGGCTCATTTGTTGATATACTTCTTCTGTGCATATCTGATTTTGTACTACTTCTATTATTTGCCTTTTGTACCTTTACCTATTTGTTGTTTCCACTAGAGAAATAGTGACTGTGATGGTGAAACATGTCGTAGCATGGTGTTTGGTGCTTGACAGGTTTAACAATCCGGGTTTCACCTTGGACTGCAGCCTTATGTGAACCCTGGGGTGTCACAGTTGGTATCAGAGTTCTAGTTTCAGCATCCTTAGGATCATCCTGTGTTGAGTCGTGGAGCTAGAATTGAGTTTCTTAGGATTCATGTATAGAGTCTGCTAAGAATTTCCTAGAATGAGTGATGACGATATGTGCTTATATCTCAAAATTTTAGAATTTTTTTGTATGACGATGATTTTATGTTGATTTAAAGTATTTACGTGAATACTACATGTTATGAATAAGTATTATGATACGTTATATACATATATATATGTTTACGATGTCATTTACTGTGTCCATTAAACTCTCCTCTTGATATTATAAATGTTGGGACGAGGATGCGGTCGAGATAAAACTCATACCCGGAGAGCTAGGCAAGCAGAGCCCGAGCCGCAGTAGGCTCCACAGTATCTGATCGACTTTATGGAACCATTTTTAGTAAGCTTTTGCAATACTCGAGGAGCGAGAGGCACATCCGTTTTCGTCAGCAGTATCATTTTCTGGAGTTTCACCACCAATTGTACCAGTTAGGCCTAATGAAGAGGCAATCCCAATAATTTCATCATCATCGGAGAGTGGCAGCAAAGGATAGCAATGACTTTAGATTTTCGCGGGAGCAGTGAATATCACTTATTTGGGAAATTTTTGTTTACTTCTTCGACAAGCAGTTAGAGCTATTTCGACTAAAACAGTGAGATATACCTATAGTTAATAATGAAATCAAGACCAGCCTTATGGAAATGACAAGGGCAAGAGGCATATTGTGGGATCTAGAGGACACATCAGCGGGGTAAGAATATTTACCATCAGCAACAAAGATATTATAAGAAGATAGCACAACATGATTTGATAGCGCCGCAACAGCGCATAATTCGGGACACATGATACAATTATAATAAGATCGGACATAGAGTGAAGCATTGTCGCAGTACACCAACAGGTGACCAGCATGACAGAGGTTAGGGTTAATAGTCTTAGGGCCGCGATTACGACCAGCATCGGAGGATAGATGTACTACCGGTTTTTCTGAGTATTTAGGAGCCAATAGACCATAATTACGCTATTCAGAGTATTCATCAGTGTCAGATGGACCCATGTGTTTCATCGCTAGTAGCGCAGCAGGCGCCAGCCACCAGCAGAGTTTATGTAGTCGCACCACGTGATCACAGTACGAACAGAGTTTTCGTAGTAATTTCTTACCCAGCTCGAATCTTGTTTGATTCAGAAGCTTCGTATTCTTTCATATCTCATGCCTTCATGTATAGGCTTCAGTTAGTTACTCATCTCTTAGATGTTCTGTTATCAGTTTCTACTCCTTTAGGGGAGGTGTCCCTATTAGAGAGTATATATAAGAGATGTGTCATCAATATAGATGATTTTGACTCCATCTTTGACATGGTTGTCTTGTGGATGTCGAATTTCGACATCATTCTTGGTATGAAATAGTTATCATCCTATAATATTAGTATCGACTATTTTGCTAAAATAGTACGCTTGTGAGCATTCGTTGGAGTTGTATAGATAGTAGCAACCTCATAGGGTAACCAGAATACGGAGTCATTTCTGGCATACGTTAAGGAGGTGATGATACGGGATCGGGGTGCAGCTTTGACCGAGACCGGAGTCGTCTCAGAGTATCAGGATGTCGTTCAGGACATACCTATTTTTCTCTACTGAGAGAGGTTGTTTCCCGGCATCGAGTTGCAGCAGGCACCGTACCGATATTCCGAGCACCCTATCGTGTGGCACCCGTTGAGATGAGGGGGCTACAGACATATCTAGATGAGATGTTATCTCGGAGTTTTATTCTACGGAGTCTTTTTGTGGGAGCACCGGTCCTCTTTGTGGAGAAGAAGGACTATAGCATGCAATTGTGTGTTGATTATCATTGGTTGAGCAAAGTCACTATTCGGATCAGGTATCCACCATTGAGGATTTATGACTTGTTCGACCAGCTGCAGGGAGCATAGTATTTCTCGAAGATTGATCTTCATCTTAGTTATTTCCAGTTGTGAGTGAGGTAAATAGATATTTTTAAAACCGTATTTTCTGACTCGATATGAGTCTTTTGAGTTCTTGTCATGCCATTTGGGCTGACCAATGCACCCGCGGTATTCATGGATTTTATGAACCGGGTTTTTCGTCCATGTTAGGACCGGTTCGTAGTCGTTTTATAGACGACATCCTTATATTTTTAGGATCGCAGGTAGAACACGAGCAGCATCCTCTATTAGCATTGCGGGCATAGCGGATAGTCGAGATTAGAGGCATCAGTGATATGCTGAGTTCAGCAAATACGAGTTTTGGCTATAAGAAATCAGATTTTTAGGTCACGTCATTAGCACGGGGCATAACAATGGATCCATCCATTGTTAAGGCTGTACTTGATTGGGAGCCGCTAGGAACCATTACAGAGATTCATAGTTTTGGTTGGGTACGAGAGAAATTTCATTCGGGACTTTTCGAAGATTGTGATACAACTTGCACACCTTATGAAGAAGGGTGTATAGTTTGCTTTGGGCACGGGGTGCCAGGAAGCCTTTGAGACTATTAAGGCTAGATAGACTATAGTAACAATTTTGACTTTTCTGAGCAGTGATCCAATATCTATCGTTTATGTGGACACGTCATTAGCAGGAATAGGAGGTGTTTTGATGCAGACCCGGAGGGTATAACTTATATTTTGCGACAATTGAGCCGCTTCATACCAGATATATAGTGTATTCAGGTACAATAAAAATGTACAAAGATGTGAAGAGGCACTCCTGGAGGAGTTTCTAGAATTTGATAGATAGCCAGTGTGATATTCTAGTGTTTTTCACCCGCAGACGGATGGGCAAACGAAGAGAGTAAACCAAGTGTCGGAAAACATATAGCAAACATATATTATAGACTTGCAGAATAGCTGGGAGGATCATATTCCATTGATTGAGTGTGATTATAATAGACTATTGGCATCGCACCGTATGAGGAATAATACATGAGGCATTATAGATTGCTTATTCATTTGACAGAAATACAAGAAAGATTATTGCTTAGGCAGGAGCTTGTAAGGCAGACTACAGAAAAGATAACAGAGATTCGAGAACTCATTTTTGCAGCGCATAGTCGTCGAAAGAGTTACGTAGACCAGAGACGATGATCGTTAGAGTTCTAGATTGGGGACTATGTCTTATTGAAAATATCGCCGATGTATTTAGTGACTCGGTAGACGGGAAAAGTTTACCCCAAGGTATATTGGCCCGTTCATGAGAGTTGAACATTTTTGGAGCCGTTTTGTATGGGCTAGATCTTCTAGCATCAATGTCGAGTAGACACGATGTTTTCCATGTTTTGATAATTTAGAAGTAATTACACGACGAGGAGTAGCAGAGGGTGATTGATGCACCAGAATTTGAGTTTCAGATAGATTTAACTACCATGGAGATCATGGGTTGTATTCTTACTAGAGAGAACGAGAGGCTTAGAAAGGAAGTAATACCTTAAATTAAAGTTCAATAGAGATAGAAAAGAGATGAGGAGGCTTCTTGGGACCGCGAGGAGGATATGCGTCGCGACTACCCGCAACTATTCTAGTGGGTAAATTATTTTGGTTATTGCTTATTGATGTTTATGATTTTTGATTGTTCTATATGGTCATATTTATATTTAGTGCTAAAATGAGGGTATTAACACTTAGCTCCTAATCATTCGGAATACATGGTATATATATGGGGGGTTCCTTGTTTGGATTTTTTGCCCGACGTACTAGTTCCATTTAGTTAGGGGTTAAGTGGGAATATTCACATTTTAGAGTGTTAAGTGTAGATATTTTAATATTTTATATCTGAAGATTTATGGTAATGTATTATTAACCTCTACGATACGATTGCGGACTTTTGAGGATGAAATCCTTTTAAGGGGGGAGAATGTAAAACCCCGTAAATTTAAATATTTTATGATAAATTATGATAAATATGTTATATAGTGAAAAATAACATATTTTGATATTTGAGTATGATAAGAATTGATTTGAAATCAAATTAATGTATATTTGTAAAAATATGAGTGCAAATGCACAAAACATGCACAAAGGCCAAAAGAGTGAAAATCTAGGAATAATGACCAGTTGAGGGTTTTTTATATTTTACATATCGATACACTCAGAATTTGGAAAAGTGTAAAAGACCAAAGTTATAGGTCTCTTTAACAGATTTCTAACAAATCTTAGATCATCTCATTCCGAGGTCGGATGAGAAAGTTACAGACAAAATACCAAAGGTTGTTTTCCTAGTCAGAGTAGGTTTCCTGGTTCGGGTCAAACAGTTTTGTTTCGGGTTTGCCTCTATAAATACCTGTGTTTTTCATAAAAATTCTTTTCTTTTATCATATCTATGAACCCTAGCAGCCACCCTCTCCCCTCAAAAACCCTAAACCTTTTTCGTATGAGTTTGGAGAGCTTTGTGAAGCAAAACACCGGCACGAGGGCGAGATCATCGACGTGTGGTGAGGGAGAACGGGTTGTTCATGCTCGTGGTTTGCTTGCTGACTGTTTCAGAGGCTTGCACATAAGATTAAGGCAAGATCACTTACATTTAAACCCATCCCCATAGTTAAATAACTAGCTTAGAAGTTTATTTTGTGTTTACATGCTTAGATCTTAATCTAATGTGAAAAAGATTAGATTTTTGTTGTTAGATCTTAAACTCATGTTAGATCTACATGTTTTTCTTGTTGTTTATAATAGAAATATGATCATGAACATTAGGGTTGTTTTTTAAATTCGTTTTATCTTGTTAATCATGTGCTAATCATGTCTAAACCCTAATTTGTCTTTTAGTTGAGTTTGCACGTGGATTAGAGATGAGAAAACCCTAGGTTTGTGATACCTAAGTGTTAAAAATATGATTCAATAAATGTATATCTTTCCTAAGTTGTTTGGCAATCATGCTTATGTCTAATATGTTAAAAGTCCATGCTTTAGATTGAAGAATTTGGTTAATCTAAAGAAAGAGGTTTGATTCGTTGTTTTGAGCCTTCATGCATGTTTTAGGGTTTTGAATACAAATCTAATGCATAAAATTATATTTATAATTATTGAGTTGTTTCCAGATATTCACATCTGCTGCTGTATGTTTGCATACAAATTTTATGAAGTTTTAGACATGTTTATATCGAGGAAACACGACGTGAACACGACATACACAAAGAGCATGAGAATCGGGAAACAGGGTTCACGGTCGACCGCCACGGTCGACTGCGTGCAGGACAGAGACCTGGGTAGTCTCTGGAGCCCGTCGCGGTCGACCGCCAGTCTGTTTTGACTGTGCATGTTTATTTGAGTTTGTTTTCTTTGGTTGTCAAACGAATTTCTCGACCTTATGATGATAGACTATGACATTAGTGATTTGTTAAACACCTGGGATGATGGTGAACTTCAGATGTGGACATGCACACCGAGATTGGTGCATGTATGCTAGATTGTGTTAGATTGACACACTTTCGACATGAGTTAAATTGATAAACATATATGAATAATGATGTTCTATACGTATCCGGAAATAGGGAGATGAAACCTATTTACCGCAGAACGATTGAGTAAGAGTATTACAATAGTATCGTTATTCCATGTATCCGGAATAGGGAGGTAATAAAACATATTTTCGCAGGGCGATTGAGTAGGAAATTACAAAAGTATCGGCATTCCATGTATCCGGGATAGGGAGATAAAACCTATTGCCACAGAGCGATTTAGTAAGAATATTATAAGAGTATAGCTATTGCATAAAGAGATGCACACATATATGTGTTATCAGTTATAGTTACTCCCATGTTAGATTACCCATGAGTAGGGTGCATTCTTTGGTTTGTGACATACATGATATGGCCTATGATGATTTTTGAGTTGAACGATATTCTCTTATAATTGCGCCAACTACTTGAGAAGTAGTTCGAGATTGTAACATTGGTTTTATATAGTTGAGGCTTCGAGTATTTCTTTTGAGTGTTGTTTCTTTCATAGAGTTGGAATTGGTATTTAGGGATCTACAATTTGAG
>BQKN01066853.1:797209-817334 GCA_022839385.1 Asparagus kiusianus
TTTTTTTCATAATAAATCATTAATACTTAAGTAAGTTCGTGTGAATTTAGTTAAACAGTAAAAGTTAGGGGTGTTTGGCAGGAGATCGTTGCAGTGTTTATCATATGTTGTTTTCACCTCTGTTTTGTTTTCACTTTGGCAATTGATTATTCACAATAGGTGTTCTGCTTGTTAGATGTCATTTCAAGTAACTTAGTTGTGACGCCCCTGTTTTCACACATGGCTACAGTCCAAGGTGAACCCAGAGATGTCAAACCTATCATGTACCCATACTATGCAACAACACGTTTCACCATCACAGTAATATCTCTCTAGTGGAATCAATAACAAGTATAGGTACAAAACATAGGTAAAAAATAGGCAAAATAAGGGAAACAAATGCATTAGACATGATGTAGAAAGAGATATCTAATAAATATAATCATGTCTCAACAGAATAAACTGAATATAACTGAAGTCTGAAATAAATGTGAAGCATTTCAATATGAGTCAACTGAAAATAAACTAAGGCACAGAGCATTTACAAGATAAAATACAAAACTCTAAATGTCTGAAAGAAAATATCAACTATGGTGGAGTCTCATCTACTAAAAACATGTGACAACGACTATGCTGGAAAACTCTCATCTGGCGCTCTCTGAAATTCTGAGCTGCTGCTAAAAGGAATTGGAAAATAAAAAGAAAAATAACAAGAGCGTCAAAACGCTACAGCAAGATCGTCTCCATCTGCACCTAGAGGAAGGGCTACTAGATGTGATGGAGACTCTAGCTATTAAGCATAGTCTTCATAGGTCATTTACACTGTATCTAAAAGGAATTAATATTTAGAAACCTACAACACGAGACGTAATATGTCGAGCGAAATAATCCAAATAAGGAAACCCTCATGTATATAACATATGTCTCAAATTGTAGATAACTAAATATCAATACCGAACTAAGAATAAACAATCTAAATAGAATTAATAATTAGAAACTCATAATATAAAACTGGTACAAAATGGCTCCAATGATTTTACCTGCTCAAACAAGCGTTAAATATAAATATGACTATGGAAAATAATCATAAACACAAGCAATTTATAATCAATCATTTTACCTGCTCAAACAAGTGCGGGTAATCGTGACGCATATCCTCTTTGCGCTTCCAAGAAGCTTCCTCAGCTCATTTTCGGTTCCATTGAATTTTAACTAAAGGTATCACCTTGTTTCTAAGTATTTTGTCCTCCTTAGCAAGAATGTGAACTGGGATCTCAATGGTGATCAAATCATTATGAAGCTCAATCTCCAGTGCATCTAATACTTGATGCTGCTCCTTGTCACGTAAATGCTTCTTGAGCATCGAAACATGAAAAAAGTCGTGTATACTCGACATCAATTCTGGAAGATCTAGCCGATACAAAATGGCTCCAATACGCTCAATAATCTTGAACGGGCCAATATATGTTGGGGCAAACTTTCCTCGTCTTCCAAATCGCTGAACTCCCTTCATCGGTGATACTTTTAATAAAATATAGTTCCCAACCTAGAACTCTAGCGGTCGTCACCTCTGATCTGTGTAGCTCTTTTGTTGACTCCGTGCTACAAGAATACTCTCCCGATTTAGTGCTACCTTCTCTGAAGTCTGTCTTACAAGCTCCGATCCAAGTAACAAGTTGTTCTCTGGTTCTGCCTAACAAATTGGGGATCTACAAGGCCTCCCGTATAACGCCTCATACGGTGCCATACCTATAGTCGCTTGATAACTATTGTTATAAGCAAACTTAATCAAAGGGATGTGATCCTCCAAATTCCCCTAGAAATCACGACACATGCCTGCAACATGTCCTCTAATACTTGGTTGATTCTCTCTGTTTGTCTATCTGTATGCGGATGGAAAACATTGATGTACGATAGTTTGTCGCTGAAATAATTCTGAAAGCTCCTCCAGAAATACGAAGTGAATACTGAGTCTTAATCTGATACAATCATCTCTGGAACTCCATGTAGTTTCGTGATTTTCCGGATGAAAATTCTTGCATAAGTCTCCGTCATGTATGTCGTCTTCACCAATATAAAATGTGTCAACTTCGTCAATCGGTCTAGAATCACCTAAATTGAATCATTCCCTTTATTAGATCTCAGTAAGCCTACAATAAAATCCATGGAAATATATGCCCTCTTCTACTTGAGAATAAGTAAAGGTTATAGGGTTTACGTGGGTCTCTGATGTTCTGCCTTCACTTGCTGACAGGTAAAGAACTTAGCAAATACTCTGCAATCTCCCTACACATGCCACTCCACCAAAAATATCTCTTCAGGTCCTTGTACATTTTGGTTGTTCCTGGATACACTATATACGTGGTGCGATGTGCCTTGTCAAATAAGTCATTCTTCAGCTGCGGATTATTCGGCATGACTAACCGACCCTTCATTCGAAGACCTTCATCTGCTCTAATGGTCCAATCAGCCTTGGGCTCTTTGAAAATCTCCTCCTTTCAGGTTTGAATCTAAGAGTCCTTCAGCTGAGCTCTGACCACTCTATCATCCAAGATGGTTGCACAACTAAAGTTCCCAAAAATACGCTGCTCCTGCCTATCTATGGCATCAAATCAAATTGGCTAAGGGTGCGAAGATCTCGATATAATGAACATCTCAAAGCTAAAATCTGATGGCGATACTTTCTACTCAATGCATCTGCTATAATGTTTACCTTTCCTAGATGATACTGAATCGCGAACTCGTAATTCTTAATTAACTTGATCCATCGCTGCTACTTCTAGTTGAGTTTCTTCTGGGAGAAGAGATACTTTAGACTCTGGTGGTCCGTGAACAGCTCAAATTATACCCCATAGAGGTAATGCCTCCACGTCTTTAGTGCGAAGACCACTGATGCTAACTCTAAGTCATGTGTGAAATAGTTCTGCTCATGAGTCCTTAATTATCTCAAAGTGTAATCTACTACTCTCTGGGTCTACATCAAAACATCTCCTAGATCCGATAACGATGCATCCGTGTAGACGACAAAGCTCTAATCATGATCAACACCGGCGTTGTAGTCAACTTAGTCTTTAAAGTCTCAAATGCCTTCTGGCACTCTGATCCCTAAACAAACTATATACCCTTCTTCGTAAGGCGTGTTAGCAGCATGACAATCTTTGAGAAGTCCTGGATGAATTTTTTGGATTAGCCGGCTAGACCCAAGAAGCTACGAATTTCTGTAATGGACTTTGGCAACTCCCATCAAGTACTACCTCTACCTTAGTTGGATCTATAGCTATACCCTCTTTGCTGATAACATGACCTAAAATCTGACCACGGATAGCCAAAACTCACACTTGCTAAACTTAGCATTCAATTGGTGCTCCCGCAAAGTCCACAATGTCAATCGAAGATACCGCTAGTGCTCTGCCTCCGATCTCGAATAGATAAGGATGTTATCAATGAATATGATCACCAACTGGTCTAAATATGGACGAAAAACCTGGTTCATCAAATCCATGAATATCACAGGTGTATTGGTCAACCCAAATGGCATGACAAGGAACTCGAATGACCCATATCGAGTCAGAAAGGTGGTTTTAGGAATATCCATCTCCTAAACCCGCAACTGATGATACCCAAAATAAAGATCAATCTTTAAGAAATAATACGCTCCCTACAACTGGTCGAATAAGTCATCAATCCTCGGTAGTGGATACATGTTCCAGATGGTGACCTTATTCAACTCACAATAATCTATACATAAACGCATACTACCGTCCTTATTCATGAAGATGACCGATGCTCCCTACAGAGAATGACTCCGATGAATACAACCCTAAGATAAAAGCTCATCCAACTAAGTTTATAGCTCCATCATCTCAGTAGATGTCATACGATAGGGTGCTCAGGATATCGGTGCTGTGTCCGGCTGCAACTCGATATAGAACTCAACCTCTCTTATAGGAGGTAACCCAGGTATGTCCTAAAAGATATCCTGATACTCTGAGACAACTCTAGTCTCACACAAATCAACATTCTGATCCCACAACATCACCTCCTTGATGTACGCCAGGTATGACCCTACAAACTGGTTGCCCTGTAAGGTTGCTACAATCAACTCGGTCCCATCGGACGCTCGTAAACTGACTGTTTTAGCAAAATAGTCGATAATGATGTGGTAGGACAATAACCAAGCCATACCAAGGATAACGTTGAACTCGGACATACGTAAAATGATCAGATCAATGTTAAACTCGGACTCATTTAAACTGATGACACATCTACTATAGTTACTCTCTAATAGGGACACCTCGCCTAAAGGAGAAGAGACTGATAATGGTACATCTAGAGGATGTGCAACTAGATGAAGCCTATTCATGAAGGTATGAGAAATAAAGGAATGTGAAGCTCCTGGATCGAACAAGATCCGAGTTGGAAAGTAGTTCACAAGGAACGTACCTTCCACTATGGCTCTGCTCGTACCATGATCATGTGGTACGATTGTATAAACCCTGTTGATGGCTGAAGACTATTATGCTAAAGCTGATAGAACATATAGGACTACCTTTCCCAGAGGTATCTCCTGGATGGCATGGACTTGTCCTGTTGACCCCTTAATCCTTGGAACGGTCGGTGACGCCTCAATCCTCTGCTGCTGGCTATATCCGCAGCCTTGCGGCTGCTGACCCTGTCCACGATTCTACTGCTGGCCATGTCCATGGTCCTACTGTTGGCTCTAGCCCCTGCCTTGCTGGCCTCCTGCTGGTGTACTGTGATAATTCTTTACCTTATGTCCGGTCTTGATGCAGTTGTAACAAGCACCCTGAATCTTGCGATGTTGAGACGCTCTTGAATCCTGCTATGACCCCTTCTTATTTGGTCCTTACTAATGGTGCTGCGAATCCTTGCCCCTCTGCTGGGGTCCTCTGGGTCCTGCAAAAGATATCTTGTCATTGCCTTTGTCACCATACTGTCCTGCTTTAGAGGTTCCTTCATTATTCTTCTAAAAGATTGCAGTCTCTGTCTCCTACGAAATAGCGGCATCAGCTACTTCTCACACTGAACAAAATCGTCTAGAGATAAGGTAGCGGTGATGGCTTGGTCGAAGCCCCATAAGAAACATCTGAGCCTGACCCTCTCCAATCTGTCACATGCCTGTGAAGCGAAGTAAACTCATAAATCTGCTCTCATAGTCAGCTACGGTCATGTCTCCTTGCTCCAGTCTGGATAGCTCTAGCTCTTTCCTGGCCCTTACCACGGAAGAGATGTACTACTCGTCGAAAAAGTAAACAAAATCTTCCCAAGTGAGTATCATCCGGTGTTCTAGGGTGAATTGAAGCCTATACCATCCTCCGTTATCACCCTTAAGCTAAAAACTGTCAATCTCTACTTCTGGATTGAATCAACATCAAGTAGATCAAGAATATTCCCTACGCCTTTCTTCCACTTGTGGGCTACTAGTGAGTCTGATGATCCCTAGAATTCTGATGCCCTCATCTTCTGGTACCGCTCAACTAGAAGGAGCCAAGCCTCCTGCTCTGTGACTTTATCGGTAACCGCTGGTGGTGTAACTCCTGGTGTACCCTCTGGGGACTTCTTTACGATAGGTATAACTGGAGTCACTGGTGGTGGCACTACAGGTGGTGGTGCTACTGGTAGGATCTGGTTTGCCACTCGCTCCTTGAACGCTACTAGCTTAGCTGTTATAGGGGCCATGAGGTCAACCATATACTGCGGAGCCTGCTGCTGCTTAGGTAGAGCCTACTGCTACTCGAGTAGAGCTTGTTGTTGCTTGGGTGGAGCCTGCAGTTGCTCAGGCTCTGGCTAATCCTGCCTAACTCTCTGTGTATGGGATCCTCTCCGTCCACGTCCTCGTCCGGCCATCTATACATTTTAAGAAGAGAGTTTATAAGACACAGTAATGAGACCTCAGGCAAAAGGCATAAATATAACTCATAACAATAAGAAATATGTATCACATATCTTTCACGTAAATATTTTATAATCAAAGTAAAATAGTTGTCCTAAAAAAATTTCCAAAATTTTTGAAATATATGTATATAACGTCCTCACTCAATCTAGGAATTCCTAGTGGACTCTATACATGAATCCTAAGAAACTCTATTCTAGCTTCACGACTTAACACAAGATGATCCTAAGGATGCTGGAACTAGAGCTCTGATACCAACTGTGACGCCCCTTTTTTCATACATTGTTGTAGTCCAATATGAACCCAGAGATATCAAACCTGCTATACACCCATATTGTGCAACAATACATATCACCATCATAGTAATATCTCTCTAGTGGAATTAACAACAAGTGTAGGTATAAAATAAGCACAATAAGGAAAATAAATGCATTAGACATGATGTAGAAAGAGATGTCTAATAAATATAATCATGTCTCAACCGAATAAACTGAATACAACTAAAGTCTAAAATAAATGTGAAGTATCTCAATATGAGTCAACTGAAAATAAACTAAGGCACACAACCTTTACAAGATAAAATACAAAACTCTAAATGTTTGAAAGAAAATATTAACTATGGTGGAGTCTCATCTACTAAAAATATATGACGGTGACTATGCTAAATACCGTCATCATGCGGCTCTCCGGAACTCTGATTTGTTGCCTGAAAGGAATTGGAAAATAAAAAGAAAAACAACAAAAGCGTCAGAGCACTACAGCAAGATCATCTTCATCTGCCCCCAGGAGAAGGGCTGCTAGATGTGATGAATGCTCTATCTATTAAGCATAGTCTAACAAGATCATTACCTTGTATCTAAAAGGAATTAATATTTAAAAACCTACAACACGAGACGTAGTACGTCGAGTGAAATAATCCAAACAAGAAAACCCTCATATATATATATATATATCATATGTCTCAAATTGTACATAACTAAATATCAATACCGAACTAAAAATAAACAATCTAAATAGAATTAATAATTAGAAACTCATAACACGAAACTGGTACGTCGAGCGAAATAATCCAAACAAGAAAACCATCATGTATATACCATATGTCTCAAATTGTGAATCGCTAATTATCAATTCCAAACTAGGAACAAAGGAAAGCAATTTAAGGAAGTAAAGTCATCATAAATATAGGACCAAAAATTTCTTCCACTATCCTTTGGAAGATAATGTAAATAACTGCATATAATCCCGCATACTTATAAGAGTAAAGTATCTCGGTCATATATAACTCAGCGATGAGTCATGTTCATAATGGCATCCGCCAAGACTCAGACTATTAGATAATTATCACAATATAGATCCTTGTAAAGTTTATAATTCATCGCATTATCATACGGGACGGACTACCAAATCGACATCCTAAAAGTGTACACGGCTCATTAGTCTCATCGCATCAACGTGCGGGACGGACTATCAAATCAGGCATCCTATGTATACAGCTCACAAGCCTCATCGCATCTATGTGCAGGATGGACTACTAGATCAATCATCCTAAAATCTGACTCAATAGCCTGTACTAATGATATATCGATGCACTATCCCAAGTAGTATTGAGCGATGCTCATCAACGATATCCATACATGTATATATTGTTTAAATAACTCATATCTCTCGTGTAATCAAAACAATAACTGCATTAATCCTCTTCGGGATACCCATGTGTGTGCTACGACACTATATGTGTATCATGATTGTATGTGTATCATCGTATACCTCGAATCCCGTGTTAAAAAACAAAAGGTGTAAAAACAACACTTCAAACAAAAGAGAACACAGGTCAGTTGACCGCCCTTAAGGCATCGGTTGACCGAAAGCAACTGTGCACAAAATGTGCACGCTGAGGGCCTCACCAGTCGACCGGCTAGTCTTGGTCAGTCGACCCACCAGAGAGGAAAACACAAGTTCAGGTTTTTGATATTTTGTATTTTGTAACTTTATTTAAAAACTTATTTTTATCAACATGAGGCATAGAACAAGATTAAATCTTTCATAATTACTTAACACGAATTAACTCATCATGATATAAGCACTTGAATTAAACTAATTAGGGTTTAACATCCTAATTAATCAAAATTTCTCATATAACCTAATTTATAAATATGGTTAAGTAAACATGATAAATTCTAAATATTAAACAAAGATAAATTCGTTTAAACATGCTCATGTCACTTAGATATCATCAACCTAGGGTTTAGACCTCTTTAAGTAGCAAGAAAGCGCGAATAATTAATAAACTAAGGTTTAAACATGATTTAAGCATGGTTAACAAGTTAAAAACAAAATTAAATACCACCCTAATGATCATGATCATCAAACTAATATAAACAGTAACTAAAACTAAATATTTTCACATTTGTTTAAAGATTAACATCATAAACTAAGATTTTAAAACATCGGGTTAAGCTTAAACATGAGATTCATCAATTAAACAAATTAAATCTTGAATTAACTGCAAAGAAAGGTTTGGAGAAAGATGATCTTACCTCAAACATCGTGTTGAACTCCTGAACACGTGCATGCAAGATCCCTCTTTACCAAAGTCCCAAAATCTCGCCTTCCTCTCGACAAATGCCTCAAGAACTCTCCCAAATCTCATAAATTATGCTTAAAGTTTGAGAGATAGGAAGAGGGGCTGCTAAGGTTTGGAATACTAATGCAAAGATATGTTTTTCATATGTAAATATGTATATATAACTGCAAACCCCAATCAAAACAGCCCAAACCCGAAACAGGAAACCTAGTCAGACTGGGAAAATAGTCTTTGGTATTTTAGCTATAATTTTCATGTATGATCTCATAATGAGGTGATTTAAGTTGAGTTGGAAAGATATTGAAGAAACCTACAACTTTTGTTTTACTAGTTTTTCCATATTCGAACTGTATCAGTGTGTAATACAAATATGCTCTTAACTGGTTATTTTTCCAGATTTCTTCTTTGTGCATGTTTAACCTTTGTATACTCTCATATATACTCTTAATTGAGCTCAAATCAATTATTAGTATAATCATTCATCCATAAATTATGTTCATCATAATTAGAGCTTATTTATCAATATAATTCGTATTATTTTCCAAAAGTCACAAGGTTTTACATTAGCTACATGTTTGATGCATTTAAAACTATGATACACTATCCTATTTCTTGCATGCACTGCTGGATTTTCCACTTTTAGCGACGGACAAATCCGTCGCTATAAGTCAAAATGCCGTCGCTAAAACTTTTAGCGACGGAAAAAATAAATTTCCGTCGCTAAAAGTTCGACGCTATTGCAGGGGTCCCTAAAAACTTTTTTAGCGACGACAATTCCATCGCTAATAATTAGCGACGACTTATTAGCGACGGAAAAATGGTCACTGTTTTAAAAAAAATAAAAAAATAAAAAAACATTAGCGACGGAAAATTCGTCGCTAATAAAACTTTAGCGACGGATTATCCGTCGCTAAAACTTAATAGCGACGAATTTTCCGTCACTAATATTTTTTAAAATTCGTCTGATATTATTATGTGCATGTTTTCCGTCACTAAATTAATATTTAGCGACGGAATTTTCGTCGCTAAATATAATTTAGTGACGGAAATTCCATCGCTAAAACTAATAACAGGAATTTGCAAAATATTTTCAAAATTGAAAAAATCCTGTACAATATTGATAATAATTTTTAAAAATCTGTTCAATCAACAGTATAATATTCAATCTCACGCAAATATCACATCTCACGCATATATCACACATTTAATTCAATAAAAACAAGTAAAAGTTTCTCGACGGGTACATAATAAATATTGTTTATACAACACAAGAAATTGTTTGCAAAGTTATATTAAGGACAATCAATCCTCCTGATCATCATCATCCTCATCCTCAACACCAGCCGCATTATGACTACCCCCGGCTGCACCTTGTGAAGAAGTCCCGGCCTGTAAATATAAATCAAATGTTAACAAGTGTGTGTAAACGTTAATAAGAGTGCAAATATAAATATACTACAACACAACACACCACAACATCACAACAACAACACAACACCACAACATAACAACACACAACGCTACACCATCACAACACAACACTACACTACACTGCAGAACACATCACCACACATCACCACACATCACACCACAACACAACACCACCGCAAATCCTCCAACCTCACCCACCAACCAACAACACTCCCACTCGCCCTACCCCTCCCCCTCAACCACCACCACAACAAAATCCATCCTCTCCACATCCTCAACCACGACCAAAGCCCCCACTCACCAACCAATCACACTCTACACACCCCCTCCCCCTCCATCACTACCATCACCACCATCAACACCTAATCCCCATTCCTCCCACCACCACAACACAACACCACAACCAATCACATAACGACCCACAAACCAATCACATAACGACCACCACAACCAACCAACCCACCAAACAATACCACCAACACTACGCACGCATACACCATCAACACCACCATCACATAAAAACATTATAAGTATATATTTTGAGGTTTGTGTTAGGGTTAGAGTTAGGGTTTGTGTGTAACAGTTTGTATCAGTGTGTATCAGTATGTATGATATCATCTAATTAAAAAAAACAAAGTATATATATTACCTGTGACGACAGAAACCGTCTCCTATATGCCTCCTGAGCCTCCTGAGGCAGAGTCGACATGAATTGTGTGAACTCCAATACGGTCTGCTCCCGGTACCTCTGTTCTTCCTCTAGAGCCCGCTGATATGTTGTTTGCTGCGATTGCCAATCTTCAATCACTTTTAATCGCTGCTCCATCGAGTCTTGATATAAACTGCTTCCTGGTGTTCCTTGTGGTGCTGAAGACTCGTAGGTGCTGCTAGACTCGTGCGGCCTCTGCTCGGATCCTCTCCACCGGTATTTATTCTTCCTACTGGGTCCAATGACCGTCTCGATGATGGAGTCCTCCTCCTCTCTACTTAACCGGCCAGGAGTGTTAGAATAGACCTGAGACTGAGTTATTTTCTCCTGTACCTTGGCATGTAATTTCTCCTACGATATATCAAAACAACCCGGGCAAGTCGACTTACTAATGGTGCATTGATATGAAATTGAATATATAAATGAACTGCTACTTACACACAGATCCTTATTCTTTGCTTTCTTCTCTTCATCGGCGTAATTCGGGCTCCAGGAAGTCAGAATACGATCTGCAAAATGTCTGAGATCTCCTCTTCCCTATTTTATTCAAATATATCATTAACCCATAACACATAAATTATACTCAACTTAAAAGCTAATATATTATATACCTCAAGCTCTAATTGATGATAATGCTGGCTGAAGGACCTGGAGCCCCCGTGATGCTCGTAACTGCGAGGCGCGTTACGATTCATCCTTACTATTTCAGCTTGAGCCTGCAAAACAATGTCAAATCGAAATAATATAGAAATTCAAACAATAAATTAAAAATATATACTTCAATAATACCTGAATTTCAGCCGTGTCCCAGTAATGGCAAAGTGCAAAAAAGTCTACTCCATCCACACGCTCGTCAAGATGCCAGAATCGCTCCCAATCTTCTGTTATTTGGACAAAATATTTTTTCTTTACCTCAAACCGCCATCTCTTGAATGATAAATTGATTTGCCCGAAGCAGTACGTCCAGGCACAAATATTATCGTTAAGAAAGAAAAATCGCTTCAGCATATAAAGAAAAAATAGATACAAATCAGTGTATTAAACATAATACTAAACTAATAACTAATAATGATGAAAATTGAAATAAATGACTCACATATATATATATATCTCCAACAAGCCACCAGCTCATCAATTCGCTGCGCTTTCCACGTCAAAAAATATTGAAGAAATCCTGTCTCCTGGCTAAAGCGGCAAGAAAATTGTTAAAAGCATTGGCAAAGGCCCCGATAGGCACTCCATTTTTCCATCGGATCACAGCTCTCCGATTAATATCAGGGATGAGGTTCGTTTCCTTAGTAGCATTGCGGCCGCGTCTAGGAGGTCGCCCGGTACCTGCGAAACAAAGAATCGAATGAAACAATGAATTAATTTATATTTGCGAAAAAAATTTAAAATAATAACCGATAAACTATAAAAATTTATTCATACCTTTCAGTTCGAGGCATCTACGCTTTGCTTGTTCGTACCTATGCTGCGCGATAGGGCGCACCGCATGATAAGAATCCCATTCCCCCCTCACCTTGGCCGGACCGTGGACTCGATGATCCGTAATAGAATCTGGCGGTAGTGCCACAGCTTCTAAAGCTGCGCTATACGGCTCAAATCTCCTCTCCTCCAATACATCTGCATGCGGTGGCGGTGGTATCTCCGCATGCTGTGTAGGATCAGCCTGTGTCTCCACGTCACGTGGAGCATCTCCGCGTGATGTGTCCTGTGGCTGCGAGTCATGTGTAGCATCTCCTCCTCCTGTGTAGTAAATGTTAAAAAAATATTAGGCTCATGTTAATAGTTTATAGAAATGTACAGATATAACAAATAAATAAAAATACCTGACGTAGAGGCATGTGCGTCACCTCCAGGATGTCTACCAAATAGTCTCTCAAGCGCTTTCTTACGTAATACTTTTGTCATCTATACTTTGAAAACATAATGAATATCCAACAAAAGTATATAATGCAAATTATTAATAAAATAGCACATAGCAACAGAATCGCGTGTACATGATGTCCAGTTAAACAGATAATACAAAGGCAAATAATGTAATACATGACACACTGTGATACATGATAACCAGTCAAATAGATAATATAAAGGTAATAATATAATACATGACACATCCATATGATAACCAGTCAACCAGATAATATAAAGGTAGTAATATAATACATGACACATCGTGATACATGATAACCAGTCAAAAAGATGATGTTGAGGCTATACTCTGCGATCGTGTGTGGATAGCCTGCGACCGTGTGCGTGCCAATGAAAGGACTGTTCTTATAGTTTTATCGACTCCGCTGCGGACAGGTTTTTTACCTTTACGCCTTGGCTCACATATAATCGCAGGTACATCAGGGCGCGCTAGTGCAATTTCATCGTCCAGATTATTATTTTGTGTCAATGAAAACTCCTCGGCTATTTCGTCGGCCAAGATAACCTCCTCATCGTGATCTTCGTTAGACACGACTTCATGAATGTAGGCTCTAGGCGGATTCTTAAGGATAACCCATTCGTCATTTTTTAATATATCTTTGACATAAAAGCACTGTTTGGCGTGAGCAGCTAACATGTATTTTTCAGACTGATATATTTCCTTGTTAAGATTAACGATTGTGTAACCGTAGTCATCCTTCGCCTTTTTCTGTTCACACCAACGAACCTTAAACATCACATGATTGACTTCCTTATTAATCCCATAGAAAATCTCCACGATGTCTTCTACCTGACCGTAATAATAGATTTCCCCTTGTATCGGATTTAGATCTTTTGCACTAGCGTATGACAGTTGCGAGAAGGAGCAGAACACACCGCTGTTTTGCATTTGTTGTCTCTCTTCAAGACCGACGATGTTAAACCTAAAGCCGTTGACACAGTAGCCTCCATAATGCTTAACCACATTAGAAGGACCTCTAGCATATAAACAAACTTTCTCAGACAGGTTAATCCCATTCGTAATCCGTTTGTCAACCTTTAAGAAAAGAAGAAAATAGTTTACATATCTGTTGACAGGCACATATATTTGATATACGAATCAGAAATGTAAAAAGATCTTACTTCACCCTTCAGCCATGCAGGGAATTGTCTAGAGTGTGTGTCCATAACTCTCTTATTTTTTGTTCTGCATTTAAGATTAGTCTGGACATGTCGGATGTGAAGCCTAGACAAGAAGCATTTATAACGGTTAAATAGAGATAATTATTATGAGGTGATATAATCTGATTCAAACAGTTAAATACTTACGCCGCGTATATGTTAAATATAGTATCATTGCTCAGGACATATGTGTGGGCTTGATCTAGCTCCATTCTGGGGAATCTAGTGTCCTCTCCACGATCATTGTAGAATGTACCGTCAATTATTCGTTGGGGACGGTTTAGCCTTGTCTCTACGCCCCGCAAGTAACGAGAGATAAAATTCAAACTCTCGTTACTTATGTAGTTCTCTGCGATCGACCCTTCAGGATGTGCACGATTATGCATCAGTTGTTTCATGAAACCCAAATACCTGCAAGCATATAGTTTCATGATTTGTGACAAAATGGAACTGAGAACCGTAATTTGACAAATATTAAATGAATATTATAATAATAAATACCTCTCCACAGGGCACATCCAGCGATATTGAACTGGTCCTGCGATGCGGGCTTCGTATGCTAAATGTATTGTGAGATGCACCATGACCGTGAAGAATGAGGGTGGAAATAGTATTTCCATTTTACACAGTGTATTAGCAACACGTCCCTCTAATTCTTCAAACTCCTGACATCAATCACCTTAGAGCACAGTTGCTTGAAGAAACCACAGAATTCTATTACCACCATCGCGAGTTCCTTGTCAGCATGTCGCAACGTAACCGAGAGAAGTTGATGTAATAGAATATGATGATCATGTGACTTGAGTCCCAAAATCTTTCTGTCCTCAATATGCACATTTGCTGAAATGTTTGAAGCATAACCATCCGGTGTCTTCACGGACTTTAGAAATAAACACATATTGTGGACCTCATCCTTCGACAGTGTGACACGGGAGGCTGGGAGTTCAAACTTTCCGTCGCCCTTATCTATAGCTTGCAGTTCCAGACGAATGTTCAATTCTGCTAGGTCTCGACGTGCCCTTAAGTCATCTTTCGATTTTTTCCCGTCTTGCAACAAAGTGTTCAAGAGATTCTCGCATATGTTCTTCTCAATGTGCATGACATCCAAGTTGTGACGTATTTTTAAACTTCTCCAATATGGCAGCTGATAAAATATGCTGAATTTTGACCATCCATGCAGAAGTTCGGTGCCTTTTGAGACACGCTCATGCGACTGGACATTGCGAGGCTTATTTCCTTTTGATTTTCCCTTTCCCTTCCATTTTTGCTTCAATATTTTTCTTCTAACACCAAATGGATTTTCTTTGTTGAATCTTTTTTTCCAAATATTTTTCTAGGTAAAGGATGTAGAAGCTCAAATATTTCTTCTCCGGTCAGCCTTGGTGGTGCCGGTCTACTTTCTGGATTGCCGTCGAACTTTCCTACTAACTTTCTGAACTTGTGTCCTGTAGGCAACCATCTTCTGTGTTGCCAATAACAAAACTTACGGATGTACTTCAGGAACTTTTCCTCATAGTCTGACATGCAAATCGGACAAGCAATCTGACCCTTCGTCGACCATCCAGACAGGTTAGCGTATGCCGGGAAGTCATTAATTGTCCACATGACTATTGCCCGCATACAGAAAGACTCCTTACCATAAGCATCATAAGTGCTGACACCTTTTTCCCAGAGAAGCTTCAGGTCATCAATTAATGGTTGGAGGAAAACATCGATGTCATTTCCAGGAGAATATCTTCCAGGGATCAAAAGTGACAGTATCATGTACGGTTGCTTCATGCACATCGATGGCGGCATGTTGTACGGTGTCAGCAACACTGGCCAGGTAGACCAAGCAGAGCTCATTAATCCAAACGGATTAAATCCGTCGCTAGCAAGCCCCAGCCTAATATTCCGAGACTCTTTACCGAAGTCGGGGTATATACGGTCAATGTGCTTCCATGCCTCATCGTCCACAGGATGTCTTAGTTTCCCGTCCTCTTTACGGTCGGTCGAGTGCCATCGCATATTCTCAGCCAGCTCGGCAGACATATAAAACCACTGCAGCCTAGGAATAATTGGAAAATATCGGAGAACTTTCGCAGGGATTCTGTTCTGCTTATTGGATGCACCGTCTTCGGATGTGCTTGCAACTTCTCCTTTCCAACATGATACATGACACGTCGGACATTCCTCCAGAGCTTCATTACCCTTATTGTACAAGATGCAGTCGTTAGGACATGTGTCTATCTTCTTGTAATCAAGCCCCAGCGTATCAACAATCTTGTGAGCTTCGTAATAGGTCGCGGGGATGCTTTTATCGCTGCCTGGAATGACTTTCCTCAGCAAATCTAATAACATCTTAAAATGTGTAACAGCCATCCCACTGAGTGTTTGGATATGAATAAGCCTCAGCATAAAAGAAAGCCTTGTGAACTCCTTGCACCCCTCGTATATCGGTGACTCGTTTTCTTCAACAAGTCTCATCAATCGATCTACATCTTCAAACATATCATTAGTGTTGACATCACTCACCGACGGCGCTGCAAGAATATCTTCTAATATATCAGTCGTGTCAACTGTCGGATTGCTGACTTCAGTGAATTCTTCCTCTGATTGCATCACCGGGACGCCTTCACCGTGATGACTCCAAAATACATAAGAGCTATCAAATCCATTGATTAACAGATGAAAACTTACGTCACTCCTAGCGAGCATTTTACCGTTCCTGCAATTCTTATAAGGATAGAAAATCGACCCGCTTAGCGACCGTAGAGGGTTTGTGTCAGAGTAGGCTAAGAAAGCTTCTATCCCATCCTTGTCCCGGGTGTCTAGATGTCTTCGATCACGTGGTATGCTCATGAACGATTTGTCAGGAACTGTCCGCATCTATAATTTAAAAATTAATGGAAGTGAGCATATCCCGACATATATCATTTTAATTTAGGGATGTAAATGTGTGTTCAGAGGACCGTATGTGTGACCGGCTGTCAGAGGAAGGCTTCTATCCCATTAGGTATGTAAACATGACGTGTATATGTATTTACGTGTGTTCAAGTGTACTTTCAATTCGTCAAAATTTCGGTAGCACCTACCCGCTGTTCTCCGAGTACACTATAGTGGGAAGGATATACTCATGCATATCCCTCCGCAATTTGTACACGGAGAACAACGAGTAAGCGCCGCCGAAACTCTGACGAAAAGAAAGTACACAAGAACACAAGTAAATACATATACACGCCATGTTTACATACCTAACCCGTCCAAACTGGACAGATCTAATAAATATTTATATATAAGCCCCCTCTCACATACGCGTACAAAAAAGTTATCGGACCGAACAAGATGGTCTCGTATCCGCCAACGATCCTGTACGCGTATGTGACAAGTAAATAAAGAGATTATATATAGTATTTATTGGACGGGGTATTCTACGGCCCGAAAATATGAGTGTACGGTGTGTGTAGTTTCTGAGTAATTAATGATATAATAGTTACGCTAACCCCTTATCCTCACCCTCACCCCCACCCCCACCCTCACCCTCACCTAACCCTAACCCTAACCCTCAACCTCACCATCACCTAACCCTCACCCTCACCCTCACCTTCACCCTCCCCTAACCCAAACCCTAACATTAACCCTCAAACTCACCCTCACCCCACCCCCCACCCTCCGACCTCACCCTCACCGATCTCTAACCCTAACCCTAACCCTCACCCTCACCCTCACCTTCACCCTCCCCTAACCCTAACCCTAACCCTAACCATAACCCTCAAACTCACCCCTACCCCTACCCCCCGCCCTCACCCTCACCCTCACCGATCCCTAATCCTAACCCTAACCCTTACCTAACCCTAATCCAAACCCTAACCCTAACCCTCAACCTCAACCTCACCATCACCCTCACCCTCACCTAACCCTAACCCTAACCCTAACCCTAACCCCCAACCTCAACTTCACTATCACCCCCACCCTCACCTAACCATAACCCTAACATTCACCCTCACCTTCACCCTCCACTAACTCTAACCAAAACCTTAATCATCAAACTCACTCTCACCCCCACCCCCACCCCTCACCCTCACCTAACCCTAACCCTCGACTAACCCTAACCCTCAACCTCAACCTCAACCTCACCATCACCCCCACCCTCACCTAACCCTAACCCTAACCCTAACCCCTCACATTCACCCCCACCCTCACCTAACCCTAACCCAAACCCCCACCCTCACCTAACCCTAACCCTAACCCTAACCCTACCCTCGCCTAACCCTAACCCTAACCCTAACCCTAACCCTCACCGAACCCTAACCCTAACCCTAAACCTCGCATAACCCTAACCATAACACCTAACCCTAACCCTAACCCTAAGCCCCACCCTCACCTAACCCTCGCCTAACCCTAACCCTAACCCTCACCGAACCCTAACCCTAACCCTAACCCTCGCCGAACCCTAACCCTAACCCTAACCCTCACCGAACCCTAACGCTAACCCTAATCCTAACCCTCGCCTAACCCTAACCATAACACTAATTAAATTTAAATTTTTTATATAATAATGTAATCAAGATTAACATTTTTTATTAGGGTTTGGGTGTTTTGCACTATTTTGTTTTACTAAAATTAAACACTAAATATAAAAATATTACAATTAAACAAATTAAAAAAATCACTCTACCCCCCTCAATCTCTCCTCCTCTCTCCCTCTCTCTCATCGGCCGGCGGCAGTTGGTCGGCTCGCCGCCGGCGTCAGTCGACAGAGAGAGGGAGAGAGGAGGAGAGATTGAGGGGGGAGAGAGAGATTGAGGAGGAGAGAGAGAGAGATTGAGGGGGGAAGAGAGAGGGTACCTCAACTGAGAGAGAGGGGCGGCGGAGGGGCGGCTGCGGCGGCGGAGGAACGGCGGCGGTGGTGGAGATCGTCGGAAGAGAGAGGGGGGGAATTTTGGACAGATTCGGGAGAGGGGGGGGAAGGAGGAAAGGAGGAGAGGGGGGGGGATTCGTGAGAGGGGGGGGGATTTTTTCGGGCGCGGGCAGCCCAAATTTTTTGGGCGCCCGCGCCCAAAAAATTTCCCTATCAAAATCTTTAGCGACGGAAATTTCCGTCGCTAAAGAAGTTATTAGCGACGGAAAAATCCGTCGCTGAATATTCCGTTGCTAAAGATTTTAGCGACGGATAATATCCGTCGCTAAATAGTGATTTTCCGTTGGTAAAATAGTTTTACCTACGGAATAATAGCGACAGATATTTCCGTCGCTAAAACTGTTGTTATAGCGACGGAAATATCCGTCGCTATTAGTCCGTAGGTGAAATGTTGTTTTCTACTATTGATGCAATTTGTTTTTTTCATAATAAATCATTAATACTTAAGTAGGTTCATGTGAATTTAATTAAACTGTAAAAGTTACAGGCCTGTTTGGTAGGAGATCATTGCAGTGTTTGTCATATGTTGTTTTCACCTCTGTTTTGTTTTCACTTTGGCAATTGATTATTCCTAAGAGGTGTTCTGCTTGTTAGATGTCACTTCAAGTAACTTAGCTACATGTTTGACGCATTGATACTATAAACCACCACGTCTTTGTTGATATAGTTTCTTCGATTTAAGCATGTTTTTAATTTTTAAAATTTTTAATTTTTTTGGTATTAGCTTTGAGAAAGGGAAGTTTATAAGTTATGTACATGCCCAACCTTAATGAGCTTGTAATTATCAATGAAACAAAAGGGCAAGCTGCTTTTTATTTTTTCCATTGCATGTGTGAAGAGTATGCATGACACGACATAACACCTGAATGTTTAGCGTTATCTCTCTCCTAAATAACAACTTCATGTTGGTTTCTAGAGTTCTGAAAAGATAATTAATTAGAAGTATATAAGTATACAACAATGGTTTCGTTTCAAATAATAAAATAAAATAAAATAAAAGAAGAAAGGTATCTATTTTCTATTTTTGTTTAATCAAATAAAATATATAATCAAATAAACCCAAATTAAAATAATATCAAATATGAAAGTTTATCTTGATAGATGGGAGAACCTACAACAATCAAATCCTTAATCCTCTAAATACCGCATGAAAACTGAAGAAATAAAAAATATCAATTTCCATAAAAACTAATTGTAGTGCAAAACAAGTATCACCATTAAATCAAATTCATAATTTTCTAAAGAACAATCTTGAAAATAAAAAAGGAACATACATGATGAAGGAGATGAAGTAACTATGAAAATTGTGTAATTTCTTCGTTTATATATAAGTATGAGGTGTTGCATGTGATAGGATAATAGTCACAATTAGAGTTCTCTTTGTACAAACATTTAAAATTTTAAAATTAGAATTTGATTAGGATTGTGTTTCATTGTTTATTTTGAATTCAGAGATGTTTATCAAGGTACACTTGTTAAATATCCACTAATATATCATAGTCAAAACAA
>BQKN01066853.1:817734-840529 GCA_022839385.1 Asparagus kiusianus
AACCACTATTAGATAACCACGTGTAATATAATTTTTCCTTTGATATACTATTTATACTAACTATGATACTGATAACCATAAGTTAGAATATAAAAGTAGTTATTATAAGAATTATTAGAATTTTGAATTATGATTAGGTTAATCACCATAACAAACTCTGGCGGACCAAACTAAAAATTATTAGAATTTGATTATGATTAGGATAATTATACAAATTAAAAGTTAGAATTTGATTAGGATTAGGATAGTTCAAACTTTGAAGTTATTTGATTAGGATTAGAATAAATCATTAAACACAATTTAAAAATTAGAATTTGATTAGTGATAGGATAGTTCAAACTTTACAGGGGTATTTTTGTCTACTGAAAGATTTACCCGAACTCACGCTTTTAAAGGGAGTATGACTAAGTGAATTGCACGTACAATGTAGGTGGTATAAATTTTTAAGATTTAGCTAAAATTGATAAATTACTTTAGCATTTCACTCTAATTTATTCATTGAATCCTTTTAAGCTAATTTGGAGTTTATAGAGATGTTTAAAGAAATATATGATAGCCTAGTGAAGACCTAAAAGGAGCACCGCTTTTTTGCAAATCTTTTATCTCTATTAAAAGGATAATTATACAGTAAGATTTAATTATATTTTGCATGCAAGATTGATTCATTAACTTGCATTCAACAACTCTCAAATTTTCATTTTTCAATGTACAAAAAAATATACATCAAAATAGTTTATTACACTTATTTAAATGTATATTTTCTCATAAATAGGGTATCAAATTGTTAATGTTAGTATGTAAAAAGGTCCTTTAACTCAGTTCCAAGCCTTTTTAGTGTTTGAAATATAAGTAAAAGTACAATTTACAAACAGTTTATTCCTCCATATAATGACAAGAAAGAAATTGACGCACGCATGCTCTGCATAATTTTGTACAATATGACTAAAAGTAAGAACAAGAATACAAGTTTTAAATATAAATCTGCATTATAATATGCTTCTCAAGTTACATCTCCTACATGTTCTAGTACAGTGTCTTCAACAACATCACTTATCGTTTCAATGGACATGCAAATGCCAAGAATGCATAGTCATCTTCCTGTGTCAAGTCTCTATACTAAAAATGACAATAAAATTTGTTAGCCAAATGTCATATTGCAGATTAAATAGAAAGATTAGTTAATATATGGGGCCCTACTTACATTCCTTGCAGCAATATCAAATAGGGCACCGAGACAAAGACCTTGATCAGTATCCATGTAATCACTCTCCTGAAACCGCTAAAGTTTATGTGATGACTTTAACGCCCTTTCTCCTTCTACACAAGCATTATAAGAGTATGTATCTCCAACATAAAAGGAACGTATGAAAAAATAAAAACTCCAAATAAATGATGCTAAAGGGAGAAATTGGAAGAATTTTCTGAACCAAATTGTTAGTCAATCTAACTATTTAACTACATCCTAAAACCTTTTTACATTATTAAATTCATGTGTTTAAGAAAACAAACAAACTAATTGAGAGAAAATGTTTCTTAAAAAATGCTACCTTTTATTTATATGAACCTGTATGTACAAGCTTCCCTTTCTACAAGGATTCATTACCCATTCTTCTTGGATGTAAAATATTAGCAAAAAGATTCCAAAAGAGATCTAACAGTAGCACTTGAGTTAAATAAATTTTAAGATATTGATAGAAAATTTTAGCATGTCAAAATAATTTCATTGAGAATTTTTTTCCATGAACAACCTTAAAGTTCTGAATTTGTGATTAAATACTTGATAAGTTCTCAAGAATTTGAAGGCCTTCAAGCAATTAGTTGTCCGTGGTGCATTGTAACAGATGCTAGAGTGAAAGTCAGATCCTCTTTTAAAGGAATCAACATCTCCAATTACTTTTTTAAATTCATCACTTTTCATGGCTCCTTCATGCTTGTTGGCATTGCAGGCCCATACATGAACAACAAATTGGCGATAATTTGGAGATGATGATCTCAGATATGTATTGTATCAGTTAATAACATCAGTCATTTGCATTGTTCTTATCTCTTCTACTTACAACTTTGAAGCTTAACCAGCAGTGCAATATGATGCATTGGGAATTTAGTCTCCCCACTACTTTCATTAGGTAATAGTTGTATTTTGTGATACTTGCGGTTTATGAGATTTTAGTAGATCTAAATAGGATTCAAATAACTTTAGGAAAGGACTGTCAAGATTATTCTATAGTCACATACATGAAGTTTAACGTGAATAGTATGCTTATTGAATCATTACTATACTTAGTTGTTGTCGACTAATGTGGCATGCTAGTTGTAGTACTATGGCTATATTTTATTTGGTATCTACTAATCATGCTATATTAACATTTTGCAGGCATACCATTCTGCTATATTACATGCCAAATAATTATAGTATATTGTCAAAACTATGGGGTTTGAATCATGTACTTATAACAAAAGAAGAAAAGAAATTATACATCTAGATGAACTTTGACATTTTAAAGAACTTTCATTTTATCATTATTTAAACATTTACATGATGAAGAAAAAGACAAAACAATGTCAATGTTCCAAGTCTGTGTTATTGTGTTATAGAATTGTTATAGCATATCAAACAATAGTCCCCTACAACTTTACCCATAGCATGTAGAAGTTAAAGGTGGCTATTTGGGGGCTGCTAGCCTACTAAACACATAACATTCAATCCTAATTGTTTATTATGCGTATTTAAGTGCAATTTTAAAAATTTAAGGGATCAAGGATTGTCAACATGGGTGCTTGTTTGGGCCTATTAATGTGTGGAATGAGCTGTGTTAGAGGTTTTTGAAGGAAAGATGAGATAGCTTGATTTGCGCAAGAGTGTGTTCTTTGCTTGGGATATTGGATAAATTTTTGTGGAATTCTAAATAATTTACAGTATTGGTTCTCCAATCCTATTCAATTGACAAAGAAGATTTGTGTAAATTCATAGTCAATATAAGAATATTTGTGTAAGTTCATAGTGAATATAAGAAGATTTGTGTAAGTTTATAGTCAATATCTGCCAAAATCGGACATGAATATGCATGGATAGGAGAGATACATTTAAGGGGGGGAATGAGTCAGACTGATAATATTGGAGAATATATGAATCATGTTATATAAGAGCTATTTAAATAAAATAAAATTTCTTGAATCAGTATAATGTGTTTGATATGTGCAAGTATAACTCTAGATCTCCAAAATTAGTCGTCAATCCACCAATCTAATGCCCAAATAATTTTAATTATATGACCTATATATATATAACCAAATATGAGAATTGGGATCCATATATTGAGCTTACATTTGTCTTGGCATCTTTGTCCTACCAAAACTATAAAAAGTACATCCATATTTAATACTCATAGCAATCCTATTTAATACCAATATGAACATATCATTGGATATTTGTATACTTCATCCCTAAAAATGTACACAATAAATTATACCAGCAAAATAAGAGTTTATATGAACATATCATTGGATATTTGTATACTTCATCCCTAAAAATGTACACAATAAATTATACCAGCAAAATAAGCGAAACTCTCTTCGAAAAGTTAAGACATGAGAGAATTGTTCTACCTACTCCACCCCTAAAAATTGTATGCAATTAATTGTACCAACAGGACCAGTAAAAATCTCTCTTAAAAGTTAAGACATGAGAGAATCATTCTCCTTAGGATACATCTTCGTAAAGCTCTACTTCCTTGTGTAGTCATCCTCATTTAGATGGAAACATAGAAATTTATGATTAAAAAGATCAAGTTGCTCTATTTTCAGCTCAAATAAAGGCCAAGATGAAACATTTCACTAATAAAGAGACATAACCCCTTCAAGGCTTCAACTGCTTAGTAGGCTATGTGTCTTGGTTTCATTGACTACCCAAGTCCTTAAAGTTAAGCAATACACCATCATTTTATAGTTATAAAATAAATTCAATACCTTGAATAATCACCTAAAAATGACTCAATAAATGCCAAATGTTTTCCTCAAAGAAGTTAGGTTGATGGTGGCATGTGAGAGGTATTTGGCATATAACCGCGTAATATTACAAAGGAAAAATAACCAAATCATATATTCTGAAGTCCTATGAAAAAATCCATCAGGAGTTATTAGTGTTAGGACTCATGTCTATGAGCCTACTTTCTAATCTAGTTTTGTTGATTAACAAACAATTTATAATTATGTTTTCCAATATTTGTGTTTTGCTCAATGTGTATTCAGGTTGAAAGGATTTGTGTCGTATTAATGGTACTTGGAATGAAGCCGACACAATTAAAGATCATAGATTCTAGATCAAGCTTCATGCACATTAACTTGGGTATAATAGCTTTAGGAATTATACTTTGTGTGTTATGCTTAGAGCTCAATTTTTTACACACACATATTTATCATAATATGATTATTTTTGAGAAAATACTGAGTATTTGGATTATTGACTTAATAATAATATTATATATCTTTTACAAAGTCTATTCATCCATTCAAAAGATTTCCAAATGTGTTTGAAATCGTTTTGTCAAAATCAAGTGTTTAAACGAACTCGTATTTTTTGAGATTTTACAAAATGATGAGTTTTCACAAACAAGGAATGATATTTTAAAAATTTCTTTTCTAACATGTTTATATTCATGCATATAAACATTTCCCCAAGTTTCATAATTTTTAAAATTTATATGCTATTTTTAAACACACTTTGAAAATCATATTTTCTATTCAAAACTGGGTTGTGCATGTTTTTCGGTCGACCGACATTGTTCATCTGTAAAACCCCGTAAAATATAATGAATGAATTTTTATTGTGAAATATATGTTTATGTCATAGATGAATATGATAACAAGTGTTTGGGGATCAAACAAGTGTATTTTATATGAGAGAGATCAAGTGTTAAGACCAGCATACACACAACATGCACAAACAGGAGAAAACTTGCGCGATCGACCGTGGCGATCGATCGCCATATGCGTAGCAGTGGCAGGAGGCCTCCGTCTCTTTGTGTGGTCGACCATGGCAATTGACCGCTAGGAGTTTTGCCAGTTTTATTTTTTTGAGTCAGTTTGGGTTTTTGGGTCGGGTTTGTGGACTCATATATATTATTGTAATTCGTGAGAGCCTCTTCTTCATTTGATAAAAACCCTAGCAGCCTCCTCCCTCCCTCTTGCAAACCCTAGCTCTTTCTTTGGGTGTTTCTTGGTGGATTTTGAGGAGTTTGAGCGAGGTCCAGTGATTTCTAGCGAAGGAGAATGTCTTACAACATTGCTAAGAGTAGTTCATCACCCCTTAGGCAAGTTTCATCTTGCCCAATCTTATACTCATGTTTCTAATCGTTTCTAATGATGTTTTATGATTTGTGAGCTTAACATGTTATTTTATGTACAAAGGTTGATCTATACATAATATGTTGCAAGAAGAACAAGTTTTCAGCTAATAAAGATCACTCACGATTTTTCTTAATATAGATCTAGATCTAAAATTGTTTCTAACTAGAGTTTTGAAAGAAAAATAATTATTTTCAAAGGTTTTGACACAAATATGTATGTTTAATTATGTTTCGCTTTGCCTATAGTGACTAATCTATTTCTCACATGTTTCTTGATGTAATATATCATGTGTATAAGGTTGATAGTGGTTATAATCATCACACACAAATTTTTGAATCAAAACCCTCGTGATAGACCCTGTAGAGGAATTTTAGAACCTGCACGGTCGACCGTGACGGTCGACCGCTAGGCGCGAGGATGAGCAGAACCCTTCTGCTCACTGCGCGGTCAACCGCGGATGTTGGCGGTCGACCGTGAGCCTTATTTTTGTGCATGCCTTATTGTTCACGTGCGAGTTATGCGGCTGACATAATATCTGGGTTATATGAGTTTGATATACACTGAGATTTGTATACATGAGTTAATTACAGACATGAGTTTTAGATTTATTCACCGGGGCATGAGGGTGAACGGTATATATGTGATTTTTGACATTATTTGCTTGTTACAGTCCTCGTGTTGGACTTTAAGCTATCAAGTCTTCGTGTTGGACTATAAACTATCAAAGTCCTAGTGTTGGACTATAAGTTATTAAAGTCCTCGTGTTGGACTATAATCATCAAAGTCCTCGTGTTGGACTATAATCCACTACAGTCCTCGTGTTGGACTTTAAGCTATTGCAGATCATATTTTGGATATTTATCCATTTCAAACCACGAGTTGAGTATATTTTTGACATATGATAGGTCATTGATATTTCGGTTGGAGGTGGAGTTATTACTCCACGTTATAGCTTTTGGATTTGATATTTAGCTCTTTACAAATTTGATCTAAGGGAGACGTACCTATGCTCGTGTTGTAAATTTCTAAACATCAAACCTCTATTTTATTTTCATAGTCGATGTTTGGCTATCTATATGTTTATCAGATATTTTTTTATCCTTCTAGCCCTTTTTCCCTTGGGGTTGGTTGAGATGTTACTCGCTATAGCACTTTGAAGCTCGTTGTTTTCCTACTTTCAGGTAACGAGCCAGGTTCACGGAGAGCCGTAGCTTGATGGAGTCACTCTAGTTATTATTTATAGTTTCTACTAGCAGTTTATGTTAGAACTCCACAGTAGATATATTTATAAGATATTTGAGTATTTATTCTAGTTTTGTAAAGGTAATGTGCCTTACTATCAGTTTAGTTGATTTTTTATGTTGAGACATTTGTATTCAGATCAGATGTTTCTTTTTTAGATACTTATCCATTTATATCAGTGGAAATGATTATTCTTCTGAATATCTGTTGTTTAGTACTCCTTTTGTATATTCTCTATTACCTGTTCTGTACTTACACCTGTTGTTGATGCCACTAGATAGATAGTAATTGTGATGGTGAAACATGTTATTACACGGTGTAGTGCGTGACAGGTTTGACATTCTTAGTTTGACCTTGGACTACAGCCTTCTTAAAACTAGGGGCGTCACAGTTGGTATTAGAGCTCTAGTTCTAGTATCTTTAGGATCATCATGTGTCGAGTCGTGGAGTTAGAGTAGAGTTTCTTAAGATTTGTGTATAGAGTCCGCTAGAAATTCTAGAATGAGTGAGGACGTTATATACGCGTATTCAAAAATTACAAATATTTTTTTGTGATATTAAAAGTATTTGTGTGAATGATATATGATATAAATTTCTTATATGTTTTGTTCGAGGACTTACAAACTTTTCTCTATATGCTCAGATGACCGGACGTGGTAGACCTCGTACCCACTTCGGAGAAATCCAATGAGCAATAATGATAAAAGAATATTTACTATGAACAAGCTCCTGTTAGATTTTTTTACTTAAAGCTTTTGAACAATCTATATCTAACAAACTTGCTCATTTTGATAGTGCTTATAGGTTATGAAAATTTTTATAAGCACATCAAGAAAACTTGGAGGAGATCTGACATGTTTTGGCGGATTCCACTTCAAGTGCGATAGGGGCATCTTTATTGTACACACGGCCACTAGGTGATAGCCCTATTGAGGTATGCTAGTCTGAATCTGAAAGTGAACTCTCCATTAATATACTCGCATGTGCATATGAGAGATTAATGCATGCCTATAACAAATTGCATCATAATTTTATTGATTTGAAAAACAAGCATGTAAATTTGAAATCTGACCATGATTTACTAGAATCTAAATTTGATACTATAGCCAAAGAGAATGTGATCCTTAAAGAAAACAATGAAAAATTAAAATTAGATCATATTATATTGACATCTAAGATTGCTAGTATATCTCATGAGAAAAATAATGTCATAAAAGAAGTAGAAACAATTAAAAATGAATTGAATTCTTTCAAAAATAACCATGTTTGTTCTACTTCTATTATCAATACAAATGTGTAAAATAAAGAGTTGAATCACATGAATAACCGCATTTCTTCTTTAGATTCAACCCTAACCAAATATATTGATAATCATAAGAAGCTTGTGAATATGTGTGTTAAGTCGAATGTAAATGCTTTAAAATCATTTACACACCATGCACATATATATAGCAAAGTTTATAACTGCACTATGTACGATCGTAAAGGCCATTTAGCAAAATTTTGCTATGATGCACATAAACATTCTAATAATACTACTTCATGTGCATCTCATAAAGTTTCTACATCTCATACACATACACATGCACCAAATAGTCATCATAAACATGTTAATGTATATAAGTGTAATTTTTGTAGTCATTTTGGTCATTTGACCAAATTTTATTTTGATTTAAAAATAGTTCACATTTGCAAAATGCGTTTAAAAGACCATCTATGTTTGCAAATGTTCCTCGTGTACAATCTCAAGGTCAACATAAACAAATGCAACCTTTTCATTGCATATATGACAATCAGAAAGATCATTTGCATAATTATTGTTATGACTGTGTTCGTGCACAAAATATGTCCAAATGGGTTCATAACCCAAGGACTTTGGATTCAAATGATAGGAGTCATATCCCTAAATCTTCTAGCACCAAAAATGTTTGGGTGACAAAACAAGTTTAATTTGTTTATTTTGAGTTTTAAATTTTTTTAATCTGTTGAATTTTGGTTTCATGTTTATTCGACAATGATGTTTGATTAACTTTTTAAATTAAATTGCTTATATTTTTCCTTAAACTTTTAATAAAAGATTTTTTAGATATACATATATATATATTGTTGGAAATATTAAAAATAAAATTTTATTTTTTTTCCATGATTTTTAAACCATAGTTCATAACATTTTATTCAATCTGTGTTTCAAGTCATCAGTCGACTAATCTCACAAATCAGTCGACCAATAATAGCTCTCAGTCGACCGATAACTTTTATCAGTTGACTGATAAGCTCATAGATTTTCGGTTCAAAATGGATTTTTGTCTTCAACCCGACCCGTATCTCATACCCGTTCATATTTTTCTCATATCTTAACCATTGATTCTCTTCTAGAGTAATCCTAGCCTTTAAACATTTTATATATATGTGAGAAAATTCCTAAAATCCTTCTCTTCTCATCTTTCCAGTCGACCTTTGCCCTAGCTGCTAGAACCCTTTAGTTGACTGAAGCATTATCAGTCGATCGAAGTTATCCTAGCCGAGAGAATTATTTTTGCTGTTGCCGAGCTCTTTACTTCTTTGGATCCTCTTTCATTGCTCAGTATAACTTCTTTCTCTCCAATTTTAGTTGTCTATTCTCTTTTTCTAAGTTGTTCATCTAGAGCTTGTTATCTAGGGTTTGTTAATCTAGGGTTGTTTCTTATCTAAAATTATTTAAGATTTTTTTATCTGATTATCATGTCTCGATCACATCCCGACATCTAGTAGACCCGAACCCACTCCGCTCCCGTGCGCGAATTTTCTAATCATAGACTATATCTTCGTAATCCATCTTTAATTAGCAAATATCATGCTTATTGTCAATTAAAAATTTTTCCTGGAAGATTTGTTAAGTTTGAGGATTTCGCTTATTTTCAGTTGCATACATATTTTAATGATACTAGACTACATGATTTGCTCACTCACACTAATCATCTTCCATATTATCTAAATCTTGTATGTCTATTTTATACAAATTTGCAACTAAATCAAACTGATGTAGATACCTCTTTTATTACCTCTCTTGTCAAGAATCGTCACATTATTTGAGATTCTTCATATCCTTTTGGGGACACTGTCCTCAAGGATGTAGACTATGATGATGAAAATATTGATTCTCTAGTCTTTCTTCCGGGAAAACATCTTCCTCTAGATAACAGTTCAGCTTCGCCTCTTGTGAGAATCATTACTCGTATTATTGCTTACAACATAATTCCCAAGACTGGGGGTTATGATCATTTCTCTCAAGAGTTGACTAGTGCGGTTTATGCTATTTTAGGAAACCTTAACATAAAATGGAGCAAGATTATTTTTGATGCCATGACAATAAACCATGTAAGATTTCTTCCTTTTGGAGTCTTACTCACTAAGATTTTTTACCATTTTGAAGTGGATCTATCCGATGAGGCCCCCATTCATATTCATGATTTCTTTGATTCCTTTAGCCTCTCTAGGATGAATCTTCCTGTTACTCTATATCAGATGGAACATTCTGATGATCCTGTAGATCCTCTCATAGATGAACCCTCATCTCTTCCATTCCGTTCTAGGGCTCGTCCTCGTCCTCGTCCTCCACGTGCATCATCTTCCATTCCTTCTAGTGGTCCGGATGATTTGGTTCCTTGGTTGGATGGTTTAGAGGAGAGAGTGTTTTCTTACCTAGATCACATTGAGAGTAGAGCTAAAAATTGGTATGGCGAGTTATTGAGGAGGCAAGATGAGTGTTCTGCTAGAGTCGAGAGTAGGCTAGATGAGATTTTGAGGATCCAGCAATAGTTCATGGATATGCACATGCATCATCCTCCTTCTTTGGTTTGTAGTTTCTATTTGGTTTGAACTATGTATTTTGGTTTATTTTGGTATGAACAATGAGTTTGTGAGATTATTGTAAACACTCTTATGATGGTATGCATTTGTTTGAGCTCATGGATCATCCTAATTGTGCTTTATAATGCAGTTTTTGTGTGGTTAGTTGTTATATTTTGCTCACATAATTTTTATGCATATATTCTTTTGTGATGAAAATATGTGTCCAAATTGCCCTAATTATCATTGAGCATATATTATATGGCTTTTTGATAGGGGGAGCATTCCCTATATTTGTTTTATACTCACCATGCTTATAGGTAGGGGGAGCGTTCGCTCTCTATCTCAATGTTTGTTTTTCCCATTTTGATGTTAAAAAAGGGAGAGAAACAAGTGATTAGTGAGTATCTTGTTTGTGTACTTTATATTCTCTTATATTTATTGAGAAAATTATTTATCATCATCAAAAAGGGGGAGATTGTTAGGACTTATTTTTATGAGCCTACTTTCTAATCTAGTTTTGATGATTAACAAATAATTTATAATTATGTTTTCCAGTATTTGTGTTTTGCTCAATGTGTATTCAGGTTGAAAGGATTTGTGTCGTATTAATGATACTTGGAATGAAGCCGATACAATTAAAGATCAAATATTCTAGATCAAGCTTCATGCACATCAACTTGGGTATAATAGCTTTAGGAATTATACTTTGTGTGTTATGCTTAGAGCTCAATTTTTTACACACACATATTTATCGTGATATGATTGTTTTTGAGAAAATATCGAGTCTTTCGATTATTGACTTCATAATAATATTTTATATCTTTTACAAAGTCTATTAATTCATTCAAAAGATTTCTAAACGTGTTTGAAATCGTTTTGTCAAAATCAAGTGTTTAAACGAACTCGTATTTTTTGAGATTTTGCAAAATGGTGAGTTTTCGCAAACAGTGAACGATATTTTGAAAAATTCTTTTTTAACATGTTTATATTCATACATATAAACATTTTCCCAAGTTTCATAATTTTTAAAATTTATTTGCTATTTTTAAACACACTTTGAAAATCATATTTTCTGTTCAAAATTGGGTTGTGCATGTTTTTCGGTCGACCGACACTGTTCATCAGTCGACCGAAGAGCTTCTCTGCAATTGCTGAAAAGTTTCTTCTCAGTCGACCGACCTTCATCAGTCAACTGAATAGTGTTTTTAGTCGACCAATACTATGCATCAGTCGACTGATAAACTACTTTACAATTACTGAAAAGTTTCTTCTCAGTCAACCGATCTCCATTAGTCGACTGAACAATATTTTCAGTCGATCGATATCTTATATTAGTTGACTGATGGTTTCCCAAAATCAACCAACGGTCAGCTCATCAGTCGACTGAACAGTGCATCAGTCGACCGACGACACTGTAACGACTAGTTTTCCAGACTCATTTTTAATGGGTTTTTTTTGGTTTGAGAGGCTATAAAAAGCTCTTAACTCTCATTTATTTCTTATAGATGTTTAAGTGAGTTTACACAAGTTTGTTTCAAATTTTTAAGTGTGTTTTTGTTTATACAAAAAGAGTTTACAAGATGAGGAGATCATTTCGGTTTTGAGCATCATTCTTCGAATCTCTATCTCTCTTGTTCTTGGAGAAGTTTTTTTAAACTCAATTATCTAGCTTGTTTATATTTATATTTTTATATTTATATTTTCTAGATTAATTCAGGTTTGATTTTATTTTTACTCATTGATTTCACACACAACCAATTTGAGCTTAAGTACTTTCACATATTGTATATTTGGGTTGTGGTGAGTGAATCATTGAGAGTGAGCTTCATTTTAGTTCTCATCTTATTTAGAGAACAAATATTGTTATTTGTATTTCATTGTTGAGAGCACGTTGTAATACACAAGGACACTTGGAGGAGTGGTTGGGAGAGACAAGTGGTTAATTCCAAGAAGAGTGACGTTAGTTGTAAAGCCTAGGGAGAGGTAGTAAATCCAAGCACTTGAGGAAGGTGACACGGGTAGGGTAATACTTAGAGGAGTTTATTGTGTATTGACAATTGTGTGAGTTATAAACCTTATCGGTGAGCATTGAAAACCGATTGTGTATTTATTTTTGTGATATAGTGGAGTACCTCCTCGAGGGTGAGGAGCGAAAACGTAGGTCAAGGGTGACCGAACCCCATGATCATATTGTTTGTTTGTGTTTAGCATTGATGCATTTATCATTGTCTCATTGTTTATATCGCCTATTACTCATTGTATATCCTTGCATATATATCACTTGTGTATATCATATTGCTAGGATATAGTTAATAAGTTTTAATTTGGCATCGTAATCAGATTAGATTAGCAATTGCCCTATTCACCCCCCTCTAGGGTACTTTCAATTAGGAGTGGTCAAAGTAGTAAATGAATTCACAATAGTCATGTAGACCACAACATACAATCTAGGAGGATTGCACGTGCAATGCATGTGGCAAGAATTTTAACATTTATTTTAACTTGATAATTTTATTTAGGGAATATTATTGTAAAAAGTTATTGAATATAAACAAGGAAGCAAATATATGGACAAAAACTAAAATTCACAGTGTTTGAACAACAAAATTATATTTGGAGATCAATTGGGCGATAGTAGAGTGGGTGCATCCGCAACAATAGAAAACAAACTATGGTATACAAGCCAGAATAACACATCATATATTCGTCAATGATATACATTATTGTAAAACCCTAAAAGTTTGAATAAATTATGATAAATGGTAATAGATATGTTAAATGGTTATAAATGACATATTTTAATGTTTTAGTATGCTAGGGATTGATTTGAGATCAATCTAATGTATATATGTGAATATAGATGAGAAACATGCACGAAATCATGCACAAACCTAAAACTGAGTTGTTAGTAGTCAATTACTACTCAGAGTAGTCGACTAGTAAAGTCGTTAGTTGACTAATGAAGGCAATAGTCGACTAATTGGGTTGTTTCCATAATTCTTTTAGGTTTCAGGTTGGTTTTGTTTTATTTTTGAACCCAGTTGTTTATACCCCTATATATACTCGTTAAAACCTTATTTTCAGAGATAATAATTTGTGAGAATAGTAGCCACCTTCCTCCTCAAACCCTAGCCCTAGTTTGTGAGATTTGAGAGAGTTTTGAGGCGTTTGTAGAGAGGAAGGTGGAGTTTGGTGATCGTAGTTGAAGAGGAATTTTGCATACACATGGTTGAGGAGTTCAACAGCATCCTAAGGAAAGATCATCTTCATCCAAACCTGCACCTTAGTAATTTAAAGATTTAATGTGTTTAAATCAATATTTTACATGTTTATTCATAGTTACATTTGATAAAAGGTATATTTTTTATAATAGATATTTAACCCATGATAGATCAGACGTTTTTACTTATGGTTTATATTAGAAGCATAATCATGATCATTAGGGTTAATGATAAATTTTATTTTTAACTTGTTAATTAAGTTTAACCCATGTACAAACCCTATTTTGTTAATAAATTGAGCTTTTCTTGTAACTAATCATGCTAAGATTTAGGATGTGATATCTAGGCTTTGTAATCAGATTTAAAACGAAATATATCTTTGTCATGTGTAGTTTCTATCATGCTTTCATAGTCATGTTGATTATATATAAATAAATGAAGAAATTGATTAACAAAGATGTTAACCCTAATTAGATTAAAATAATTCTATGTTTCATGTTCTAGTTAGACTCTGTTAAAGGTATACATAATGTTTAAATCTTGTTTAATATTGCATAAGTGCATGTTAATTGGTTATCTTCCTGTTCGCGCATATCAGATTTCATGTTCATGCGGAGTAGTCGACTACTAAGCTTAGTAGTCGGCTACTATGTCTCTGTTTCAGTGCACAAAAATATTATCATAGCAGAGTAGTCAACTAATGTTCATAATAGTTGACTACTAACACTGAGTTCAATTTCTCAGAGTCTGGATGGACTCAGAGTAGTCGACTATTAAGCTTAGTAGTTGACTACTAAGGCTGTTTTCCTGAATTTTGTCTTTCATCTGGTTGAGATGTGTTCGCGGGGTTCAAGCTACACTCCTTTGCATGTAAATTCATGAATATACAAGTACAATGTCATTTGCATACACATGAGTATCCTAGAGGGGATTATGTCAAGTGTTGGATTGTTTATTGTTCATACGCTTGTTGGTTATCGTTGATGAGCACAACTCAATATTACATGGGATAGTACATTGATATACCAGCTTTACATAGTTTATACATGAGATGGGTATCGTTGATAAGCTCAGTTCAGTACTATGTGGGGTAGTACATCGATATTCCATTCGTACAGGCCATTGAGTCGGGTTTGGATGCTTTGTCAAGCAGTCCGTCCATACGAGGGTGCGATGAGGCTTGTGAGCCGTCTTTTTGGATACCTATATGGTAAGCTGTCCTGCACTCATGTTACACACTAAGATCACGATAAGACTAATGAGCCGTGTACACTATTTAGGATACCTACAGGGTAGTCTGTTGCACATGATGATGCTAAGTTTCAAAATCTTGCAAAGAGTTGCACTGAGATAGCTAATTGATAACATGAGTCTTTGGTGCATATCCGTTATGGATATGATTCATCATTGAGATATATGACCGAGATACTTTTCTCTTGAAAGTATTCGGGATTATATGTCAGTATTTATTCTATCTCCCCAGTGATAGTGGATGATAATATAAATATGATGTATTGATATCTTTATTTCATTTATTACTTTCTTTATGTCTTAGTTGAGATCAATGATTAGCGATTCGTAATTTGAGACATATGGTATATACATGAGAGTTTCCCTATTTGGATTATTTTGCTTAACGTACCAGTCTCTGTTATGGGTTTCTAATTATTGATTCCATTTAGGTTATTTATTCTTAGTTCGATATTAATATTTAGATATTTACAATTTGAGAGGTATATACATGAGGGTTTCCTTATTTGGATTATTTCACTCGATGTACTACGTCTCGTGTTGTAAGTTTTTAAATGTTAATTCCACTTAGATATAGAAAAAATGATCTAGGTAGACTATGCTTAATAGATAGAGCCTCCACTCCATCTAGTAGCCCTTCCCCTGGGGGCGGATAGAGGTAATCTTGTTGTAGTGCTCTGACGCCCTTTATGTGGTTCTTTTTGTTATTTTCTCTTCTTTCAGGCAATACAGAGGTTCGGAGAGCCACAGGATGACGAAGTTCTTGCATAGTCGTTGTCTCATGAGTTATTAGTAGAAACTCCACAATAGATTTTTTATGATTTCATTCAAACATTAGGGTTTTGTTTTTCATATTGTAAAGGCAGTGTGCCTTAGTACGATTTTTAGTTGATTTATGTTGAGACACTTTCATTATTCGAGATATCAGATGTATTTTAGTTAAGACATGATTTTTATTTATGAGATATCTCTTCTATATCATGTCTATGGTTTTTATTTCTTTATTTTGCCTGTTTTGTACCTGTACGTTTATTTGATTCCACTAGAGGATATTACCGTGATTAGTGAACTGTGTTATTATACGGTGTGGATACATGACATGTTTGATATCTCTGGATTCACCTTAGATTACAGCCATGTGTGAAAACAGGGGCATCACAATTACTCTACTAAATAAATATAGAAAACAAGTATTATTCTGGCTACAACTAGAATCAAGTTATGCAATAATATAGGTTGATGATATTCAAACATTTGGATGAGGCAAATAATGAATGTGTATTAACAATTATCTTAATTTGAAAGCATAACAATCCTTAGCAGACCAACGACAATAATCACACAAGGCTGAAAGCAAATAAAGGTAAGTCAATTCTGAAACAAATTATAACATAACCAAATATTATCAACTATCCTCCTCAATTGAGAGCGCTAGGCCAAAATTATCAGTTTTTTTTTGAAATTGTGTAATTTTTATCACATTGTGTTGATTTTTTTCTTTGTTCTAAGTTATATTTGAATTAAAGTACTATTAGGGCTTTTACATGATACACTCAACAAAACAAACACATTCCAACAAGTGGTATCAAAGTAAAATAGGTAAGAAAATTTGAGGTATTAAAGTGCTAAAAGTACATTGGGGGTACCAAATTGATAAAAGGGGTAACCTTTAGGGTACCAAAGGGAATAAATACCCCTTTTCCATTTCCACACAACGTGACTACAACTTCATCATATTTGATAAGCTTTTATCACTCTAGCAAGTATTCACCTAATCTACGAATCTAATAAGGCTTTTATAAGAAACATCTTAATTTCTGTGTGACCTATATCTTTTAGGAAAGTTCCTTCTAACCTACTTTCTCAAATATATCGGTCTACTAACCTGATTAAATTTAACTAAAACAACATTAGGGCACTGTAACCTTGGTCACAAACATTACCATTTCCTACTTACATCCTAACATTAATCACATAAATTATATATCAAAATCAGAATACACCCCACTATCCCTCAAAAGCCTCTTCTCCTCCTCCACTTAGTTCTTCCCCTTGCTCGCCCACCTAAGATACCTCTTCCTCTTCTCCTTTTGTAAAAACAACTTACTCTTCTCTTCCTTCTTAAAAGAATAGTATTTATTACAATACTCGTTTCAATTCATTAAAACTCTAGAGTTTGAAGTTATAATTAAGGATACAAATGAGATATGAGTAATATATGTGAGACATATCAACAAACAACTTGTATGCATGTGTTCAACTATTTCTAACAAGGAAAAATATATGATAGTAGGGAACAACGTCGAAGAAAGGTAAGAATCAAGAAAGAGAGGGTATAGAGAAAGAAATTTCAAAATCAAAATTAAAGTTAAAAATTTGTAGAAATCATACCCAATTTTTTCCTTTGATAATCACTTTCCTGAATTTGTTTCCTTCCTGATGCACTAAAATCTTAGATTTGAAGAGATGATGACAGAGAATGCGTAAATTTTTTTCTAAAAACTTGATTTGGGGTTGCATCTAAGATGATGAGGATAATAATAATCATCATTGTAAACTGATTGCTCATGGATGAAGGCAGAGAGAGTAGGGATACGTTGAAGGATTTGAATAGTAATCTAAGGAGAGGGAGAAGAACAAAAGTTTGAGACTTTTGAGTTTCTAATTTTTGTGTACAAACTTGATTATGTTTTCGACTATTTCCATGGACAGGAAAATGATGAAGAGAGTCCAAATAAAGTTACATTTTATCTACAATATAGATACATTTCTTTGTTGTTTTTCTATATCTGATGAAACATTCCAATAAGCAACTTCTTTGCTCTTGCATTGATGAGTGCCTAAACACCATCATTGATCTTGCACGTGAAGCTGTGATCAATGCCATGACCTACAATCTCATAAAACTTTTAAAGAGATCAAAGGTAAAACTAAAATAAATAGGTTATGTCCTACATTCTTTCACTTTATACACCAATTTATCAATTAAATTATTCATTATTTTACAGCCGATGAGAGTTGAGAAGCCTAATCCTAAATTTGTTTGAGAGAAGGTCAATTATAAGATTTATTAATTGGAATTTCTTTTGATAAATAATTAATTAGAAGTTTAAGAAGCTAATTATGTATGGGAACTTCTCATACACTTTAGTTTCAATCTTCAAGTAGCATTACTTCTCAAAATATTCATTTCTGGTTCGTACTATAAAAAATTTCTCAAGGATGAGCATGTAATTAATTCACATGATGAAGTAAAAGAAGATGAAATTATTCAGACACAACACACATAATATTGTATAATCTCTCCTCGCTTACAAATTCTAAAATTTTTCCTAAAGCACGCAAAAATTACATGAGATTAAATTAAGCGACAAAATTAAGTCGACTAATATTTATCATGATGGATCAAGAGAAGGCAGAATTATATAAACCTGATATGTACTATATCAAAATTCCTCATCATTTGTAGTTCGTGAAAGGGGAAAAAAAGAATTGGAAGCGAGTGAAATAATAATTTTCTCTAAATATTATGTATATTATCTACTTCTTTCCATCATGTGCTTAGAATATTTATAGCTACGAATGAAGACTATTAGAATTCATTACTGACTTTTGAACCAAAAAAAATGACTCTGAGATACCATTCCAAAATAACTAAATGACACATAAAGAATAACAAAATGTAACTCGTATTGCATTTAGTATATGTTATTAGACATTAAAGTCATGCAAAAATTTAAGCCTGAAGTGGGCTTTGTATGCTAATCCACATCCATAACAATATGCTTTAAGTTATAACAAACGTATCATTCAAAGTTATAGTATAGTTTATGAAATATATTATAGTATAGTTACATACAAATATATTAAAATAAATTTTAGTATACATTCTTCTTTTATGTATAATACACTATAGATATAAAGTTTAGTATAATATAGATATATCAAACTATGGTAATTATTTATATCATACATTAATTTTAAGTGTACATATTTGTTTGATTATAATTATAATTATAGTATAATGTATAATATAATATAATTATAAAGTTCACTAATTATTAATATCTGAACTTTAGTATAAACTTTTTATACTATAGTTTAAAATTATATATCTAACTATATTAAATATAAGATTGGGTGTTATGAGAAAATTTTGAAGGGGTATAGTTTATGTATGTACGCGTGTAGACACACTTATTGTCTTTTTATTGGGATCTTCAATGAATTATAGAGAATAAGTAGCACAAACTTTTATATGAAACACATAAACTTAATTAGAACTAAACATCCTAAAGCAAATGATAAGTAAAAAAATTCTTTTAGTATTAAGGGATAGACTCTGTGACTATCGTACACAAAGAGTCTCTCTCTTTGTGGAATTATCTTTTTTCCCTAAAGCTTTTTGTCGCAATTTACCCCAAATACATAAGATGGAAAAGAAACAAAGAGATGTGGATAAGAAATGAGTTTCTCCTATTACGACAACACAAACCACATTGAAACTTCAATTTAGATAATATAAATGCATTCATCCATGCATATAAGTATTAAAAAATTATGAACAAATGGATCTCATGTCCCAACTTCATCGTAAGCTCCTCCGACACACTCTCTCTCCATAGAACCTTCATCACCACCTCCAAATCCATACCCGTTGCCTCGATCAAATTACCTATCACTATTTCCTTCATCAGACCCACCATCTTCACCGAACCAACCATAATTGCCTATCGAACCTAGCTCCTCTGTCTCCTCTAAGATCATGTTCGGCCCCTACTACTGAAATCGCCAAGCTCGCTGCGATTTCCTTACATTGGCAGAGCTAAGAAGAGTAGTAGAGGGGAGAAAGTAGAACTTGGACACATTGATCATTTGATTTGATAAAGTATTTGTTATGTGAAGAGTGAGAGAGGGGGGCCTAAGAAGGTGATTATATAGGGAGTGAAATGAAATAGATGAAAGTTGAAGGGGATTCTGATAATTTGTTGGAGGTATCAAGAGGAGCTCACCTCGTATATTTCACAAAATTAAATTCATGTGGATGTTTCTCAGGAGAGCTAAAAATTGAAATATTAGAATACTACTAACATGTAGCTTAGCAACTCAGTTAGGCCCTCTTAAGTAGAGACGTAATGCTAGTTAGATGTCAGATATTTCACAAACTAGATTCATGTGGGTGCTCCCTAGGAGAGTCAAACTAGAGACCTTGGAATACTACTAATAGGTAGCTTACAAGATGTAATGCTTGTTAGATGTGTTTTGTTCAACGATATCCATATCTCTATTTGTGGGTCAATAAATGGACATGAAGAAAAATTTCGACGGAAGAATAACGAATAATGAGCTAACATAATGGGCCACGATCAACAAGAAATCTGACTAATTCATCTCGAGTAAATGTCACAAATTACTATGAAAACTAGAGAAATTCTACACCTCGCAAGTGGCTAGTGTTGGTTTCGGGTGTAGACCTAAACCTTAGAACAAGCATGTAAAGCAAAGATTTCTCTAAGTTAGACGAACTTGAAAGTTTAGGCGAACTTGATAGTTCAAGCGAACTTGACAGTTTAGGCAAACTTGGAAGTTCAAGAAGTTCTGTACTCTGAATACGAGACAGATCTAAAAGTAAAGTGTCTGAGATCAGATAATGGTGAAGAATATGAGCTGGAGGAGTTCAAGAAGTTCTGTGCTCTAAATAGGATTCGTTTAGAGATGACTACTCTAGGAACACCACAACAGAATTGCATTGCAGAGAGAATAAACAGAACATTGACAGAGCGTACGAGGAGCATGCGTCTACATGCAGGCATACCATAAATATTTTGGGTGGACGCGGTGCATATAATAGCGTACTTAATTAATCATGGGCCTTCAATCCTACTAGACTTTGGGATTCCATAAGAGGTTTGGAGTGGCAAGAAGGTTAATCTCTCACACTTGAGAGTCTTTGGTTGCATGGCATATGTTCATATCAGTGACCATGTCAAAGACAAGCTAGAAGCTAAGTCACAGAAGTGTACATTCATTAGATACAACATTGATAAGTTCGTATATCGGCTGTGGGATGAGAAGAATAGGAAAATCATCAGGAGCCGAGACGTCATATTCAATGAAGAGGTGATGTACAAGGACAGAGACAATGCCAAGGATAGTCAAAGCAATGGGAGGAGCACTAAGGATGCAGGTGGATCCAGGTACATGGATTTAGAGGAACTTCCAGATGGGGGAGACAATGTCAGCTCTGACCGAAAAACGAAGGAGACTCCAGGTGCAGAGACTACCACTCAAGGCGTAGAGCTTAGGAGGTCATCCAAGGTACCCAAACCGAATTCAGGTATCTTTCATCACTAGATTATTTGCTTTTGACAGATAGCAGAGAACTAGAGTATTATGAGGAGGTAATGCAAGTTAGTGAATCTCAGTAGTGAGAGCAGGTGATGCAAGAAGAGATGGATTCTCTCCACTCGAATAATACATGGGAGTTAGCCCAGCTACCAGCACAGAAGAAAGCCTTACATAACAAGTGGGTTTACCGGGTCAAACAAGAGAGTGATGGAAACAAGAGATACAAGGCCAGATTAGTTGTGAAAGGATTCCAACAACGAGAAGGAGTGGATTATATGGAGATACTTTTTTCCTGTTGTGAAGCTTACAACCATCAGAGTTGTGTTAAGCTTATTAGATACTGAAAATCTCTACCTTGAGCAGTTGGATGTAAAGATTGTCTTTCTTCATGGTGACTTGGATGAAGAAATCTACATGAAGTAACGTATTGGTTTCATTGAGGAAGGAAAAGAAGAGATGATGTGTAGGCTTAAGCAGAACTTATACGGTTTGAAATAGGCTACAAGACAATGGTCCATGAAGTTTGATAACTTCATGCAAAGCAATGGCTAAGGAAGATGTAATTCAAATCATTACTGCAACTTCAAGACGTTCGAGTCTAGCTATATCGTATTGTTATGTTGATGACATATTAGTTGCAAAACCGTCTTTAGAGGAGATAAACAAATTAAAGAAGCAATTGGCAAAGGAGTTTGCTATGAAGGACCTAGATGCAGTGAAACAAATTTTTAGGATGCGAATCAGTTGGGATGTTACTGAAGGGACGTTGAGGTTGAGTCATGATGAATACATCAAGAAGGTACTTCAGAGATTCAACATGGAGAATGATAAGCCTGTTGACATGCCCCTTGGAAGTCAGTTAAGGTTATCTGAGGAGTAATCGTCTAAAACAAATACAGAGAAGGAGCACATGAGAAGAGTGTCATATTCATCTGCCATTGGTAGTCTAATATACGGGATGGTTTGTACGATGTCGGATATCGCCCATGCAGTGGGAGTTATGAGTAGGTTTGCAAGCAATCTAGGGAAGCAACATTGGTAGATATTGTGTTACTTAAGAGGGACTATGGATATACCACTGTGTTTTGGGAGAAAGGAGTTGGTACTGTAGGGATACGTGGATGCTGATTTCACTGGTGATCATGATACGAGGCAAAGTACCACGGGGTATGTTTATGTTGGCTTTCTTGTTTTGATGATATTTACAAACAATTTACTTCTAATGTTATTTGTCTAGTGTTTGTGTTTTTGTATTAATTGTAGATAAATAACATGTTGGAGGATGGATGGAATTGTGCTTCAACGATCATATCCAATGGAAGTTGACGGAATAGTAGGTGAAGCCTATGCAATTCAAATTGAAGATCCAAGTTCTACCTTCATCCGCAATGTGTACTAAGTCAAGCTTATTGAAGATCAAGATCAAACTTGGGTAACAATAGTTTAGGTTTATATTATGTGTGTTGCTACTTTAAGCTCAATCATATACACACACATTATATTAGTTTTCTTGTATATATATAGTTATATATATATACAACACAAGTTTTGTTTTT
>BQKN01066853.1:855529-907080 GCA_022839385.1 Asparagus kiusianus
GTAATTTAATATGTCAAATTAATAACTAATTTATAAAATATAAATGGACAGTTCAAATAGCTATAGAAAGTAAGGTGTATATCTTTATAAAAATTTCATAGTGAGTGACCAACTACAATCATTCTAATTTAAGTATAAATTATTATTATTTTAGTTACTAATTTGATACGCTTAACTATGGAACAAACCCCAAGAAAAAATAGGAATTAAGATTGTATTGTCTTCTAGGTAAATAAATAAATGTTATTAGAGATCCTCTTTATATTAAATTTAGAAGTAATAATTTAAATTATTAAGCGTCAAATATTAGTTCATGTGAAAAAATAAAGTAATCTATGGTCTATATACCTATATAATCAATCAATCAAACATATTAAAATTATATGCTAGATTCACATTAAATTTAATTTATAAAAAAATTAATACATTAAAGTCCTTTTAACCACTATATAAATTGTCTAAAAACTTTTACATATATAAACTATACTGTCTAGAAATAGTGATGTGCACACTTAACTATGGCGTAATACATCTTAAGAATGGCTTACTCGTTAGTATCATCATTAATTGACATATATATATGCATTACATTGAAAACACAATGAAAATTTGGAAAACTACAAAAAACAAAACAAAAGTTTTAAAAATTATAAAAAATACCCTAAAATTTTATAATTTACAAATACACAAAACTATTAAACATTACATTGAAATCAAGGAATTATAAAAAAAATCATTGAAAATTTTCAAACTTTGGAGGGGTAATTTATAATGTACTAAACTTTAAGGTTTTTTTTTATAAATTGCAAATTTAATAGATTTTAAATTAGTTATGTCCTTTTTAAAAACGTTATAGGTAATAGTGACCATGAAAAGTTTTTTCTAAACCTATACTTTTAAAGGGAGTATGACATTTTTTACAAATTTTTAATTTTCTAGGGATTATTAATAATTCTGTATATTCATTTTAGTGTAAAGTTAGAAATTCTAATGGTGTAAATTATGAATTTTGGAGGTTTTTACAACTTTTTAAAACTTATAGGCCTTTTCTATAGATTATAAATTGTTCATAGACTATTTATAATTCGTATGTTTTTAATTTACTAATGAGTTAGAAATTCTCATGGTGTTTTTTTATAAATTTTAAATTTTGAGTGTTCATTTGTAATTTTTGAAACTTCAGAGGTTTTTTCTATAAATTATAAATTATGTAGAGGATATTTATAGTTCTCTACGAACTGAAATAAATAAAAAAATTAAATTATATCAAACGTATTTTCTTTATCCAATAACATGTTAAGTCTCATTATGAATATGATAAAACATTTAATTACCAATTCAAAGAAGATAAGATAATTAGAATAGATTAGGCTAACAATGTGATATTTAAAAAAGTTAAGGGTAATATTGACCATGAAAAGATTTTTCCGAACTCGTGCTTTTAAGGGGAGTATGATTGTAACTTAACCACTCAGAATAAAAAGTTACACAAAAATACAGTATCTTCCTATTTACCGCCAAACTATTGAATATAATGAGGGCTTAAAAATAATTTGGTAAAATATTTTGGTTCTTAAAGTGATTTTGGAAGCGAGTTTAAAATAGATAGATTGAAACTCTGGGTTTATTAACAAAAATTATTTTTGGAAAGTGGGTAAATTTTAAATTAATGGGTAAACCTTTGGGTTTATAGGAAATAATAATTGTTGAAGTGCAAAGAGGATTTAAAAATGGAGAAATTGAGGCTTTTCATTTAAAAGTGATTTTGGAAATGGGTTCAAAATAGATGGATTAAAATATTTGGGTTTATTAGCAAAAAACCTTTGTGATTTTTTTAGTTTAAAATTAATGAGTAACTTTGATTTATTAAAAAAACATTTTTTTCCTAGGAGGGTTTAATAAATGGGTAGAACTTTGGGAAAGTAAGTAAGATGACAAAAAAGAACACAAAAATGTTGATATTTCCTATATGATAGAACCTGTGATCATCTAAAGGCCCAATATACATGTGTCCTTACATACTTTTAGCATATCATCTTATATATTAGGTACTTGGAGATGAACAGTAGCTGCGTGCTGTTCTTCTCCAATAATTTTAGTATATACAAGCAAAATTGATCCCCACAGTACTGCAGCATCAATAATTTTAGTATATACAAGCAAAATTGATCCCCACAGTACTGCAGCATTATGGGGAAAAGAACCAAAAAATAGTCATTGAAACTTTAAATGTTTGATTTAGAAAACAAATAGGGGCAAAATATAACAACTTACGACAGAATATGAGGCTAGAGGGATAAAACTTTAGATTTATAGTCAATTAATATTTTTCTTTTAAAGTGGGTGGATCTAATTAAAAATAAATGGGGGTGGTTGCATAGGAAAAAGAAGCACCATAAACATTATCGATGCATATATAAGTCTGAAAAAAGCAAAATAAGAATAATAATAACTTGGGCATTTGGTTTAAAAAGTACCTAAAACTAAACATTCATAATAAAAATATAGCAAGTGGTAATAAAATATATAAATTTCCGACTTATGTTAAACTTTTGAAACATAAAATGGGTTTAAAATTAATATGATGGAGTATTTTGTATTTGTCGATTGGGTGAGTTTAGAAGTAAATAGGGGTAAAACTTTGGGTTTATAGCCTTTTTTTTTTAAATATATAAGTGGGAGGGTTCAAAAATGAATTGGTTAAAATTTGGGTTTATAGGTAACTACCATTTAAAAGTGGGTGGGTTTAAATATAAATGAGAGTCAAACTTTAATTTTATAGGTAAAATCAATCTACAATTCCTTATGCTGCAACAAATGGAGAAGATGCCAAAATAATGATGGTTTAATCATTTAATTTAAAAATAATAAGTTACAACAAAATATAACAAGATATAACAATTTACTACCAAAAATAATAAAATACAACAAAATAATCAGTTACAATAAAATGTAATAATTTACGATATATACCGAGAGTCTTTTTTTAGGGGTCTAATAGTGTTTTGGAAGTGGAGAATATAAAAATAAATGGGAGTGGGAGGGCTTCAATACAAATTGGAGATAGAGTTGAGGTTTATAGCAAAAGCTCCATATATAGGCACTTTTTCTATTTACTTCTATTTACTAAAATAATTGGGGTTTATATAAACACTTTTTCTATTTACTTCTATTTACTAAAATAATTGGGGTTTATATGAAAAACAGTTGGGCTTCCCCTTAACAGTAGCTAAGTGGAAGAGCCAATTGTTTTAGATATTGATAAATATAAATCTCTCTTCACCTGAAATTAAGCTAAAAAAGAAAATATGTTTGCTTAGACACTCCCCGGTCTCAGGAGATGATGGAGTTGAAAAAGACATTCTAGTCAGTAAAGACTTTTTTACTCTTTTGAGGAATCGAAAGATTCTATTACATTGCATCTAGAATAATTTGAGTACAGATATAGTATGGACCACCACACGAATCCAATAATGCGGTACTTTTATATCCGCATGCATGTTGAGTTAGATTATATGCACGCAGATTTCCGGTTCGACAAACATGGCAAACAAGGAATTTGTTGAATAATTTGAACAATGCCCGACAGTCGTCAAGAAAGGTTCTAAGATCAGGAGGGTGGGCAATAACTCTGTGAAAGGGCCATTTAACCACAAGAAAGGGCCAAGTGAAGGCCTGCGAGTATTGCTATGGCTTTAGCTTCAAGTACGGTTGCGTGGTCCAAAGGCGTTAGCGGAGCAAATGTGATAGCCAAGGTGATCTCTGGCAATGGCTCCCCAAGCCAAGCCATCAAACAGAGAGGTGACATCAACATTAATATTCACGGTGCCGAGAGGACGAGCAAACCAAGAGGAGGAAGAGTTAATTTTGATGGATTTGCGTGGATCGCTAAGCTAACGTGGACCGGACGATGAGATGCTTCAGTTCTGGGTCAAGACGATCACGTCCTTAGCCCCTTAAGAAAATGCTTATACAATACAAATTTCATAACAACAGTCTTTAATTGATCAAATTCATGGTAGTTTTGCACAAAAGGAATAATCGTAGTTTAATTACTGAAAAAATTCATGATATTTTCTCATAACGTAAATTAAATTTAGGCTAAATTGTACTTAAGTACCATGAAGGTTTCCTCCTCTGTCATTTGTATACCACAAATTGTATTTTATGGCAGAAAAACGACATAAGTTGTTAAAAAATTGCCACATTTGCACCATTGACCATGCAAACTGAAATTTCCACCTGAATGTTGTTTTATGATACTTTCATGCTAATTTTAGACATTTTAACTATTAATATTTTGTTAAATTTGCTATTAAATTAACAATTTTTTTTCAAACTTATCTTAATTAAACTTTAAAATAGAGTGGAACATGTCTAATGATAAATTTAACTAAACATTAATAATTAGAAAGTTATAAAATTAAATTGCTAGTATCATATGGGAATATTCAGACGAAAAGTTGCATATTTGCATGATTAATGGTGCCAACATGTTACTTTTTAACAACTTATAATATTTTTCTTCCGAAAAATATAACTTATTGACCACACTTATTATCAGACCCACCCACATGCGGTGGGTGGTTCTGAACCTTTAATTGATATTTGCTCGGTAATTTGCCCCCCCCCCCTCCCCCCGCTTTTCACATTGAAGGCTGGGGCGTTGGATTTTAAAGAGTTGATGATCATTTTTTGTTTTTTTGGGTGAGAGTGAACTAGGGGAACTTGATACGTTAATCCCGCATGCGAGTGTAGCTAACATTGCTCACCATAAGATGGTTAAGTTGCTACTTAGGGCCCGTTTGGTTGGTTTCCTAAAAACCAAGAAAAGGAAATCGGTACACGGAAATCAATAAAATAATATTTTTATCCATTTCCATCCCTAAAACTCACCCACAACATCTAATAAAATATTATTTTTATCTTCCAACTCATCTCATTTCATCTCCTTTCTTACCTTTAAAAATAAACCAAACACAAGAAAAATGTCACATCATCCAACTCATCACAACTTATCTTATCCCATTTTTAAAAATCACACACACCATCCAATAATATTGTGACAACTCATCTCATCTCATTAAACCTTCACTTCCATCCATTTCCTCAAAAAAAACAAGAAATTGATTTCCTTAAGTATGTGTCACATCATCCAATAATATACCTCCAACTCATCTCATCTCATCTATTTTCTTATTTTTAAAAACGAACCAAACACAAACAACATCAAAACATCATCCAATAATATACCTCCAATTCATTTCCTTATTTTTTTAACCAACCAAACAACCTCAAAATTTTTTTTTTTAAAATCACTCACATCATCCAATAATAAGGTGACAACTCATCTCATCTCATCTCCTATTCTATAATTTCCTTTTTTTTAAACCAACCAAACAACCTCAAAACAATTATTATAGGAAATAGGTTTCCTATTCTTTGATTTCCCAAAAAAATTGCGAAACAAACAGCCCCTAATATACCATAAGTTAGAGTACTATTCCTATCAGAACCGCTCACATACAAGAAGGAAGGTAAAAAAAGGCTATGATCATCAACCCTTTAAAATCCAACGGCTCAGATCTATCTCATCTCAATAAAATAAAACGAGGGGGGGGGGGGGGGGGGGCCCTATGATCACCAGTTCTTCAAAATCCAACGGCCCAGATCTATCTCATCTCAAAACCCCCTTCACTTATAACCCAACTCCATTCTCCGCCTCCTCTCCCACCAAAACCCTAACCAGCGGAGGATCGCCATCTTCAACCGATGGGTAAGCTCAATCTCCTCCCCCGTTCTCATTCTCTACTATCTGTCGATCGATTCTTTTAAATTAGGGTTTTGAGATTTCTCGTTTTTGATCTGTGAAGGTGCGTATAAGTACGTGTCTGAGCTATGGAGGAAGAAGCAATCGGATGTGATGAGGTTCTTGCAGAGGGTGCGGTGCTGGGAGTATCGCCAGCATCCCTCCATTGTTCGGGTCACTCGCCCGACCCGACCCGATAAGGCCCGCCGTCTCGGCTACAAAGCCAAGCAGGTAAAGCTAAACAAAACGTATTTAGTATTTTTCGTTGATGTTGGGTTCTGTCAAACAGTACCACTGATATCTAGTTTTCTCAAGAAAGTTTGTATATATCATTTAAGTAAATGATTTGATAGAAGTTTAATGTGTGTTTTTCTTATGGCCTTTCAAATTTGGAGGTAAAACTGAACAAAATGTATTAATATTTTTCGTAGATGGTTTTTTTTTTTCTTAAGAGGAAAGGGAAAGAGACGGAAAGGTTGCAGTGCTAACGGCCAAAAAATGTGTTTGTGTGCATTTTAATTAGGAAAGGGAGGGGAGGGGTGAGCAGGAGCGTATTCGTCCAGTAATTTCCGTAAAATTCGAACATTGTTCACAAAATTGAAAGCAGTGCGCTGGGAATCTTTAGGAGGAGATGATTAGAGTAAACCCAATGGAATGAGATGGAAAGGAAGGGGATGGACCATAAAAAGGAAATAGAAGGGGCAATGGTTTACTGTAGAGAATCGAAAGGGAGAACTAACTATATGACTAAAATTATTCTTAGAGAATGCTACTAGGTCAGTTTTGGAGCTTTTACTAAGGACAATTTAGGAATTTAAATTTTTATTTACTTAGAACTCGATCTCTATTCTTGTAATCTGTTCATTTTATTATATGCTTATTTTTAGCCCTTTTGACCTTTCCTTTTGCTAGTTATAAATTGTAAAGACATACATTTTTTGGATGATCAATATTGTAACCTTCTTGTCCCTTTGCCTCTTAGAAAAACTATCCAAACCCATTGTAAGATCAATTACAGTCATGTAGCTTTCCTTCCCTTCCCTAACCATTCTCTACACTAAAACAGACATAGTTTGTAGTGCACCTCCTTTGTTCGTGCTTGTTTATTCAAAAAAAATTAATTTGATATTATCCCCCTCTAATACTAGCCTCTACATGCAAACCCACTTTTAAAGTTAGTTTAAAAAATCCTCTACGTGTGGCTTTCATCCAAATTCTTTACCAAAGCACCATTAACTCTTAATCATATGGGTTTAATTACAATAGGAACCCTTCATGTGTAACCCAACATCATTCTCCCTCTACGTTAGTTTCCCAATCTCTTTCTTCACCATTTTCCTAATATCTCTCTCTCTCTCTATATATATATATATCAAAATCCCAAATCATATTTAGATCTTTAAGAACAATGGGGATGCATTGCGTAACAATAGGTGGAAAATTAGTTTGAGAATGAAGAACATGAGCTTGAAAACAATGTGTGGCTGGATCAAGGTTTGGTTTCTCCGATAGGATTATTGTTGTAATTTACGTTATATGTTTAAAAGTTAACCATGTTTGGATAAGGAGTTTGGATGGAAACCATCCATGTGGAGTTTTGAAAGTTGAAATGAGTTCAACTTTAAAGGATTTTATTCATGTTAGCTATGTTGTTTCTCGATAGATGCAAATAGAGAAGAACAAGATCTTCTCTAATGCGATGAAATCACATAAATTAGCTTTATGACATAAGCCATGAGAGAAAAACTTAATTCTATTGTAAGAAAAAGGTTTGGGAGGTATGTGATCTACCTGAAAATAGAAAAGCCATTGGATTGTAATGAGTGCTTAAAAAAACAGTGTTGACGGGTTTATTGACGAATTCAAAACGTAGTTAGTTGCTAAGGGTTACAACTGGAAGACATGTATAGACTTTTGGGAGATATTCTTCCGTAGCTAAATTTACATCCATAAGAATTATTTTGGCTATTGTTTCATATCTAGTTTTGGAGTTATTTTAAAGAGATTCCAAAATAGCATTCCTTAATGTTGAGGTAAGGAAAGTAATATATGCAACAAATTGAAGGTTTTTAGGTGGAAGGACATGAATATAAAGTTTATTGGTTATGAAATCTTTATATGGTTTAAAACAATCTTCTAGATAATGATATTCAAAGTTCCATGAAACAATCACCAAACTTGGTTTTGTTCAAAACAAATTAGATAGTTGTGTATATTTCTCGAAAAGTGGGAGCAAGTTTACTATATTGTCCTTTTATGTGGATGATGTTTTGCTCGCTAGAATTGATATAGAAATGTTAAAAAAAAACCAAGGCAGAACTTAGTGAAAAGTTTAAGATGAAAGATATGAGAGATGCACCATACATTCTTAGAATTCAAATACCCTAAGATAAAAAGTCTAGAATGTTGAGTTTAAAGTAAGAAAATATTTAATATTAGTTCTTAAAATATTGACATGGAATATTTCAAACCAACTCTAACTTTGTTCGTCATGGGAAAGAGATTGTGTATTGAGAAAAGCCTTTCAGAGGGGTAGAAGCGATTAGATGTTTCATATGCTCAAGCGATTGGAAGCTTGGATATATGCAATGTTGTGCATCAGACTTGACCTAGCTCATGTTGTACGTCTAGTTAGTTGATATTAAAGTGATCCATGCCTAGCTTATTGTGAAGCTGTGACAGATTGGTTTATTAAGGTAGTTCATTTGATATCCTCAGTTACTTTGATTTTGATTTTAGAGGTGAAAAAGATGACGAAAAGTCTATTTTGGGACACTTCATCTTTGGAGGAGGATTCGTTTCTTATAGTATAAACTTCGACGTGTTGCTAGATACATGTAAGAAGCATAATATGTGGCTTGCAGTATGACAATTGCACATGCTATCTTGAATAAGATGGTTTTTGATTGATCTAGATCTCATGTTCTTAGAAGGAACTAATGATATTTACTATGATGATCATGTGGCGAGTAGCTTGATCAACAGAGGCACGAATAGTTCTAAAGGAAGACACATTGAGAATTGGTATCACTAAATTAGAGATATTGTAGAAGATAGAAGTTAAAGTGATTTATATCCCTTCTACAATTATGATTGCTGATGTTTTGACAAAGGGAATACTAACGAGATTGTTTACCAAACATGTAAATTTGATGAGACTAATGAATAAATAACTCAAAATAAATTTCATGAATAATGAAATGAGAATTACTCTCCATGGATTATGGGTGTAAGAAAAACATCCGATCTGTTTTTATGATCTCAGGGTTAGTGGGATGCACATCATTTGGTTAATTTAGTCAAGTGGGAGATGTTAATTTGATCTAGTTTGTAGTTGATTAAATCAATCAATGAATACCCCTTGGATGTTATGGGGCTGATAACATTATTTCTTTAGGATTTGTATTTGAGGGATTTGTGGTTGGTTAGAGAAAATTGTGGGAAACTGACACAATTAGGGTGGAGATACTAAAAAGTCTAGTAAAGAAAAAGATATCTGATTGGTCAGATGTACAAAAAATCCCAAACTATCTAGCTGGAGCTCCATTCAATACCCCCTCTTGTCTCCTTATTGGAAATTTCTCAATATTAATTGTGGCTATGAATAGATACTTTGGGATTTTTGTGTACATCTCACTAATGAGATATCACTTCCTTTGACTTCTTAGTATCTCCACCAAATCATATTAGTCTCCCGCAAGTTCCTCTAACCAATGACAAACCCCCTCAAATACAGATATTAAGGATGCATAATATCCAAGGGATATTCCTTGGTTGCTTTGATCAGCTGTATAGTCATAGATTGAGTCAGGTTGACATAATACGCTAAAACCGTCTTTAATTTTATATTAGAACATATAGCTTGGTATTTCTAAATAAGGCACTCAATTCTTTACAGTAGGTTTGGTTTTTTTTATTGTGGAGGGAAAGAGACGAAAATTTGTAGTGCTAACCATAAAATGTGTTTATTTGCAATTTTTAAGTAAGAAAGCAAGGGGATAAATAGAAGCATATCCATCTACAATTTGTGGATGGTTAATATTGTAACCTTCCTATCCCCCACTTAAAAAAAATATCCGAACCCATTGTAAGACCAATTTTGGTGGTGTAACTTTCATTCTCTTCTTATACGCTATAGTGAACAAACCTTGGTTATAGTGTACCATCTCTATCTGTTCTTGTCTATTCAAACACAATTAAAATTTTTTTACCTCCTCTCCTTGGGTTTACTTTAACCATTCTCTTCCGATACCAGCCTCGATATCCAAAACCCACTTTTAACTTTTTATTTTTATTTTTATTTTTTGCAAAAGCCTTCATGGATGGGTTAGCCAAATTATTTACCCAAGCATCATTAACTCTTGATCATATGGGGGTAAATTACAATAATAAGCCTACATGTATAACCAAACATCATTCTCCCTCTATGTTAGCTTTCTAAACTCTTTCTTCATTGTTTTCCTAATCTCTCCCCCCCCCCCCCCCCCAAATCCTATTAGGACTTTAAGAACAATGGATATGCCTTGCAAAACAATAGGTGGAAAATCAGTACAAGAATGAACAACATGAGCTTCTCTCTCTCTCTCAAAATAACAAATCCTATTAGGACTTTAATAACAGTGGGGATCCATCACTGCGGAACAATAGGTGGAAAATCAGTTTGAGAATGAAGAACATGAGCTTGAAAAGAATGTAGAGCTAGAGCAAGGTTTGATTACACAGATATGGTTATTGTTGTAATTTACCTTATGTTTAAAGCTAACCATGCTTGGATAAGGAATTTGGATGGAAACCATCCATGGGGGTTTCTTGAAAGTTGTAACAACTTAAAGGATTTGAGGGCCTTATTTAGAATGATCAAGATTTGGGTTAATGTGGAAATAAAAAAGATTTGACAGTCTTGTATCATAAAAACTCTTCTATTATTGTTTTAGCCATTTGCTAGGTTACCCGAACACTTTATATAGGCTCATGTGTCTGTGTCCGAGACTCTATGGACACTTCTTGAATACACACACTGACACACACACACATTTATTCTGACGAATACTCAATTATATAGCACATGTTTTGTTCAAAACGCTTGTGATGCACTTCTTGAACGTATACCATACACTTCACCTTAAGTTTTAGCACATACCTAGACCATACGTATGATTTATAGGGTCGTTAGGTATCTAGTTAAAAAATGAGCGAGTTTTTTAATTTATAATGTGTTCAATAAAAGAAAACATAAAAATAGTAAAAGGATTTTAGTTTTTGTATCATGCGAACGGAAAACAATATTAATCTCATATAGATTATAATAATATGGATATATATAGCTGTCCCTGTATCCTAACTTTTAGAATTTTTTTGTGTCCCGCACCCGCACCCATATCCGTGCAACATAGGACATTTGTTTCTAGTAGACTACTCGTAATTTTCTGCTTATTTATTTATTGACAAAAGGAACACAAATAGTATCTAGTATCTTGTCAGATATCTAACATAGGCATAAAGCATTTGTGATGGCTTTTATGCTGCTGTAACTTAGTTTTGACTCAATAATGTACTAGATTAAGTTGAAATTTCTAGTTTTCCGGTGCCTTCTAATATCAAACGAGGAACTTATTTAAAAAGAACTGATTTAAAAAACTTCAATGTCACAGCTGTATGGCCTCATTTTATGAAATTCCTGATGCCAAACGCTGATCTTTTATTTTTTGAAAAATTAGTATAATTCCAGTAATTAGATACAGCTGCTTATCAGATTGTTTTCATGAAAATGATTCATGGAGGTGGTTTTCTTATACTTTAACGAGAGGATGTTGGTGTTAGTTGCTAAATGATATCTATTTCTGATCCTTTAATGGGAAGTTGCATCTATTTGAGTGTCTTATGAAGTGCAGTTCCATGTTTAGACACTTCATATTAAGTTGGTTATGTATGCTACCCTATCCCTACCTATCTTTATTCTGAATATACATCTAATAGGGTTATTCCTATCTTAATTTTGAATGTTGATAAAAGAAGTCTAATGATATTATTTCAGCCATTGCCTTCAGATATTTAGATAGACTATGGATTTGGAGCCTGGATCAACATTGCTATACTAGTAAAATATGTTTTTGTTCTACTGCATTCTAATTCTTCCCCCCCTAATATTTTTAGATATTGGGTGTATGGTAGTTCAAATAGTTCTTATAATGCATTCGTGAACAAATTGAACATATTATTCATCACAGTTTGGCTCCTATCAGAAATATACATGCATATACTTGATTGGAGCCTGGATCAACATTGCTTTACTAGTAAAATATGTTTTTGTTGTACTGCTTGCTAATTCAATTTTTTAAATCTTTTTAGCTATAGGCTGTATGGTGGTTCAAGTAATTCTTATAATACATTTGTGAACAAATTGAACATATTATTCATCACAGTTTGGCTCGTATCAGAAATATGCATGCATATACTTGTTTTGACTTTTGTTGTATTATCACGCATCTGTTCTGTCTTTCTGTGTTCAACTACGATTTAGAAGATTTTATTTGTGTTTTATATACATTCATGTCCTATTTCTTTAACATTTGAGTTTTCGTATTTAACTGTTGTAGTAGTATGACAATGTGCATGAGTTCCTTGGTCCAAGTTACAAGGTGCATACACCCCTTGTGGGTGAGGAGATGGTCCTTCAAATTCAAGTGCACCAAGAAATCTTTGTTGATTCTTCCTTTTGAACATGTTATCTCATGACTATTTTTTGTATCTTGTTGCCTGTGCAAAAATGATCACTCATAGTCTGTCACTCGTTACATTCCCCGTCAAGTCTCATTGCAAAATATTTATCCCAAAAAAGTCTCATTTTAAAATTCAAACCCAAGGAGTTTCTCAATTGCCCAAGTTTTATGCCTTATAGATGATTAACAACTCTTTGTTTCTCATACTCATTAAGTTCTTCTTTTCCCATTCAAAATTTTATGTCTGCTGTATTATGTATATTGCTGAATAGTATACTTGCTATTCAGGTTAGTATTTTATTGATATATCAAACAACATTAGCTTTCTTCCATCATTTTACTTGCTTGCCCTCATTTATTTTGCCATACTGTTTCTATTTTACAGGGATATGTGATTTATCGTGTGCGTGTGAGGCGTGGAGGCAGGAAGAGACCTGTCCCCAAGGGTATTGTTTATGGTAAGCCTAAGAACCAGGGTATTACTCAGCTCAAGTTCCAGAGAAACAAAAGGTCAGTTGCAGAGGAGAGAGCTGGGAGAAAAGTAGGAGGCCTTAAGGTCCTCAACTCTTACTGGATTAATGAGGTTAGTGAAACCTTTCATCTATTCATGTAGTTCTCTTCATTTTATAGAAGATTAGGGTAAGTTACAGTTTACAATAAACGTCCTTAATCTATATTCTGGTTTACAAGAACACCGCCCCGCCCCCCCCACCAAAAAAAAAAAAAAAAAAAAAAAACTGAAAGCTCAACAAAGTACCATCAGTCTATGCTGGGCAGTGAAACTGCTAGTTTTTATAGTAGAGTTTGATAATTCAGACGTGGATAGGCACCTGCATGGATATTCTATATTAATTATAGAAAACTTGGTTTCTGCTTTTTATCCAAAAATTTAAACCCCCCCACCCCCCTGTATTTCCTTCATTTGGACTTCTGGATTCTGAAGTTCAGTCATCTGTAACTACAAATACAAAACTTCGTTATGGATTAAAAGTTTCATTCGTAATGATAGATGAGGGGGTTTCTGGAATATAAATGAAGGGTTTTCTTGTAATTTGCAGTATAAATTATTTCAAACTCCTGAATTTTCCTTTAACTTTTCAGGACTCTACCTACAAATACTTTGAAGTTATTCTTGTTGATGCTGCTCATAATGCCATTCGTAACGATCCAAGGATCAACTGGATATGCAAAGGAGTGCACAAGCACCGTGAGCTTCGTGGTCTTACTTCTGCTGGAAAGAAGTATCGTGGGCTCAGAGGCAAAGGGCATTTGTACCACAAGAACAGGCCTTCCCGCAGGGCAACTTGGAAGAGGAACCAGACCAAATCTCTTCGTCGATACCGCTAAGTTTCTATTCAGGACAATTTGTTGCTCTTTTGGCTTATCTGGACTCGAAATACTATTTTGCTTACAATTTTGTAGCCTCCGTGACTTGTTGGTTTAAATGTCTGGAAAACTTGAAATTATTAGTTATCTTCATATTTGTATCCTGAATTGCTTCATGCACTTTGTTCTATGTTGGCATGTATGGTTGATACCGTTGAGATCTTATTCAGGGCAGTTTGTTGCTTATCTGGACTCTGAGATACTCTTTATTTCCAATTTGTAATCTATGTGACTTTTAGGTGGTTTTAACTGTCTACAAACTTGAAATCGTGTTCTAAATTGCATGATGCAATTAGTATTGTATTGGCTTATGTGGTTAACTAGTGTTTTTGAACGGACGCATATTGGTCAAGAGCCTATCGTTGTTGCCGCTTGTTTACTTTGGGTTCTGATGAGTATCTTGGATTCCATGTCCTTTCTTGCTGGTTGGTGTCGTCTCTTGTTGTGATTGGGAAATGACTTTTGCACTGCAAATTTTCTTTACTCATTTCAGTAGAAATCAGAAGTGAAGAAAGATTTTGACTTTTCAACATAATGAAAATTAACAAGCATTCTGCCCGTGCTTGCACCGGTGAGTTTGAGTTTGGTTTCTTTGGTTTGTACATCTGATTGTTTTTTTTAGGTTCTCTACGATTTTCTTGTTTTGCCTATGGTCTTGTTTTTCAAAAATGAATCGTACTAAGATTCAATGTAGATAACCTGAGTTGGAGCTTATTTTCTTATAAAATAAACTAGTTTGCGGTCCGTGCAAAGCACGGTATTTTTGCTACAGTAATCCCGCTTTTTTTAATATGGCATGATTTGAATTTTTGGAAGTGCTACAGTATCCCGATCTGCTACAGTACCATTTAAATGTTACAGTATACCCGTGTGCTACAGTAATATTTTTAATTAATTATTGTCTACAGTAATAACGCTACAATAACTGTTACTGTAGTATTTACTGTAGCATGAACAGTGGATCTCTGATCCTCCTATTTATATAAAGGAATAGATGCAAAATAAGGAGGTGCATGATTTGTTTTCAAATTTTGATATTAAAACTAGATGTTTGACTATTGAACTCTCCTTTATAATATCTCACTTTTTTTACAATATTCTAAAAAAAAAGAAAAGAAAATGTACCCCACTGAATAAGTGCGTACATAATTTTTGTTTTAAATTTTTTAAATTCAAAATTAGGGAGGGATACATGCAAGTTTTACGAGCCACCATGAGCAGCCAAATTTTACTTTGTTAACACCAAAAAACACCCATACTACGTTTCAAACTCAAAAACCTTTTATAACAAAAAGACCCATCGACCAAGACCACCATTCTAAACAAATCCAAGTTATAACCCCAATCATCCACTCTTAGTTGATATATTGGCCTTTAACCCTTTGCTATAGCCTATATGTCATGACTCTTTAACATTACAAGATACAGTGTCAAACACACACATTTGTATCTTGATTCTAGTTATTCATGAAGATTAGTATTTGTAATTTTTGTTTCATCCAATAACATCAGGATCACACATAAAAGGTTGACAAACTAAATGATATCCTTTTAAACTAATTCACCTAATGACAGACTTTAAAAAAAATATAGAAACTTGTTCCCACTTATCTAATCTAATCTAATTCAAAAGAAAAAATGGGGGGGGGGGGGGGGGGGGCCGATGACAAACAATACTAGGATAACCGCAAGCATGGCCAAGGCTCCCAAGCCAGTTGCAATAGCAAGTGTCGCTGTTGAGATCTGTTGCGCGCAGCGAAAATTTTGGCAGGACCTCGGCGCACAACAAGAGAGTCAGGTCGCAATAGGAATTCTCGTTTCACAAAGAAAACAAGAACCTTAAGCAAAATATCTCAACAAAGTGGGATATCAGCTCTTCCTCTCATCAGTTCTAGGACTGACTTGTCGAGGGAACCTAAATAAACTATTACAAATCACACAAATAGCGAGACAACCAATTTTACGTGGTTCGGCAAATTGCCTACGTCCACGGGGAGAGGATGGGGAGATTCCACTAAATCAAGGAGAGTACAAAGGGTTACAATCTCACAAAACTCACAAACTAACCCTCAACCAAAGCTCTCAACTTGCTCACAATATCTCTATCTCACAGTGCCCAAAAGTCTCTCTAATCTCTGATTATAACTCTCCTCACTTTTGATGATTGATTCTAATCTCCATATATATAGAAAAACTAAAACCAAAACAGACTAGGAATCCTAAAACCAAAAACAAAACAAATTAGGAATCCTAATAACCTTATGTTACCAAAATAGATTAGGAATACTGCTGCCCAACAATTCTCCATGTCGGCGAAGTATTCCCAAAACTGAGCCGATACCAACATGAGCACCAATACGTCGTCTCACCAAATTCGGCTGCACCAATGTGGTTGCCTACATACCCCCTCTCCCAAGGGATCAAGCCGCCCGTAGTTCATCCAAATGGCCGTCAACGACCTCAACAATCACGAATGTGCAACAAGTTTCGACAATGATCAAACTTGTTGCTCGGAACCACCTTTGTGAGCATATCCGTCGGATTATCATTCATGTGTACTTCACAATCTCCATATCGCCATCTTCAAGAACATCCCGAACGAAGTGATAACAAACGTCAATGTGCTTCGTCCTTGCATGAAAAACCTGATTCTTCGCCAAATAGATAGCACTCATACTATCACAATAAATAGTGACGGACCGCTCCGATATACCAAGTTCCTCCAAAAGTCATCGAAGCCAAATAGCCTCCTTCACAGCATCCGTAATCGCCATATACTCTGCCTGCGTCATAGACAAAGCCACCGTCGACTGTAAGGTGTATCTCCAACACACCGGCACACGGATCAAAGTAAACACATACCCCGTAGTAGACCGGCGCTTATCTAAATTCCCGGCATAATCCGAATCCACATATCCAATGTACAACTGCCCACCTATAGTGTCCCGCTCATAAACCAAACCAACATTGAGCATACCTCGAATGTACCTCAAAATCCATCTCACGGCGTCCCAATACCCACACCTAAATCGTGCATGTATCTCGAAACCATACTCACCGCCTGTGATAAATCTGGTCTCGTACATACCATCGTATACATCAAGCTCCCAACCGGGCTCACATATGAAGTCTTCGACATCAACTCTCGATCTTCAACTGTCTTCGATGAAAGATCAGCTGAAAGCTTCAAATGGGCTCCCAATGGTACACTAACTGGCTTCGTATCCATGCTAATATGAAATTACTGTAGAACCTTCTTAAAATAAGCCACATGTGTCAAACAAATTCTGTCCTTCTTCTTGTCTCTGCCGATCTCCATCTTAAAATCGCTTCGCCTCATCCAAATCCTTAATCTCAAACTCCTTTGAAAGATGTGCTTTCAACTCATCTATAGCAGATCTGGAAATAGAGGTAACCAACATGTCATCGACATAAAGTAACAACCAGATATACACACCTCCTTTTAACTTGCAAAAACATACGCAAGGATCAAACTAGCTCCGAGTGTACGAATGACCAATCATAAAACCATCGAATCACCTATACCATTGTCGAGGAGACTGCTTCAAACTGTATAGCGATTTCTTCAACCTGCAAACTAACTTATCTTTCCATGCAGTTCGGAATCCCAATGGCTGAGTCATATATATTTCTTCATCAAGATCACCATGAAGAAATGTCGTCTTCACATCCAACTAATCTAACTCCAAACCATACTGTGCCACCAAAGCTAGCAAAATCCAAATCGAATAGTTCTTCACCACCGAAGATAAAACCTCATTATAGTCAATACCTTCCTCCTGTGCATAGCCCTCCGCATTAACCTAGCTTTGAACCTCAATGGAGTGCCCTCAATGCCCTTCTTCTTTGTGTATACCCACTTACAACCAATTACCTTCCGTCCCTTTGGAAGCTCAACCAGCTCCCATGTATTGTTATTATGAAGAGACTCCATCTCCTCCTACATAGCTACCTGCCACGAATCAGCCTCCGAACTTTGCTCGGCCTCTCTGAATGTAGTAGGCACCATCTCATCGATACTCTCCACCGGAAGTGCATACGCAATTGTGTCGGTATTATACCGTGTTGGCATCCACATGTCTCTCATCTGTCTCCGAACCACAATAGAATCCTGAACCTGAGCCGTCGGTCCCTGATCCTGCACATCAGTACCCATATCCTCCGTGTCACCATCGTGCTCGCCTGGCGTCACCTCAGTCGGCACTCTAATGGATACTATACCATCTGGACAATGTGGAGCTGCATCGATCTCCACAACCTGCGATATCTCCTCTGTCGGGTCGCTCTCCACCTGATGAGAGCTGGGAAGCTTCAAGATAGAAGCCTCATCGAACGTGACGTCTCTACTCAGCACAATCTTCTTATCAACTGGATCCCAAAGCTTGTATCCCTTGACACCGCGCTTGAATCCTATAAATATGACCTTCCTAGCTCGAGGTTTCAATTTATCTGTTCTCACATGATAAAATGCAGGGCACCCGAATACCTTGAGCTGGTCATAGTCGTGTGCTGGCTCTCCTGACCACTTCTCCATAGAAGTCTTCCCCTCAATCGCAGATAAAGACAGCCTATTAATGAGGTAGCTCGCATATGTAAGTACCTCAGCCCAAAAGATCTTCTCCAAACCACTCTACGACAATAAACATCGAACTTTTTCCATCAAAGACCGATTTAGCCTCTCTGCCACCCTATTCTACTGTGGTGTATGACTAACCGTGAAGTGCCTCTCTATGCCCTCGTCTTGACATAGCTGCAGAAAGGGGTCTGATGTGTACTCGCCGCCGTTGTCGGATCGAAACGTCTTGATCTTTTTCCCAGCCTGCAGTTCCAATCTCTTCTTCCACTCTATGAATAAATCTAGGACTCCACTCTTCTTTGCCATGGTGTACAACCAACATCGTCTAGAATAGTCATCAACGAACGTGACAAACCAATGTCGACCACCAAGTGATGCAGTCTTGGTGGGACCCTAAATATCTGTGTGTACGTAGTCCAGGATGCCCCTCATCCTATGAATGATCGTCCCGAACTTTACCTTCATCTTCTTGCCAAGAACACAGTGCTCACAGAATTCCATTTTACCACTCTTGCTCTCTTCAATAGTTCTTACTTGCACAACGCCTGCAGTGACTTCTCACCTATGTGCCCTAACCTGTAATGCCAAAGCCTGCTCATGTTCGTCTCTGAAATAGCCGAAGCAACTTGGCCAATCTCGGTGCTCCCCTTTAGATAGTATAAATTTTGACTGCAGACTCCCTTCATCACCATCAAAGATCCCTTAATAACATTCGCTACAATATTTTCAAAGGTCACCTTGAATCCCTTCGCCTCCAAAGCTCCAACTGAGATAAGATTCTTCTTCAGCTGAGGAACAAATCTCACCTCCTTTAATTCACAAACTACTCCATCGTGCATCCAGATTCGTACGGTATATATCCCACAAATGTCACAGGATTGATCATTTCCCATGATAACAACACCCCATCGAGTTTCTCGAACGATGCAAACCAATCTCGCCTAGGGGTCATATGATAGGTAGTGCCGAAATCAAGCATCCAATCTAATACATCCAAATGGTTCACCCCCGGAGTAATCAAAAGAGAAAAGCTTGAATAATCGGAATCATCGTCTTTTGCAACATTCACCTCATTAGCCTTAGGGCCCTTTTTCTTGCTATTCTCCTTCTCTTTGATCTTTGGACAATCTCTTTTCCAATGTCCTTGCTCCTTACAGAATGCACATTGGTTCTTTTCTAGCTGGTGATGACCTCTTGACTTTGACCTTCCTCTATTACCACCTTTCGGATATGGGCTTCTACCTCTCGTCGACAAGGCCTCGCCTGAAGTACTAGCATGGGAAGTTTCCTTATCCTTCCTCCTCAAATCATAATTCATCAATGCATTAGTAAATTCGCTATAACTGATAGAAGATCTCCCGTTCAACAAAGTGAGCACAAATGTGTCATACTCCTAATCCGGTAAGGAGCCCAATAAAATAATAGCTAGCATTGTACTCATCTGATATCTTCTCATCAACATTCGCCAAGTCCGACAACAACTTAGTGTAGTTGTTCATATGAGCCGCTAGTGAGGTGCCTCAGGACATCTGAAATCTGAATAACCTACACAGTAAATGCAACATGTTCTAAACACTCTCCGTAAGGTACTTATTGTTGAAAATTTCCCATATCTTTATCACAGACGTCACCTCAATCACATCATACTTCAAATCCTGTTCCAAACAGGACCTGATCACCCCACAAGCGTTCCTATTCATCTTTTCCCATATCGCCTCTTCATATTTTGGTGGTCTCTCGTGGACCATGATGGTCTCCTCTAAGTTCTGAGCATTGAGTGCATCCTGTACGTCGCTCATCCACAAACCAAAGTTGATTTTACCATCATACTTCACCACACTAATTTTAGTGTTCTGAAAACCAACTTAAACTGTACTCGCCATCGATTTGCTACTTTCGCCTTCTTCTCCCGTTGCAAACTAGCTTTAAGTTGTAGAGAAAGAACCAAACTTTGATAGAAATTAAGAATTACCCAACTAAATCCTAGATTAGATTCCAAATAGATCTCCTGTCTACACGAGAAAAACAAAATCTCCAACGGCAACTCCCAATGCTATCTCCACCAAAGCCTAGAACTCCAAGAACCAAGCTTGAAATAAGAATCTTCCTCCACCTAATTCTAAAAACCCTAGATCTGAAATCTGGGCTCTGATACCACTTGTTGCACACAACGAAAATTTCGACAGCACCTTAACACACAACAAGAGAGTCAGGTCGCAATAGGAATTCTCGTTTCACAAAGAAAACAAGAAACTTAAGCAAAATATCTCAACAAAGTGGGATATAAGCTCTTCCTCTTATTAGTTCTAGGACTGACTTGTCGAGGGAACCTAAATAAACTATTACAAATCACACAAATAGCGAGACAACCAATTTTACGTGGTTCAGAAAATTACCTACGTCCACGGGGAGAGGATGAGGAGATTCCACTAAATCAAAGAGAGTACAAAGGGTTACAATCTCACAAAACTCACAAACTAACCTTCAACCAAAGCTCTCAACTTGCTCACAATATCTCCATCTCACAATGCTCAAAAGACTCTCTAATCTCTGATTATAACTTTCCTCACTTTTGATGATTGATTCTAATCTCCATATATATAGAAAAACTAAAACCAAAACAGACTAGGAATCCTAAAACAAAAAACAAAACAAATTAGGAATCATAATAACCTCATGTTACCAAAATAGATTAGGAATACTACTATCCAACAAGATCTTGTTAGAATCAACAGTTGCATGGGAAGAGAAATCGGTTTCTATGTGCACGTTGTTGCCCGACGACCTTATTGGAGTTGAGACTGGACACAGAGAAACTTGAGCGGGAGGTGGAGCTGCGTCCGGAGGCGAAACTATAATATTACAAATATATGTAACGTCGAAGAAGTTGTTAATGGTGACTTGAGGTATTGGCTTCTTTGATGGAGATGGCAGTGAGGCCGGGGTAAAACAGGTGTCGTTGGCGAGGATGGTCTTGGAATCAGCGTCGAAGGAGATGGCGCATTGCAAGGTGGCAATGTAGGAGGCAGCGTTGACGATGGCAGCGATGGTACCTTGGATCATGGCGATGGAGTTGGAGGTGGTGACAACGATGGATTTGGTGGTGGCATCAATGGTGAAGATGGGCATTTAAACTGCAATGAGGTAGGATGACGGCATTGACTGTGGTGGCGTTGGTGATGGTGCCAACAATGGTGACGATGGTGATGGAGCTGACAAAGGATAGAGCTGGTGATGGTGACGATAGCGATTGGGATAGAGTAGTTTGTTTAGGGGATGATGCAACGCACGTTGACTGAGTTGGTGACAATCTCCAGGGTCGATTGGTACCGTGATGGTGATGGTGGCGGTTGTGGTGGGCGGTGTGCATGGTGGGGGTGGTGGCTTTTAAAAAATAAATAAATGAGGATTTAAACTATTTCTTTTTCCACATCTACTATTTTATGTAGTATAATTTGTTCTACTCACAAAATAGCAAATCCATATTTTCTTTATTTTTGATGTGTTTCACTTCATTCTTCTGCTCATTTAGGATTTAGTTCTAATCTTAATTTGATAGTCACAATACATTATGTAAAGTCTTTATGTCTAAACCACTAATATCTATCATCTCTATAAAAATTAAAATATGGGTAAATTTTAGTTAATCCCCAGTAAGTTTGGACCATCCTATTAGTAAGTCGATCTGGGCTGATATATCCGTTTTTTGATCGGTATATAATTGATGGAATTATAAATGGGGGTTGGCGTTGCTAGTTTCTTTATAGGGGAAGGAGATAAATATATGGAAGGTGGAAGAGTATCGTCTTATCTATTCTTGTATTACTAAACCACTAGTACCTTTGAAACTCTCACTAATTCCCAAAATACTTTTGGCAAAAAGATCCCAAATTAATATTGTTAGTTTATTTATAATAAATTTTGGAAGGAAACACCTGATAGGTTTTTATTTATGCCACATAACTCTAATAAATATGGGGAGAAACCTCCCTAATAATAATTGCTTATTATTTATAGGATTCAATATGTAATTTTTGAATTTCTTAGGAGGTTGTTTCTAATTTTTAAAAAAGTCTGTTTCTCGCTTAGCCTCCCCCTCGCAGAAATAAGTCCATATGTCACATTTGAAGTAAGAGCATTTTTTTAAATAAACTAGAACAAATGAATAAAAGAGTGAATAAGATGTTCATCCTTTTCACATTGCAACTTGTTGATCACAAATTGAGCTTGAGGAGGAAAAGTAATAATGGGTTTCCTTCGATTTCTTTTTGAGAATCATTAGATGGTGGAGCACCTTAAACTTTAGTGTCACACCCTGTCGAAACCTAAGTTCTAGTTTAACATGGTATAGATTGGGATAAGACCAGTGCCATGGTAGAAAATGACCTCCCTATCCAAAGGGATTTCAATAGTGAAGCATTCTGAAATTCATCACTTCACAACCCAATCATGAAGCATTTTGAAAATAGACAAAGAGTTGTAGCAGCACATATCACAAGGGTTGGAGTTATAAATAATTAAAACCTGAACAGCTAGGTCCACTTTCGAGACAATTGAAAAGATGTAGTTCAAAGAGCATAATTGAGGATGGAGCTCACTGGCTCAAAGATCAGTCCAAAATAAATAAATAAAAAAATCTCTCAAGTATCACAACATGGACATATCACATAGCAGTAAGCAAGAATGATAAAGAGAAAAAAAATTCTTTTCATTGATGATGAAGTAGATTTATTACAAGGATTTACAACAATATCTTATATATCAAAGATGAATTTCCTTGAAAAAAGTATAATTCTTGGAAGTTTTGGCAGTGGATGATCTTCTAATGCTCCCGCCAGAAGTACACTCGACCTAACCAATCTCAGTAGAAGGATCCAAAGATGAACCAAATTCAGATCAGGTTCTTAATACCTAGGTCAAAAGGAAAATTTTAAGGGCAACTACCCCTTAGGGAATGTTGACATATTAGTAATATATAGGGACTTATTTGTAAGTTGTGTAGGGGCCTATATAAGCCCAAGAGATCTCATAATAAAGGTTAGGTTTTCAATTCAATTTGGTATCAGAGCTAACCCTAGCCGTCAAAACCTCATTCTTCTTCCGCCCCCCCCCCCACCCCCCAACCCCCCCTGCAACCCCCCCTGCAGATCCGAATCCCTGCAGACCGACCCCACCCCTCCTTGCCTTTGTTCGACCCCCCTGCTGCAGTTCGAACCCTCCCCCCTGTTGTCTCTTTCTAGCCACCGCCACCGTGTCGAACCTAGAGTTTGGCATGATTCCCTCGACTCAGTCCTCGAACTGATGATAGGAAGAGTATATATCTCACAACGATGAGATATATAACTGTTTTTGGTTCTTGTTTCCTCTGAGAAACGAGAATTTGTTTGAGAACCTACTCTTGTTTGTGTAGCAGAGGTACTGCCGAAATTTTCGCTGCACACAACAAGGGTCGGAAGAGAAGGTGAACAGGTGGTGGGTCTGAAGCATGTTCGATGGAGGAGATCATCAAGAAGTTGAACCCTGCGGAGGTGTCAACCTTGATGAAGTTGATGAAGTTGTCGGCTGATGAAAGCGCGACAAGACCATCGAAGAAGTTGGAGCTTCCGACCATCGATCTGAAGCTTGATGGATCGAATACCTACCTGAGTTGGTCACGGCGGGTGAGATACACCCTTGCAGGGAGGAACCTGGAGGATTACTTGACCGGAGAGAAGACAGAACCGGATGAGGACTCGGAAGGATGAGATGAGTGGAAGTCCACTCATATGTTGGTGTACATCTGGCTTGTCAACTCGTTGGTCCCGACGATCGCCGCCACGATGGATGGCATTGAGAAGGTGAAGGACGTCTAGGAGAAGTTGAGGAGGACATATGATGGAGTGGGGAATAACCTGAGGGTGTTCCATATTAAAGGGGAGATCGACGCCACAGTCCAGGGAGAGAGGACTGTACAGGAATATGCTACACAGCTGGAACGCCTGTGGCTGGATTATGATCATTTCCCCCCCGAGCTAGCTACAAGGATCCGGGATGTAAAGAGCGGGAGGCCTTTCTACAGGAAAGGACTATGGTGTTTCTTAAGGGATTGACATCAGAGTTCGCTCAGCAAATTGCATTACTGCTAGCTCAGCCGAAAATTCCCACGCTTGAGGAGGCTGTCTCAGCTATGATCCAGGAGGAGACTCGCATTAGGCTGCAGGTGGGGACAGGTGGACTTCCTGTGGTGAAGTCAGCATTGGCAGCATCTAGCAATACTGGATCCAGGGGAGAGACTCGGAAGTGCTATAACTACGGTGAAGTGGGTCATCTACGGCATGCTTGCACCAAGCCACCCAAGGAAAGAGATTCGTGTGGACGTGGACGGTTCGGAGGGCGTGGTCGTGGCCGTGGGGGTCGACGAGGTGGAAAGGGAGTAGGCAATCGGTAGAATCTGATAGTAGCAGAAGGAGGAGAAGAAGCTGAGGTGATCTTTACTGAGGAGAATCAGGCGCTCCTGACGATGCTCAGGAGGAAGCAGAAAGTAGCAGGGGATGGAGACAGGAGGAGTGGGATAGAGGAGGCATCCACATCATTCTTCGCCAGAGGCAACACTACTACCTATGCTCATCCGACCAAAGGTACTGATGACATACATGCTCTTGCTTTTATGTCTCCCGACAGATCATCAGAATGGATAGTCGACTCCGGTGCGTCTCGACATGTGTGTAGGCTGTCTAAAATTTATAAAAAGATAGTTGACTTCCCATCAAGCGCTTCCAGAAAGCCATGATTTAAAGAATTCAACGAAGATCAATGAAGGTTACAATCTGATGACCCTCACGACAACAATTTCCACAATCAACATTAGGAGTTACAATCTGACGACTCCTACATATCAAAGAGCTAAAGCAAAGATTACAGAACGACGATTTTTGTAACACTTTGGCTATAAATCAGTGGCCTCTTCGAACCAAGGCGAAGAAATCCTCTTTACGTACCATCATCAAGACACCACATCAATGTGAGCATGAACACAGCTTTATCCGCTGCGAACAAGCCTCCTATGCGAGATGATTGATCTTGATGGCTGCGACAATAACATAGCTGATATTACAGTAGCAACTATCAGAGATGCTGATGAGCAGTGTAATGATTTTAGAAAAATGGGAAGATCTAAAGAGCTGTAAGCAAATATTCAACATGCTGAGAAGCGCACGATCAAGCTATCTTAGTGAACATTGTGACCTGCAGTTGATAGAGCGTTATTGGGATGCCTCAATTATCACAAATGGTCTGAGTAGGACCTTCTTGAATAGTCATTGGTGTCATCCATATATAAAGACAGAGAAGACATCTGTAGCTCGTCAATCGCTATCCAACACAGCTCATCACCGCTGCCGAACGCAGCTCGTCAATCGCTGCCCAACGCAGCTTGTCAACCACTGCCGAACGCAGCTCATCATCGCTGTCAACACAGCTTGTCAACCGCTGCCGAACACAGCTCGTCAGCTCGTCATCGCTGTCAACGCAGCTCTATCGCTGCACAACGCAGCTCGTCACAACATCTCTTTCCAATCACCGCCAGAACGCAAGTCAAGGTTCTGGCTCATTCAAACGTGATCGTAACAACTTCGAAGCTGTTCTCTACCCACGATATAGGGAGTGGTTTGCGTGGGTTGTTACACCCGATTAATGGGGTAACTAAACCCCCATTTAGGCGCGGATTATGGGGGCAGTTACATCCCTAATCCCCCTATAAATATCCACAAACTCAACAGAGTTAAGGATCGGATTTTTGAGAATCAGATCGAGGGGCGAGATATTATTTTCGAGATCGGATTTTTGGCAGAGGATCTGAGAGAGAGAAAGAGAGTTGGAGAATCAACTCTTTATACAGTCTGGGGAATCAACATCCATTGAGGAATCCAGACGTTAGATACTTGGCTTATTAACCGAATCATTTTCGGTTTAGATAATTCTTTTTACCAGAGTTTGTTACTCATCCTGAGCTACAATACTCGTCAAGAGTTATCAACCAAACCGATCAGTTGTTCCAGCAGATCGAGACGTTCAGATCGTCAACGAGAAGAAAACTCGACACAAGCACTCGAGGGAAGCATCTCATCGCCACCGTGAAGGACCCAGTTTTAAACAAAGGAGAGAATCAAATTCATTCTCTTCTCTTTTGTATGCAGGAATTCAAATTGTAATTTAAGAGTTGAGAGAGTTGTAAACATTCTTTTTCTAAGCAGTTAGAGAGAATAAATCAAATACAATTCTTTTACTATTTCTCTTTATTACAAAATTTCCAACAAACAATGTGACAGGTAATGCTAGTGAGTTCTCATCATATACTCATCTAGCATCGCCTGATAGTATTCAAACAGCTGATGGTACTTTTTAGCCATTGGTTGGTAAGGGTACAGTCGATTGTACAGGTTCTGTAACTTTATTCAATGTTTTGCATGCTCCTTCCTTTCCAGTCAATCTTTTGTCCATTAGTGCTATCATCCTCCAACTAAAATGTATTGTTTCTTTTGATATTCCCAAGGTGATCTTCCAAGAGAAGGGGATAGGACGGAGACTTGGGACTGGCACATAGCGTAGTGGACTGTGGTATCTTGATCGTGAAGGGCTGGATTCAGCATTGGTGTCAATGATAGAGAGAGCAGAAGTAGGATCTGAGATGAGTGCTGAGAGTGTGTTGATGCTTCATCACCAGCGTTTGGGACACTCGTCCTTTAGTGTTTTAAGTAGGTTGTATCCATCTCTATTTGAGAAAGCAAATAAGCAGAACCTTGTATGTGATGCATGTGAGTTTGGAAAGCTTACTAGAAGTTCTTATGTAAGTTCTGGTCATAGGAGTTCTCGTGCATTCGACCTGATACATTCAGATGTTTGGGGGCCTTGTTCTACAAGTTCTATAAATGGATACAAATATTTTGTTACCTTTATTGATTGTTTCTCCCGCGTTACTTGGTTGTACCTGATGAAAAATAAGAGTGAAGTGTTTGGTTGCTTTCAAAACTTTCATAGGTATGCTCAGACTCAATACGGCGTTGTGGTGAAGGTATTGAGATCGGATAATGGGACGGAGTATACTAACAAAGCGTTTGGGGATTACTTGTCAGCTCAGGAAATACAACACCAGACTACGTGTCCATACACACCAGCTCAAAATGGAGTAGCGGAAAGAAAGAATAGACATCTTTTAGAGGTTGCTAGAAGTATGATGATCTCCATGAATGTCCCAGAAATATTATGGGGGCAAGCAGTGTTGACCGCAGCAGCACTAATCAACAGAATGCCCTCGAGAGTGATGGATTGGAAGTCTTCGTGTGAGTCGTTGAAGAGAGATAATGGTGGGCTTCTTCCACTCAAAGTGTTTGGCTGTGTGTGCTTTGTGAAGGACAACATGCCATCCGTCGGGAAGCTTGCCCCTAGAGCGGTAAAATGCATCTTTGTGGGATATTCTGCTACTCAGAAGGAATATGTTTGCTGGAGCCCGGTGGAGAAAAGGTTGTTTGTGAGCATGGATGTGCACTTTCGAGAACTCGAGCCATATTACACCCGGAAGGTAACTTTATCCGTTGGTAACTCGCCTAATACTGGAAGTATGAGGCGAGAGGAGGAGAATGGTGAGAGATTAGTGAATGTGGAGAAATCAATGTTTGAGAATGGTGAGAGATCAGAAAAATCAATTTCTGTAACTTGGGAATGAGACTTGGTTGAGGAGGAGCAGGAGAATGAAGAAGAAGAAGAGAATGAGATAAGAGGTGTTAGGCCCACGGCTCAAGGAGAACTACTTACCTATAGTAGGAAGGGGAAACAAATTGCGGGAACAGTACCTACAGTGCCACTGGTGCCAAGTCCATTGCCAACGCCTGCCCCGACTCCTGAGACACCTACACCACCACTAGATTCCTCTCAAGGTGATACCATTCTTCTTCCTACTCCTCCCACACCAATATCTATACGGATGACTACTCGCAGTAATGCGGGAAATCCTCCCGATAGATATGGTTGGGATCTTGCCCAATTTGTATCATATTCTAACATCCACCCTGCACATGGAGCATTCATTGCATCTCTGGACTCTGTTACTATACCTAACAATTGGCAGGTTGTAAAGAAGGACCAGAAATGGAAAGCTGCTATGCTCGAAGAGCTAGGGGCCCTTGAGAAGAACCACACTTGGGAGTTAGTAAAACTACCAAAAGGAAAGAGAGCAGTTGGATGCAAATAGGTCTTTACTGTGAAGCAGAATCCAGATGGACAGGTTGAGCGCTACAAAGCTCGTCTGGTGGCAAAAGGATATAGTCAGACATATGGCATCGACTATGATGAGATTTTTGCACCAGTAGCGAAGATGAGCACTGTTCGGACCTTGATCTCTCTGGCAGTAAATGGTGGATGGAAGCTACACCAATTAGATATGAAGAATGCATTTCTTCATGGAGATCTGGTGGAAAATGTATACATGAAAATTCCGCCAGGATTCGACACAGAACAGACAGTGGGCAAGGTCTGCAGATTGAAGAAGTCTCTATATGACCTAAAGCAATCTCCTCGTGCTTGGTTTGACAGATTTAGGAGGGCTATGATAGGTATGGGATAACGGCAAATCAACACCGATCATACTGTATTCTTTCGACGGAATGAAGGTCACATCACCATGCTTGCGGTATATGTGGATGATATGATTATTACAGGGGATGATGAGAAGGAGATTGCCAAACTCAAAGTGAGACTGGATAAGGAATTCTAGGTGAAAGATTTTGGCTTGCTTTGATACTTTCTTGGAATAGAAATAGCTCGAGGAGCGGAGGGGATTGTCCTATCCCAGAGAAAGTATGCACTGGATCTTCTCAAAGAGACAGGGATGTTAGGGTGTAAACCTACAACTACACCGATCGACCAGAAGTTTAAGCTGGGTGCTGAAGCTGGAGAACCAGTTGATCGTGACAGATACTAAAGGCTGGTGGGCAGGTTGATCTAACTGAGTCACACCCGTCCCGATATTTCTTTTGCAGTGAGCGTGGTGAGCCGCTACATGCATGATCCGAGGAAGGGTCATATGGACGCTGTGTACCAGATTCTGAGATATTTGAAGAGTGCCCCCGGAAAGGGGCTGATATTCAGAAAGAGTGGACATGTAAGCATCGAGGGTTATTGCGACTCTGATTGGGCTAGCTGTGCTGATGACAGGAGGTCCACCTCGGGATACTGCATCTTTATAGGAGGCAACTTAGTCTAGTGGAAGAGCAAGAAGCAGTCAGTGGTGGCGAGATCAACACCTGAGGCAGAGTATAGAGCTATGGCCTTAGGAGTTGCTGAGTTGCTATGGTTGAAGAGTATGCTGGTTGAGCTGGAGCTGGATCAAGGAGCTAAGATAAAGTTGTGGTGTGATAACAAGTCAGCTATCAGTATCGCCAACAACCCAGTACAGCATGATAGAACCAAACACATCGAGATCGATAGGTTCTTCATCAAAGAGAAGTTGGATAGTGGAATACTGGAGCTAAGTCGTGTTTCAACTAAGGACCAGGCAGCAGATTGTCTGACTAAAGGACTTAGCTCATTAGATATGATTCGAGGATGTGACAAGATGGGCTTAGTGGATATCTTTCGCCCATCTTGAGGAGGAGTGTTGACATATTAGTAATATATAGGGACTTATTTGTAAGTTGTGTAGGGGCCTATATAAGCCCAAGAGATCTCATAATAAAAGTTAGGTTTTCAATTCAATTGGGAAGCTAACCTATTTTCAATCCACAGAATGAGGAGCCAATTATGAAGAAGCTAGAAGAGAGTAGAGGAGGCTCATTGCTCAACCTAGTTTAAGAGACCACGTGCTTTAAGAACAGGACAGCCTAGGGGACTGCATTTCGTCAACCAAACTGAGGTTCAGTCAACAAATGGTGTGTGTACGTAGTAGATCAAAGAACCACTGATGGTAGAACGCGCTCATAAGATGGAGTTTGTCCACCAAATACAAACCCCTTTGAGGGAAGGCATGAAGGTAACAAGACCCTAGACATACGAAGCCCCCATCTAAATGATAGAACACTCTCCAGCTAGTCAAGCCTTATGACCAAGTTGAGTACTGGATCCCTCCAGATGTCAAATTCAACCCGAGCGCACAAGCTTGCTAGAAGGAAAAATGAATTGTCTACCTTCAAGAGCACCAACCTCAAAGGAAAGGATGCGTATGTCTAACATCTTCCATGCCTTGCTCACAGTGGCGTAGCCAGGAATTTTTTTTTACACTGGGCGAAAAATAAAGGTGGTCTACGAATATGTCGTGAATCAAACTCCTCTACCATTTCTTCTGTGTCGAGGCTGGAAGTAATTTCTTTTACAATATAAAGTATCATGTTATTAGCAAGCAATTCATCTCCTATCTTATTGCGCAATGATGTTTTCATGAGTTTCATTGCCGAAAATACTCTTTCCGTGCTTGTAGTCGAAACAGGAAGAGTCAACACGAGCCGAATCAAGTTCTTTTATAATGTACAGTGTTGGTTCTGAAATACTAGTTAATTTCTTTTCATTTTGCTTAAGCAACTTAACTCAGTTGCTCATAAGAGGTTAATAACAATCGTCACGAGTGTTTACCTTTGAATGAACCCTCCACACAAGATGCAATTCTTGCCCTAGGAAGCTGCCCAGGATAAGCCCTTACTGGCTACGCCTCTGCTTGCTCAGCACAAAGGGGTGGGCGCATTATGAAACGCCATGCATCGTGCAAGAGCAGTACCACAATTGGGTCCAAGTCGCTTATGAAAGACCACGCATCACGACATGCAGCACCACCTCCCTACAGTCACAGGCAGAAAGATTAGCCAAAGAGAAGATGAAAATGCCTTGGCAAAAGGAAGAACGACCAAACCTCCGACAGGCATGGTCTTTATAATCTGCAACAATAATTTAGTTGAAATGAATGATCATTCTCACGGAAGAAGTTCTTTAGATATGAAGATACTCATATTCACCAATCCAATTTATATATGGGAGGAGCTAGATATGACACGATAATTATGGGGTTAGCGGTTATTTATGGTAATTGCATCGAGATACGACATGCCCCACAATCGAGACCTTGGGAACGATCAAAGATCAAGCAGATTTTAACTAGGGGCTGTTTGGTTGGTTTCCAAAAAACCAAGAATAGGAAATTGGAGTTTGGAAATCTCCAAAAGTGCAATTTCCACCATTTTCATCCCTAAAACTTATCCACAACATCCAATAAAATACTATTTTTATCCAACAACTCATCCACATCATCCAATAAAATATTATTTTCATCCAACAACTCATCTCATATCATCCAATAAAATAAACCAAACAAAAGAAATGGGTCACATCATCCAACTCATCTCATCTCCATCACATCTCATCTTTAAAAATCACCCACATCATCCAATAATATTGTGACAACTCATCTCCATTTCATCTCCACCCATTTCCTCCAAAAAAACAAGGAAATTGATTTCCTTAAGTGTGGGTCACATCATCCAATAATATAATGACAACTCATCTCATCTCATCTTATCTCCTATTTTTAAGAATGAACCAAACACAAGAGAAGAACTTATTTATAAGAAATAGGTTTCCTATTCTTTGATTTCCTTCTTTTCTAACCAACCAAACAACCTCAAAACAACTTTTCTTAAAAAAAACTCACATCATCCAATAATATGGTGACAACTCATCTCATCTCATCTCCTATTATTTGATTTCCTTCTTTTTTTAGCCAACCAAACAATCATAAAACAATTTTTTAAGAAAATAGGTTTCCTATTCCTTGATTTTCTTCTTTTTTTGGGCAAGCAAACAGGCCCTAAATAAGAAAAGAGGTCAGAGAATTAAATCATCGCGGAACAGGTGGCAGATATGGACAATATATCGCTAAAATTGAAAAGGCACGATGTAAAATCTTTATGATGGTGAAATCTGGATCGCGCATACAAGAGACCCACATTAAATGCATTTAGACAAATCACGGTTGATGCATGTGGACTCGGCATGAAACTTTTCTATTCTGAACCGGGATTTTTATCTCAGCTTGGTAGTGGGGGACCATTGTTATGCATATGACACAGATTTTACGATTGGGTATCCTTGCAACGGAATAGGCCTAATCTTGCTTTAAGTTCACTATTTTAATTTGGATGCACAGCAACCAGTTTTCTGGGCGCACAACGACTCGGACCAGTTTTAGGATGCACAGTGACTCGAACCATTTGAGGAAAGTTCATACTCTCTATCTCGATTTCCCCCTTTTGTTTTAACATCTACGTGATACGAAAGGGTTTTCCCCCATCTCCTCATGAAAGCCATATCACGGTAATAAGACCATCAAGAGGTAAACCTTGTCAACTAGATCTGAAGTTTGCAAGTTACACTCAAATGCAAAAAGATTCTTGTTAGCCCTTATGTTTTGATGATAATTTACAACCACCATTATCGGTACTAATTGCTTGTTGAGTGATATTATAGTTTATATGTATATTAAGCTTGTTAGTACCATACATGGAGGATTGGATGGAATATGAGCTACAACGTTAATATCTATAGGAGGTGGAGGCAATGTGATGAAGCAAATATTAATCAAGAACAACATATACAAGTGAAAGCTTCATCAAATCAAAGCAATATCAAGACTCAAAGAAATGTTATTCTATGTGAGGATATTTGCTAGTTTTTCTTTTCTCTCGAGTGCTAGATTGTAGACAAGTAGTTGTAGATTTTATTTGAAGCTATTCGGGATATCATACACACTTGCACACTTTCAAAACTTGTATTTTGGTACTTTTGTTAAAATGATGTTTTTCATAAATACGAGGACCTTTTGCAAAATTCATTTTCAAACAAGTTTGTCAAAATGATTATAAACTATTCCCAAAGTTTCATATTTTTTAGAATTTATCTGATATTTTTAAATATGTTTTTAAGTTTAGTTTTCTTGTGCAAATCTTGTCTGTGCATGTTCAGTCGACTCATAAGTCAACTCACAAGTCGACTCATAAGTCAACTCACAAGTCGACTCATAAGTCAACTCACGAAGTGCACCCTAGTTGTGATTTTTCTTCTACTGAGTCGACTCATATAAGCCGACTCATTAGTCGACTCATGAGTCGACTCATAAGTCGACTTATCAGAGAGCCGTTGCACAGTAACGACTAGTTTTAGAAAACCGGATTTTGGGGATTTTAATGATTTCTTTGGGGTTTTGGCTGCTGTTATTTTTCACTATAAATACCCAACTACCCAATTTATTTTTCCCACTAACTTTGCAAGAGAAAAATCAATTGTGTTTAATTCTTGAGTTCAAGAGCCTTAAACTTTTAAAATCCAATTCCTTGTTTTATACTTGCACATCCCACATCCAAAGCTTCAAGTGCAATCTCTCTCCTTGCCATAGGGCTATTGTAAGAGAGAGCAATTCTTTATTTGCTACCATTGATTGTGTGGTGATCTCGTAGAGATCAACTGTGTCGTGAGATCTCGTGGAGATCACTGTGTAGAAGAAGTTCTGGCTTCCAAACCGGGTTGTGTAGTGGATTCTCCGTGAGAGTAGGGAGCGGGGACGTAGGCTAGAGAGCCGAACCTCGTGAACACATCGCGCGTCATTTGGATAACGATTTCTATCTTATCTCCTTTATTTTAGCATTATATTTTGTGGTGTTTGCTTGTCTTAATTTTTATTGCATAATTATTGCCTTAAGACCCTAATCACCCCCCTCTAGGGTCTAACAATTGGTATCAAAGCTTGCTCTCTATAATAATTTTTGGTCTAATCACCTTAGAGAAAAGATCTTATGGAGGCTTCAATGAATGTGCATATGTTAAAAGGACAATCCACCACTAGACCCCCACTTTTCACCGGTAGTAATTTTGTATATTGGAAGGCTAGGATGAGAATCTATCTCCGTTGTATTGACCTTGACATCCTAGACATCATTGAAAAGAAATATGTAGAAAAGCCTAAAACTAGCCCTATGACCGATGGTGAGAGGCTCCAAGCCAATCTCAATGTAAAGGCCATGAATGCCTTAATTTGTGGCCTCACACCAAATGAATGCGCTAGGGTTTCTACTTGTGCTACCGCATATGAGATTTGGACCAAACTTTGCATCACACATGAGGGAACCCCCCAAGTTAAGGAATCAAAGATTAGTGGGCTTATGCATGATTATGAATTGTTTAAAATGCTTCCTAATGAATCTATTGATGCTATGTTTTCTCGGTTCACTAATATTATCAATGAATTTCATGGCTTAGATAAGAAGCTGTCACCCCAAGAGATGAACTACAAGATTCTTCGATCACTGTCTCCGGTGTGGGAACCCAAAGCTACGGCCATAGAGGAAGCTCACGATCTCACCACACTTCCCCTTGATGGTCTCATTGGCAAGCTCAAGGTCCATGAGAAGAAAATCAAAGAGAAGGAGAAGGAGGAAGAACCCCCACGGGTAATCGAGGAGCCATCCCAAAAGAAGACAATTGCTCTTAAAGGAGCTATTGATGACTCCTCCTTCTCGGATAGTGAAACCGGTGTTTCTAGAGAAGTGTCTCACCTCTCTAGAAGAATTTCTAAACTAATAAAATTAAACAAAAATCTTAACCGATCTAACACCAATTTTTCTCCTCGTATAGGAAAATATTTTGAGTGCAATGAACTGGGTCATCAAGCCAAGGAGTGCCCAAAGATCAAAGAAAAATACTTAAAGGACAAGAAGAAGAGGGCGATGTATGCCGGATGGGATGAATCCGAACCAAGTGACTCGGATAGCGATGAGGAGGGAGCTAAGTTTGCTCTTCATGACCATAACATTTGTTTTATGGCCAATGAAGATGAGGTAATTATATCCGACTCCGAAAGCGAATCTTTTTATATGCAATGTGATCTAGCTACCGCATTAGAAGAGTTAAATTTTGAATTTAAAAGAGTAGTTAAAGAATACTCTTCATTTAAAAAATTGCATGCTTCCATGGTTGAGCAATTACAATCCTCTCTTGCTCAAAAAGATGAATTATTAGGAGATATTGATTTTGAAAACAAACAATTAAAATCTAAAATTGAAAGACTAGAAATTGCTAATGGTAAAATTAAACCCACTCATGCATATTCTAGACATTACTGTTTTCAAAGAAATGAACATTATAGATCATATGCTTCTACACATAAGAAACACTTTGTATGCACATATTGCATGAAGCATGGTCACATATCCACCCATTGTAGAATTAAGGATAATGTGAATGTTTATAATATGGCATAGGTACCCAAAGGTACCAAATACACTAACTCCCAAGGACCCAAGAATTAGGTACCTAAAGTTTCTACGTCATCTTATGTAGGGAACATCACAAACACGACGTAGAGGGATGTGGTACCTTGATAGTGGTTGCTCACATCACATGACGGGCAGCAAAGAGCTATTTACAACCCTATCAAGGATTGAATGAGGCAATGTCTCCTTCGGTGGCGGTGAGAAAGGTAAAATCATTGGCATTGGTAGTATTAGTAAGATTCATTCTCCCGTTATAGAATATGTTTATTTGGTTAGAGGCTTGAATAATAATTTTCTTAGTATTAGTCAATTAAGTGATAAAGGTTTTGATATCTCTTTTAAACCGGATAAGTGCATTATTAGCATGAATGTAAAAATTATTTTTGTTGCTAATAGAAAATCTAATACATTTTTGAGATGAATGAATTAGTTTATCGAGATGTGAAGTGCCTTGCGGCAATTGATGAGAATCCTTGGATTTGACATAAAAGACTTGGTCATGCCAACATGGAATTGATATCCAAGCTATCCAAAAGAAATCTTGTAAAGGGGTTACCAAACTTACACTTCATCAAGGATACCGTTTGCGAAGATTGTGCTAAAGGTAAACAAACCAAATCTATCTTCAAATCCATCAATGAGGTATCAACCTTTGCAATTATTACATCTTGATCTATTTGGTCCTATGCGTCTTACCTCTCTAGGAGGAAAACACTATGTGTTTGTTGTTGTTGATGATTTTTCTCGTTTTACATAGACAATCTTTCTTAAAAATAAAGATGAATGTTTTGAGGAATTTTCCTTTTTAGTAAAAAGAATAGAAAATAAAAAAGATTTAAAAGTTGTTAAAATTAGAAGTGATCATGGTGGTGAATTTCAAAACAATTTTTTCAATGATTTTTGTGCACATCATGGTATAACTCATGTATTTTCCGCCCCAAGAACACCACAACAAAATGGTGTTGTTGAACGGAAAAATCGTACCATACAAGAGATGGCACGTACTATGTTAAATGCTTTGGATATTTGCCTAAATATTTTTGGGCCGAAGCCGTTAATACGGCTTGCCATGTTTTAAATCGTGTTTTGATTAGATCCAAGCTCAAGAAAACTTCTTATGAACTCTTTTATAACAAAACTCCATTTATTGGGTATTTTCGTATCTTTGGTTGTAAATGTTTTATTTTAAATACAAAAGATTACCATGATAAATTTGATTCAAAAATTGATGTTGGCATTTTCTTAGGATATGCACCTAGAAGTAAGGCTTATAGGGTCTTCAATAAAAGAACACTTGTTGTTGAAGAGTCTATAAACATTACTTTTGATGAGACTAATATTGGTTTACAAGATGGTTTGCTTAGGAATGATGATGATGATGATATTGAGAGAGGATTGGAAGGCTTGCAACTAAATGAAACATCGTCTATAGATGCACAAAAGGATGTGGAAAGCGTCAACACTCATGAACAAGAAGAACTTCCCAAAGCATGAAAATTTGTATCAAATCATCCAAAGGAGCAAATTATAGGGAGTCCTTCACAAGGAGTTCTAACCCGCTCAAAGGCCTTGAGTGAATGTGGTAACATTGCTTTCTTATCTCAAATAGAACCTAAAAAGATTAATGATGCTTTAAAAGATGAGTTTTGGGTTTTAGCTATGCATGATGAACTAAACAATTTTCAAAGAAATAATATTTGGAAACTAGTTCCTAGACCTAACAAGGTGAGTGCGATTGGAACAAAATGGGTTTTTAAAAACAAACTTGATGAACATGACATTGTAATAAGAAATAAAGCTCGTTTAGTTGCCCAAGGATACAATCAAGAGGAGGCCATAGACTATGATGAAACATTTGCACCGGTTGCAAGGTTAGAATCTATTAAAATGTTTTTAGCTTTTGCAAGTTTTAAGAATTTCAAATTATTTCAAATGGATGTTAAAAGTGCCTTTTTAAATGGTTTTATAGAAGAGGAAGTATATGTTGAGCAACCCCCCGGTTTTGTGGATCATTCATTTTCTAATCATGTTTACCGGGTTCAAAAAGCTTTATATGGGTGAAAACAAGCTCCTAGAGCTTGGTATGCTCGCCTCTCTAGTTTTCTTATTGAAAATAATTTTTCTAAAGGAAAAATTGATAATACACTTTTTGTAAGAAAAATGAAAAATGATTTTATTTTGGTTCAAATATATGTTGATGTATCATTTTTGGTGCTACTAATGAAACTTTATGCAAAGAATTTTCTAAAGTTATGCAAGATCACTTTGTGATGAGTATGATGGGAGAGCTCACATTCTTTCTCGGGCTCCAAGTCAAGCAAACTAAGGATGAGATTTTTGTTTCTCAAAGCAAATATGCTAGAGAATTGGTGAAGAAGTTTGGATTTGAGAACTCTAAGCATGCACAAACTCCCATAAGTACAAGTATCAAGCTTGATGCGGATGATAGTGGTGAGGATGTAGACCAAAAACTATACCGATGTATGATAGGTAGTCTTCTTTACCTTACCGTTAATAGACCCGATATCATGTTTAGTATGTGTGCATGTGCACGTTTTCAAGCTTCTCCTAAAACATCTCATTTGCTTGTGGTTAAAAGAATTATTAAATATGTAAATGGTACTATTGATCTTGGTTTATTTTATCCTAAAAGCACCTCTTTTGATCTTTATGGTTTTTGTGATGCCGACTTTACCGGTTGTAAGGTAGATCGCAAGAGTACGAGTGGTACATGACAATTTTTGGGTAACTCTCTTGTCTCTTGGGCTTCCAAGAAACAAAATTGTGTTGCCTTGTCCACTACGGAAGCGGAATACATTACCGCCGGCTTATGTTGTGCCCAACTTTTATGGATGAAACAAAGCTTGGTTGATTATGACTTGTATTTTCAAAATACAATTTTTTTTGTGATAACACTAGTGCTATAAACATTTCTAAAAATTCCGTTTTACACTCTAGAACCAAGCATATTGATGTGTCACCATTTCTTACGTGATCATGTAGAGCGGAAAGATGTATCCCTTATTCATATTGATACTAAATCTCAATTAGCGGATATCTTTACCAAGCCTCTTAGTGAAGAAGATTTTTGTCGCATAAGAAATAGTTTGGGCCTATGCATTATTTAAAAATCTTTTTGCTTGCTTGTTTGCTTGGTCACATATTATATATGCCTCATTTTCATAACATGCTTAAGCACATACAAATTGCCAAGAGGAGTGTGTGGTGAGGACGTAGTCGATACCGAGAGAAGTGGCGTCGGTGGCCTAGTGAGAGGTGGTAATTCCGAGCACTTGAGGGAGACGATACGTGAGGACCAACACTTGAGGTATATTTTATGTATTTAAGTATGTTTCTCTTTTTATTTCCCCATTTTTTGATGGTGACAAAAGGGGAGAGAAATCTCCTCATTTGTGCATATAGTAAGGGGGAGCTCATAGATAGGGAGAGCATCTATCCATGAGCTATATTTATTTAGCTCATAAATAATGGTTGGTTGTCATCATCAAAAAAGGGGAGATTGTTAGCCCTTATGCTTTGATGATAATTTACAATCACCATTATCAGTACTAATTGCTTGTTGAGTGATATTGTAGTTAATATGTATATCAAGCTTGTTAGTACCATACATGGAGGATTGGATGGAATATGAGCTACAACGTCAATATCTATAGAAGGTGGAGGCAATGTGATGAAGCAAATGTTAATCAAGAACAACATATACAAGTGAAAGCTTCATCAAATCAAAGCAATATCAAGACTCAAAGAAATGTTATTCTATGTGAGGATATTTGCTAGTTTTTCTTTTCTCTCTAGTGCTAGATTGTAGGCAAGTAGTTGTAGATTTCATTTGAAGCTATTCGGGATATCACACACACTTGCACACTTTTAAAACTTGTATTTTGATACTTTTGTCAAAATGATGTTTTTCATAAATACGAGGACCTTTTGCAAAATTCCTTTTCAAACAAGTTTGTCAAAATGATTATAAACTATTCCCAAAGTTTCATATTTTTTAGAATTTATTTGATATTTTTAAACATGTTTTTAAGTTTAGTTTTCCTGTGCAAATCTTGTCTGTGCATGTTCAGTCGACTCATAAGTCGACTCACGAAGTGCAGCCTAGTTGTGATTTTTCTTCTACTGAGTCAACTCATATAAGCCGACTCATTAGTCGACTCATAAGCCGACTCATGAGTCGACTCATAAGTCGACTTATCAGAGAGCCGTTGCACAGTAACGGCTAGTTTCAGAAAACCGGATTTTGGGGGATTTTGATGATTTCTTTGGGGTTTTAGCTGCTGTTATTTTTCACTATAAATACCCAACTACCCCATTTATTTTTTCCACCAACTTTGCAAGAGAAAAATCAATTGTGTTTAATTCTTGAGTTCAAGAGCCTTAAACTTTCAAAATCCAATTCCTTGTTTTATACTTGCACACCCCACATCCAAAGCTTCAAGTGCAATCTCTCTACTTGCCATAGGGCTGTTGTAAGAGAGATCAATTCTTTATTTGCTACCATTGATTGTGTGGTGATCTCGTAGAGATCAACTGTGTCGTGAGATCTCATGGAGATCACTGTGTAGAAGAAGTTCCGGCTTCCAAACAGGGTTATGTAGTGGATTATCCTCGAGAGTGGAGAGCGGGGACGTAGGCTAGAGAGCCGAACCTCGTGAACACATCACGCGTCATTTGGATAACAATTTCTATCTTATCTCCTTTATTTTAGCATTATATTTTGTGGTGTTTGCTTGTCTTAATTTTTATTGCACAATTATTTTCTTAAGACCCTAATCACCCCTCCTAGGGTCTAACAATTCTGTGGGCAATGTAAACAAGTCATTACCAGCCTTTACGACCATCTGGTCAAAGGACAAAGCATATCTATGTCGCATAAGTCGTTAAAGTCACGACATGTAGGTAAAAACAATGCTAGTCGTTCTGAAGCCTAATTTGGAAAAGGCCCAGGGCATGGCAAGAAACGTTACAGGACCAATTAACTCTCATGAGAAAAATCTGTATGGCTGCAGAAGAAAGGCACGTGAAGACCAGCAATCAGGAATTCGGGAATTACACGTTGAAGGGGGCAGAGAGTGAGGGGTTCGTTCGAAGGAGAAATTACCAGAGAAGTTACACGACAAATGAAACGCCCGGTAGCCAGCTCAGCAGCGTGGGCTTGTTACCAAGCATGGATTTAAAGTGGAGTGAACGTTGGGCCCTGTAGCTGGGCCTGGTTGCTCAGTTCTCCATGCTGGCCCACCCGTTCCAAGTTGGGATTTTTTGAATTAAAATAGTTGATTGCAACCCTCCAAAGTTGAGAAGGGGTTTCTGAAATAAACCCTAATATCAAACTTGAACCTAAAATCTAAGGTATTGTTTAGCAAGGGCTTAAGAGAAAATGGTTAAAGGGAAAGGACTAAATTAGTTAACCTTTATAAAAGTAAAAAATAATTTAATTCCTTTTAGAATTTATAGTCCCGATGGAGGGTTAAGGTTTTTGTGTTTGGCAAAAAAAAAAGGATGTTAGTTGTCATAAATACCTTGAACTACAATCTTTGTTAAAGTATTCAAAGAGAGTAACTCTTATTCCTCATATTTAGTCGGAGTTGTTGACCCTCTAAATGAGGAGAGGGGTTAACTAACTTTAACCCTTATAAAGGGTTTGTTAACCCTTTGATCAAATTCACCCGTTTGGATGGTTAATAATGGGTTAAACCCTTTTAACCCTTCTGTTAACCCCTTGCCATTGCCAAATAAGGCCTAAAAGTGTAGGGATTCGGATCCGCGGAGAGACCACTACAAAAAGTAGCGGAGAGACCACTACTTTTAATCTCAATCGTTGATTACTCAGTAGTCGGTTATGATACAATCTAAATCTAATACTCACCATACCCCCGTGTATTGCGCTCATTCCTAATTTGCACTCAAAGAAAAAATCACAACCACCAACTAGATAATCAATGGTTGTGATTATGTAGTGGTTCCTCCACTACCTTTTAAATAGTGGAAAGGATCCAAATCCAAAGTGTAGACCCAAAATCCGAGTGGAGGGGGTCTATTTCCAACTAAATTGCATGTCATCTAGTAAATTCCAATTACAATAAATTGTTCAAAAGAAGGTTTTAATACACGAACAATTAAAGCAGATCATGAATTAGACCTAAGTCTATTTAGGATCTGCGCCAGCCCAATGAAGATCTGTCCAAACCCAGCCCACCCAGAGCGCTAAGATTTATACCCTTTGAAGTGATCTAAGTGTTACATGAAAGTATTTTTCATTTTCGGGAATATACGAAAAGGCCTACTGAAGCCAATCTCATTTTAACGACATCCGAAGAGAGGTGCAAATCTTGCATATGATACTCATCAATTATTATATTCATTTCCACTCCTCAATCACAAATACGGATACAGATATGTCTCAGTAAGGAAAATTCATCTCTATGTGCAAAAATTGATGCATGTATACATGCAGTTAAAAAACAGATATGAAAAAAAAACTAGATAATATTTAAAATATATATAATTCATATGACACAAGAGAGTACATTAATATCTTCATTATATCTAAAAGAGCGATGATTAGATCTCTTAATCATCAAATTAACCTCAAATCCATTAACCTGATGATTAAAACTATTACAAGTGTGCGACCGACATATATTCAGATATGGATACAAATATTTCACTATTTCACTATACGTCCAAATCCATAATCATATCATGTCGAATATAAACTTTAGTAACCATATCCGTATTCTATGTACATATACGAATATTTCCTTCCCTCAAGAATAATAGCTCTCTAAGCCCCTCGGGCTTACTATATGTTTAATTTCAGTCCACTGACAGGCTGAAATCAATGGAGTCAGTGACAGCATGGCGCTTGCAATGTGAGACACCATAAAAGCTTCAAACATTTCTGTCCAAACAGATTCATCTCTGACCCCAAATATGTAAATAACTAAGCGCATATGCTTTAGCATCTCAACCTTTGTCCTGGGCATAGATATACAGACATAGACGACAAACCAACATGAGATAAACATATATCGAGTATACGCAGCATGTAAGGTATCCGACATGAGAATATGTTTACCATCTCTCTTCACATGGTAAAACTCTTCACGTTTGTTTAAAAACCAACCACCACCACTCGAATCCAGCTACCAGAAAACTCCCGAAATTGACATCTCCATCCACGAGCTGGGAGCCACTAAACGTTCTAAATGTGCAAGTTCAAGAGGAGTATCGACAACTGCAGGCTACTTCATTGCGAGGACGCACAATCAGGATTATTACCTAGAGACCTTCGATAACTAAACAACTTGGGAATGACATTTGTAACAGCAAAGTAGGGCTCGAGTCACTTTATTCTGAAACACATCAAAGTTGCCTGTGTAGTTGAATTTGAATCCTCTCCACTACTCACTCCCTACCGCAGAGAACATTTTCTATATTATAAGTTTATAACTGATTACTTACATCTAAAACAGTTGTGATTCATTACAAACATAACTACCACTATAATCTCATGCAACTCTTTAACTCATTCCCACTTCCTACTTCAGACAAAGTGAACTTCACAGGGATCACAGAAAGAACATTAGAACACCTTGACCTCACAAGAACAAAGAAGTTCAGGACCACATATGAAGTGTTTGCTGTCACATAATAGTTTTGAAAGGGAGCTTCATAGGGACCATATGGCATCAACAACAAACAATTCCACCAAAACAAACCTTTTTATTTCACCCCTTTTTTCAGAGGAAAAAATTTACCACCCACAATGAGATATCCTTCAATCAACAAAGGAAATGCATGTTTTACACGATGGCTGAAGCCAAGTTGCAGAGTCAACATGCTTAGGATATCTTGAAACATTAATCTCCGACCAAAATTGATAAACGCCAAGCCTTTGAGAAAGCTTCACACTAAGCATTCACCAAATGGAATAGGCCTTAAATTTGATAAGTTGCTAGCTTAAAGTTGAGATGAACGACAAGCTTTATGTTGTCGTATTCAATCAAGTTAAAAAGATCCATCAATAATTTGTATTGATATTAAACCTATTAATGAGAAAATTCTAAATCTTGAGAACAATTTTCTATAACAAGGTTTTTTTTCCAATTTAATGATGATAAATTTCACTCCTTCACGTGAGCATACATTTGGCTAGTTTCACATCAATGGCTTGTTTAGGATACAAGAATTTTTTCTGACGTCTTCATCATTCTTATTCAGAATCTTTCTAGGCCTATTAAATTAATATTTCTCTGTTGTAGAAGAGGATTCAGTTCATCGCAATGTGTGCATAGTTGTGAGTAGCATAATCCAATCTTGTCAAGAATCTTGAGCAAACTTTCTCCTATTATCTTCGTCATTAGCAACATAGTTAAAGTCTTGCTCTGTGTATAAAATGTCCATAGTCACATATAAAATATGCTCTTTGCTTCTGACGTCCTCAATGGTCTTAAGGAGGATTCCTGGTGATTGGTATCTTGCTGGACAACATAGAACTCATCGCTTGATAGGTTAAAAACTCTTTAACGTTGTCACTCTAAATTGAGGACCGGCAAATATTTTCGCTGTTAATTGGAAATCCTATATTTTCACATGATGTTCAATGCGATGTTATACAAAAGTGACAAAACCAATACACCTTGCTGCCCTAGGTGCTCTATCGAGGCAACTATGCACCACAGTGCTCGGCGACTAGGGAAACGCCTGAGGTTCAAAAGGTGCCCCCGAGGCGTACAAGGCGAGGAGAAAAAATCGCCCACTTCTATTTTGAACCTAGAGGGGGTTGTCTAACCCCCATATATGTGGTGATTTGCTTTGAGTTCATTCCACTTCGGTACAATGCATTGTAAAAAAAAGGGAAATTTATTAAGGAGAATATGTTAGATACTCAAGCCAATTTAGGGCGCATTAAGGATTATGACTTTTGCATTCTCTTTAATTACTTTTTAAGTTTTTCATTGAGCTTCAGTGACCACCTTAGGCCTCTCCGCACCAGCGACCATTGGTATGGGAATCTTTTTTTAATTTGTTTTATGTTTCTGTGTTTTTATTGATTTTTTGGTTTGTATTTTTAGTAATAACACTATCATTTTGAAAACATCTCACATATTAAGACTTGAATTAAAGTTCAAAATTATCGCTAAATTTATCTATATAACTAGTCATTATCTAGTATTTAGTATTTGTTAGTTATTGCTTTATTAGATGATTTATGTTTTGTTAGTTATCGTACCCTGTGGCTTCCAGTATTCGGTTGTGGTTCATCTATTTCTTATTGTGCCTTAATAATGTCCTGTTTAATTGCAGATTATTTGTAACTTTCATGAATTCGTAAATATTTATCGACTTTCTTAAGTCAGGCGACACTTACTTTGGCCCCTCTTACCTCAGGTAACATAGAACCTCATTGCCTTGACTCTGACTTTCATGTTAAAACATAGTTTCCATGAGTTCCCAACTAGTTGCTTGATTCTAAATTTATATCGCTCCTAAGATCCAACGAGGCAAACTCCAAAAGTTGCAACTTGCTAGAATTGTTGGTGCATATACGCCTCAGTAGACATATGTCCCTCCAGGAAGTGCATCAGCTCTCCACAGCTACAGCAACATCTTAGCTTCTGTTTCCAACGATCTATTCGAAGTTGGACTTGGACAACTTCACGCTAGTACTGAATGGGATTAAAACTGCAGAGTTAAAGGCTTAAAGCAGAACCTCTAAGAGTTGGGAAAAACTAATTAGCGAAGAACACAATAAAAGGATATATCATTATAATTTCAACAGATTCTGAAGGGCTGAATTAGATAAAGATGAAGACAATGCAGAAAATGCAAATCTTAGATATTCCTACCAAGCAAAATCGTAACAGCCAATAAGTAGAAGATTATGATTAAAAGAAAGTAATAAAGGATGGATACTCTGACGACATTGTTTTACCCATCGGATGCTTATATAAAAAGAGTCTGAACAAAAGATAACAAAGCAATGAAATGGGTAAAGCGAGACAAATATGTATACTGGAAAAGGCGATAAGGCAATAATCTACAGGTCAAACAAAAAATCCACAAGGTCAGTCAACAACATTTGACTTCGAGCCCATTGCTTTCCAACACTCAAAGAAAAGCTACCAAAAAATAAACTATGTACATTTGGCAGAGTCGATTAATGCACAAAGCCACAAAGCCACAAACCTAACTTCTTGTCAAACTCATCTCCCTAGAAGAAATAAGACATCAAAGAAGCAAACAACTATCATCACCTCCAACCTCCTCTTCACAAGGATCAAACCTTCGCTAACCACCAATTCTCACACATAAGGAAAAAGGGGAAATATGACAATTAACTGTTATATGCATCTTTGATTCAGAGTCCTGTGTCATGGCATAAAAGGAGCGTAAACTGTAGAGAAATCAAAATTCCCTGACAGTATAAGCGTGTTTCCGTTCCAAGACTGCAAAAACAATTTAGAGGGAAAAATGATGCTGCTTGAATTCGTCTCGTATAGTCGATGTTTCTCAATTTCCATTAAGTCACGTCCATTTGCTATTCAACTATATACCATGTAATGGGATTTCCAACTTGTCCAGATTGGTTAACTAGAAAAACACTAGAGCTACAAGTTAAGCTGTTGGCATATTGAAAATCTACGATAGCTGTTAACAGGATCTGACATCGTAATCAGGATCAAGAGCCAAACAACGCGTTCAAATTCAAGTATCAGAATCAAGTATTATAATATCCAATCCAATTCCCCTAAACATCCAAAGAAACCACATTTTACTTCTATAGCCATCAAAACAATAATGCACCACCAGGAAGGAGGGAGGGGGAAAAAACCAAACCAAGACGAACCCAATAACAGCGTACCGGTCCATCCATGGATTCGATCCGATGAAAAACCCCCCCTCATGCATCTCTATATCACTCCTTTGTTCCTGCAGAAACAAAACCCACATGAAAATCACTCCAAGAAGCGCCCCAAAAATAAACTAATCAGATCAAGAAACGGGAGATGAAATCGAAATCGACCTACGTCTGCTTTGCGAAGGAGGAGGAGGAGGAGGAAGGAACTCGTTTGTTGCGGAACATCATGTAGCCAAGGGGCAGCACAACGCCCACCATCATGATCGCAGCGCCGATCAAGTATCTCGTTGGCCCCGGTGCTTCGATCTCCATTAATCTCCGCATCTGCATAAATTATAACGAGATGGGTTAGCAATTGGATCTCAACGAAACCCTAACCCTAACCCTAGATCGAAACAAAGGAAGAGGGGCGGTGAAATTACCGGCATGATGCTTGATAGATGCGGATCGGGAGAGCGACTGAGTCTGAGATCGCTTGGAGGAGAAGGAGACGATCGAGGGGAGATCGGAGCTCGGCTGGCCCCTTCGCTAGTTTACTGGAGTGGTAATTGTCTTTTTAATCAAGGATCAATCTGCAAGGTATCAATGTAGGGTAAATTTCAGAAATACCCCCCTTAACTTTCAAAATGTCACAAAATCCTCCTTTGAGTCCCAAGCGCCCACTTCAATCTCCTTCTCCCCCTCTCTCTCTCTCTCTCTCTCCAACTTTCAACCTTTTCTTTGGGGGGTTAGTCACATAGAACTTTTTAAGTAGAACTGAGATAATTGGTAAAGTGGGATAATTTTTTGACACCGGGATAATTTAGTGGAACAATGATGGATAATTTTTGAAGTGGGATAATTTGGTAGGATAATTTGGTGGGATAATAATGGATAATTTTATGAAGTGGGATAGTTTGGTAGGATAATTTGGTAGGGGTAATGGTGGGTATAAATTATTATTATTGATAATTGTATATTAAAAATAATACAAGATTGATAAGCAATTGATTAGTCTAGTAATAACTATAAAAATAAAGCAATAAAACATCACTATTCAAACTCATCAACTAAAACATCTCTCCGGTTAACCTAAAATGTAGAAACTCGTAGCGGTCTTTTGCATCCATGTCAATAAAGACATCCTTCATGTCCTGTGAGATATTGTCACTGAGTATATTCTATTTTTGTGGCTTAGTCAATTCAGAAGTAGACATGACAGCATCAACCCATTCTTTATTCCGACCTTTTCTTATCTTCCTCAACTCATCAACTAACTCATGAAAAGCTTTACCTACAGTGACAACTCCCTCTCCTACCTCTTGCAACGATAACTGGGAAGATGCAGAGGATGTGGCTGCAGTACCAATTGATCTACGCCTTCGTTTACCATTATTCAGAGTGGATGGTCCAGAAGCAGAAAATGGAATATTATCACTGGGAACGGTGGTAGCATGTTGCATATCTACAGTAGCATCTCCTCCATCCGAAGATTCCATCTCAGTATCATCACCAAGTATGCCCTCCCCAACCACTTCCTCTAAACGTGCTTCATCCAAGCCATCAGGACCTAAACTTATAGCTCCTTTGCCAGAAGCGCCATGTTTGTTTGCCTAAGAAAAGAGGGAAATCAAAGAATATCAAACCTATTTCTAAGAAAAATTGTTTTGGGATTGTTTGGTTGGTTAAAAAAAAGAAGAAAATCAAAGAATGAGAGATGATATGAGATGAGTTGTCGCATTATTATTGGATGATGTGAGTGATTTTTTAAGAAAATTTGTTTTGAGGTTGTTTGGTTAGCTAAAAAATAATAAAATAAATTATAAGAAACCTATTTCCTATAATTGGTTCTTTTCTTGTGTTTGGTTCATTCTTAAAAATAAGAAAATAGATGAGATGAGATGAGTTGTCATTATATTATTGAATGATGTGACCCACACTTAAGAAAATTAATTTTCTTGGTTTTTTGAGGAAATGGGTGGAAATAAAATATTAATGAGATGAGATGAGTTGTCACTATATTATTGGATGATATGGGTGATTTTTAAAAGTGAGATGAAACAGAGATGAGATAAGTTGGATGATGTGACTCATTTCTTGTGTTTGACTTATTTTTAGGAGATGACATGAGGTGAGTTATGGGATGAAAATAATATTTTACTGGATGTTGTGGTGAGTTTTAGGGATTGAAATGGATAAAAATAATATCTTATTAATTTTTATGTACCATTTTCCTTTTCTTGATTTTTAGGAAACCAACCAAACAGCCCCTAACAAAACCAGGTAGATGTGTTAACCATAATTTTCACATGGGTGGGTAAATCTATGCATAATAATATTTTTTTTCCAAAGGTGCGCGTTTTTAGAGGGGTTTTCTAAAATTGTTGAAAGTTTAAGAGAGTTTGTAGAGAACCCCAAAGCTTAAGCAGGTTCTAGTTCTGTGTATTTTAAAAGCTGAACTGGTGATTGGAGAAACACTCAAACTTAAAAGGAGAGTTTTGTGAAAATTTCCAAACATGTACCAGATGTTTAAATTGTTTTGAGAGAAACAATGGAATTTGCCAATTGTTATCTTCTTAACCATTTATTTATTAAGGTATTTTACGGGTTGTTTGGTTTACATGAAATAGTGATGAACAGCAAATGTACAAGCAAATTTCTATTCTCATTGTTTAATTAGTTAGAAAATAGTTAAGAATGGTAATTAAATTTAGGGTAAATTATAATAAACCCCCAAAAAGTTTTAACATTTTGTAGCAAATTCTGATGGCTTCTAAAATCGTACTAAACTTTAAATAACTATTGGAATTACACAGAAGACCCCAATAAGTTGACCATAGAAGAGTTTTTTTAGGGAAAATCTCTTTTAACCCAAAGTTTTACCTGAACTTATTTAAAAACCCACTCGTTTTTTAAAACACCAATAGACCCACTGTATCTCATCCCACTTATTTTTAAACCCAACAGGTATAATACACCCATTTTTTGTACTGTATTTACCCAATAAATTAAAAATTCCTAAACTACCCTTCATCCCCAAATATAACCCACCCCCCCTCTTCCGTTTCACTTCCTCAAAGAGATCAGGAGAGATTAGGGCTTCGGCGAGGATATCTCTGGTTGAGCATCACCGGCGGCGAAGGGAGTTGGGATCGACGGTGAACGACGATGGGCGGCTGCTGCACGGATCTGAAAGTGGAAGACATTTGGGGGAATTTTGGTGGGTGTTAAAGAGGTAGAGAACATCAAATTCTTAGCAAATCAAGCGGGTAACACACGAATCTTCCCCTTTTCCTCTCTAATACTTCAAATTAAGCCCCTAGATCATCGAGTTTCATTACAAGTTCCTCATATCACTAATTTTTTTATATTGAATTCCTCATATCACTACGTTATTTTATATTTGTCTGATGAAAAGGTTGGAACGGTAAAATAATATTTCTTCTTCAACTAGATGGCCTTTCTTCAAGTTTTGTTAAGAGATTTGTCCAAATAGAATTATAAACTAGGAATCCGGTAAATTTCTTGTAAGGAAAAAGATGACACAAAAGATAATTTTAGAAAATGGCAAACAATTATGAAGTTAAAAATTCAATTCGAAAGGATGACAAGAAAAGATAACAGAGCACTTTTGGTGTTTTTATTTTTGGAATTGAATTGTTTTCATAATTGTGGCTGACAATGTTTGGCCTATATGCCTTCTTATTTCAAATATTGAGGAAAAAAGATCAATTTTACAAAAACTGTTATATATAAAGTTTTGAGTTTGTAACACTATATACAATGATTAATTTACAAGAATCTATCCACTATTTCCATGAAGGTTCCAATACCATCTACCTTGTTGTAGTTTTGATCACATGCAACTAGCACGTATAAATTGCTGAAAGGGCCTGAAAGATAAGAATGTACTTATATCACAGTAATCTCTCGAACATCTGAGGTTTACTACCGATGATAGCTTGGTGTTGAAATCATTATTTATAAAGGAATTCCAACCTGCTGCTGGGATATTCATAATTATATTGTATTTTTTAAAATATTTTTCAATAGGTTGTCAAAGATGTCAAGCAGAAGTAAATCGAGGGGTTCTTCCCAATCGAAAACTAAGGCTACTAAGTAAGTAAATTTTAATTTATCTGAAATTATTGTTATCTCATAAATTTTAATAATTTCTTATGTTTTTACTTGTAAATGAAATTAAATCTGAAGATTTGGATTCCTAGATACGTCTGATACATACGAATGATAAATAAGAGCACCAGGAGAAAACTTCAACATAACTTGTGTTCTGCTACAATAGTTGGTTTAATCCTACAACAATGAAACAATAGATACTAAGTTGGCAATAGAGGTTACAATATAATTATCTTCCTAGTATCCTTCATCTCTGATGTCTTGTCATTAATACCCTGCCGAAGAAAGTAATTAAAGCATCAGAATGTTTCACTAGATATTAGCATGTGAAGAGTTGAATATATTGATAAATTTTTACATGAGCAACTCCTTCATTATCAAATTTAGTTGTATAAAGATGCTTCTTACGTTGTTCATTCCATATCCATACTTCTTTTTGATCTGATCAATCCCACCAACAACCTTATTATCTTCATTCCCGTTGTTTGATGAATTTAATGCATGTTTAGATTGGTAAAAAGATTAGTTTCTAAACATATCTTCCCAGTAATAAATAATTGGGATGAAGAGTTAATGCTTTTGCCAAAATAGCCAGAACAAGAGTCCCGTACTCAAAAAAGAGCAATATGCATTTAAATTCTTAAGTCCACAATGTAATATAGATGCCATGGTTAATGCTCAGTTCTAAACATTAAGATCACATCATGTCATGTCACGCCCCGCTTCCCAAAATACCGGGGAATCGGGACGTGAACAA
>BQKN01066853.1:912080-926698 GCA_022839385.1 Asparagus kiusianus
CTCACTCGGTGTACAAGTGTATTACAAAGTGAATCTCACAATAAGCATAATATAAATCAAATGATTGTTCTCTAAACAAAGTGAGAACTCAATTAAGCACAATTCTAAGTCACAAATCCCACAACCCAAAATATACTATGAATGTAAATACTATAAGCTCAATAGGTTGTGTGTGAACAAAGAGATAAAACAATATAAACTCAATATTAAATCTAGCTTATGAAATTAAGAACAAAACTTATAAAATGCTAGAATTGAGTTTAAGGAAACTTCTCTATAGATGACAAGAGAGAGGGAGAAGAATGAATGCTCAAACACCTAGGATGATCTCCACTTGCTCTTGTGAAATTGAATTCACAAACTCAAACCCTCAATTGCTTAAAAGCTTCTTAAACCAAACTTAAACACACACTAAACAAGTTTAAACCCTTGTTAAACTATTTTAAAACCTTCTTTTAAAACTTCTTAGAGAGTTGAAGAGAGATCAGCAATTGGGTATTTATACCCACTCAAGATCTCAGTTAAACCCCCAAAACAGAATGACCAAAAAACCCCAGCAAACCAGCTCAGAAATAGCCGTTGGAAAAGCAACGGCTCTTTCGTCGGTCGACCGGAAATCTCGTCGGTCGACCGATGGAGCTTTCGGTCGACCGGACCGGTCGACCGACAGACTCTCTGTCGCCCAGTGATGAAAGATCAAATGATCGGTCGACCGGTGCGGTCGACCGAAAACAGATATGACAGAAAATCTGATTTGCTGATTTTAAAATGCTGTTTAAAAATATCAAATAAATTCCAAAAAATATAAAACTTTGGGGAATGATTGTAGACATGACAATAAACATGCTACAACGACTGGTTTCGAAAAAGGACTTTCCAAATGAAAAATATCATCATTTTGCAAATATGTTCAAAAACATGAAAATCTGGAAATTGATATTTTGATATTTTGACTCAAACAACATTTTGAAACCTTATGAAATGTTGTTATAGACTTAGTAAAACATGTATAAACTAATATTGAAGTCTATAAACTAATAAGACAATATTTTCATAAAATTGCATATTTTATGCAATGTTATCAAAAACACAATAGAGTATGAAACATATGAATATATATATGAATGTAAATTTGTTTCATATCTATATAGCTAAACCAAAACACAATAATAAATATGAAATGTGTAATCTCATATTTATGAACATGAAAACTCAAAACTATGTATGTATATATATACCTATATATATACATGGAAACCAAAATATATATGTATATATGAAACTATATATATATATACATGAAAACCAATATAATGTGTGTGTGTAATATTGAGCTTAGAGTATCTAACACACATAATATAAAACCCTAAACTACATTACCCAAGCAATCTTGATCTTCATTGTAGCTCAACTTGGTACACGTGCGGATGAAGCTTGAACTTGATCTTTAACTTGAATTGTATGTTGCTTCACTCCACAATTCCACCAACCTCCATTGGATATGATCGTGTAGGCGCAATTCCATCCATCCTCCAATTCGTTGTTTGCCTAGAATAAATACGAAAACACAAACACTAGACAAACAACATTAGTTGTAAATTGTTTGTAAATCATCATCAAAACAAGAAGGCCAACATACGTCAGGTGCATGGCGCACGGCAAGACCCCACAAGAGAAAAGAACGAACGAAAACCCAAGCGGAAAACGACACGATAACCGAAACGATAAAAGAACGCGCAACTGGTAATCCAACAAAATCAACATGCAATCCACTACCAAAACATGATAATCATAAGAATCCGTAAATCAATCGGGTAACGAAATCATGCATCTAGCGATCAGAATAATCATCCAAGTCACAAGGTCATACAACTAGATGAAATTAATTTTTAAAATCTACAACTCGAGACGTAGTACGTCAAGCGAAATAATCCAAACAAGGAAACCCTCATGTATATACCATATGTCTCGAATTGTAAATAAATAAATATTAATCCCGATCTATGTACGGAGAGAAATACAACTAGCCTACATCTCGCAAGAAATCATACCTAGCCAAGAAACAAGGTCATGTAACTAGCCATCTTATAACAGGTCACTGGTCATATTTCACACAGAGTCAACGCTCCTGTCATCGGATACTGACTGTTCACAAATCCCCTACGTGCATCCAATACCGCTACACGAATCGGTCAGAGGACTACACGCAATCCGATTTCGGCCTGGTCCGAACTCAAGCAGAACTCGGGTGACTACACAAATTCACTGACTAAAGTGACTACACGAATTCACTTTAGCCCAACAAACCAACCCCAGTGACTACACGAATTCACTGGCGCGAGCCTGGAAGATACATCAACAGCCTTATCCGATCACATGAACATGGACTTCCCCATCCCAACTCTCTTGTATTTTCTAAGTCAAACATAATCCGCATTGAAACTCGGGTTCACCACCTAAACTCAGTCAACACACCCACGCATGTCACTAGGTCTGTTCATGACGCACGAGGCCACTAAGTCATGAACTACTAAGGGTTCTCGATACAACATGGACAATCAATGCAACTAATCATGTACAATAATAGCATATCATATCAGATAATCAAGATTAAGAATTTGAATCATAAAATTGTTCTAAAATAATATTCCAAAATAATAATTTATTTACTTTAAAATAATTCTTTTTTCTAAAATAAATTCTTTTTCTCATTATAATAATTCTAAAAATAAATTCATAAATTCAAAAATAATCTTTTTATAAGATAAATTCTCATTAATTCAAAATAGACTATTTCCCCAAATAATTTCTTTTAAAAAAATATTCATCATTCTAAAACAATTTATTCCACAATATAATTTCTAAAAATTATTATAATTATTCTAAAATGATTTTGTTCTTAAATAAATTCTTTTTAATTAACATAATTATCCAAAAATGATTCTGTTGCCGAAATAAATTCTTTTAATTTATCATAATTATTCTTAAAATACTATTTATCACATAATTACGATTTATCTAATATTATTCACCAAACAATCCCACGCAGATAAATATTAACAGATCTAAAATTACAGATAATTCATAATAAATATAAAATTCAGTTCTGAGCAAGTGGGATATTGCCTCGGGGTTTCGTTGGGATGTCTCGGCTCCGACGAGCTCGCTGACGGCTAGAATGTGGCGGTTCTGTAGCTGGATGTGCGTTGGTATTTCGTCGAACACGTGGTGTGCGACGAAGGAGAGGCGTTGGTGGTTGCGGTGGGTGGTCGTTGGCAGCAAACTTGGGCGTCGGGGCTCGCGGTTGAGCGACGAGGGGAGGAGACTCAAGAGGGGCAGTGGCGTGGGCGTTTGGAGGTGGGTCAAGGCAGCGGCTTGACGGTCGACGAGCTGAGGAAGAGTGGCGACGAGGGCAGCAGTTCGCTGCTGGGCGGAGGCCGTCGATGGAGGCTAGAGCAGCTGGATGTGGTGGCTGCGGCGGGGATGAAGGGCTGTCGGAGCTCTGGGGAGTTGTGGCTGGAGTTGGGTTCGTGTTTGGGTGGTCGACGAGGTGGAGGAGTAGCGCGGCGGCGAAGTCAGGCGAGGGCGGTGGACGGCGTAGCTGCACGAGGTCGAAGGGGTCGTGGTGGGCTACGGCTCAGAGGGAGCGGTGTTGGGAGGCGGAGGTGAGCTGGAAGCGGCGCTGGGCGAGGTCGGGGAGAGCTGGCAGCTTGCTGGATCGCCGGCGGCTGTTAGGCTGCCGTCTCTGAGGTGAAGGAGGGGAGGCGGTGATCGGAGATGGAAGGAGGGGAGACTGGGGAGCTCTCGGCGGTTGATTGAGTTTGGGAGGCGGTCGTCAGAACTCGGGGGTCGCTGGCGGTGATCTGAGGTCGCTGGAGTTCGTCGGAGAGCAGCTGCGGGAGAGCGGCGGTCTGGGCGCGGGTCGAGCTCAGGGGGAAGGGCGGCGTTGGGAGAGGAGCTCGAGCTCGTCGGCTTGGGAGATGGGGCGGTGGTGATGGTTGGGCTTGGCCGCGGCGGCGGACTGAGGCGAGCTGGTCGGTCGGCGGTCGGCGGAGCTCGGGTTCGTGGCCGAGGAGCTTCGGTGGCTTGGCTGAAAACGAAGGAGGGGGATGAGCAGGAGAGAGGGAAAGAGAGAGAGGAGGAGGTTTATGATAATAGAGGAGAGAGAGGGAGAGGGGACACGATTTGAGGGGAGTGGGTTTTGAGGGAGTAAAACACGGAGGAACTTGAGGAAGTGGGGTAGGAGATTTGATAGGGAGAGAATGAATTATTGGAGAGAGAGAGAGAGAGAGAGAAATATTGATAGGAGAGAGAATGGCTGATATAAGAAAACCTGGAGAAAAGCCAGCTAACAGATTGACTATCGTGCTGATCAGCTGATAGCTATAAATAGAGGTAGGGGATAACAAATGCAGGCTAAAAATATAATACAAGATGATTAATAACAATAATAATAAATAACCAAAATTAATTAAAAAGATTTTTACTGCAACAATTAATTTATAGTTATCAAAATCATAAATATAAAATCAGATTTTTAAATCAAAAAAAATTCTAGAAATTTAGGAAAAATTCAAATACTCTTTTTAAAAATAAAATTTAATATTTAAATACCAGAAAAATTATCTAAACCGGTATTAAAATTTACGGTCATTACACAGGGGGTATTTATAACCCTTCGATGAACAGTGCTTCCGAGACAGTATTTGCTGTCTCGGTGGCCGAGATAGTAAAGACTGTCTCGGGTTCCGAGACAGTAAACACTGTCTCGGGTTCCGAGACAGTAAATACTGTCTCGGAAATCTTCAACTGTCCGACAGTTTTCTTGTAACTGCCTTCCCACGTTTTAAAACTCCGTTATTTTGGCAGTTATCAACGTGATTCTCGCCCACGACGTTTCCCACATTCTTGAATAGTTGGTGGCCACGTGCCGGCGGTTATAAAACAGTTTCTGAACTTTTGAGAACTGTCTCGCGTGCGAGACAGTAAAGACTGTCTCGCACGGCGAGACAGTAAAGACTGTCTCGCACGCGAGACAGTCTATACTTGTGTTCTTTTTTGATTTTGGGATGACTTCCTTTTGAGCTGCGTTTGGATATCTTTCAGCATTTTTTTGACGCCTACAAATACCCCCTCCAAAGTGTTCCAGATTTATTCTTTTATAGAGGAGTCTGGGACACTTTGGATAAGACATGTCTTATTTGTAATCCCTTCAATACTTGATTAAGTAGATCGTACGGAAGGAACCGTAAATGGCTTCAAATCTTGACCTCTTCATCCTTTGGTCTATTCAGTGCTTTGTAGAATAGACAAAATTCTTCCGGTACTACGTTTATCGCTTGACCGTTGTTGAGGTCTTGAATCGAAGCTGGGATTTGTACTTGTGAATTCAGCTTTTGTCATCAAATTGATACTGGATTGTTAATCATGTATTTTTTTGGAGTTTTCGAGAAATAGTTAACCTCGTATACCCGTTGGGAGGTAGCCAGGTTATTCTTAAGAATATTCTAAGTGATATTCTTCAGAAACTTCCTGTTGAGGGTAGGGAAACAGTTTAGACTCGTGTACCTATTGGAGTAATCAGGTTATTCTTAAGAATATTCTGAGTGATATTCTCCAGAAACTTCTTGTTGAGATTAGGGAAACAGTTTAGACTCGTATACCTATTGGAGTATTCTGGTCTCTTTTTTGTTGGTAGAGATGAACCCGGTCCTGGAGAGGAAGAATTTTATATTCTATCTCCTAGTCTCTTTTTTGTTGGTAGAGATAAACCCAAAATCGGAGAGGAAGAATTTTATATTCTATCTCCTGGTCTCTTGTTTGTTGGTAGAGATGAACCCAAAATTAGAGAGGAAGAATTTTATATTCTATCTCCTGGTGCAAAGGAAACTCGAAGTGGGATCTCCACTTAGAGAATCTGGATTGGTTTGAATAATCCTAACTGTCATAAGGTTTGATTATCCAATTCAAAAGTGGACCTTTCATTCGCAATGTGAATCGAAAGGAGATTTTGTTTGTGGTCCTAACTGTAGTAAGGTTTGACCAAGTGGGAGTTGAGATGATCCTAACTATTTAAAGGTTTGATCATTCAATTTGTGGACCTCTCGTTCATGGAATGAATCGAGAGGGGATTTTGGCTTTGGTCCTAACTGTTTAAAGGTTTGACCATGTGGGAGTTTGATACGATCCTAACTGTTTAAAGGTTTGATCGTTCAATTTGTGAACCTCTCGTTCATAGAAGGAATCGAGAGGGGATTTTGGATTTGGTCCTAACTGTTTAAAGGTTTGACCGAATGGGAGTTTTGAGACGATCCTAACTGTAGGAAGGTTTGATCGCTCGATTTGTGGACCTCTCGCTCATGGAAGGAATCGAGAGGGGATATTGGATTTGGTCCTAACTGTTTAAAGGTTTGACCGAATAGGAGTTTTGAGACGATCCTAACTGTAGGAATGTTTGATCGCTCGATTTGCGGACCTCTCGCTCATGGAAGGAATCGAGAGGGGATTCTAGTTTTGGTCCTAACTGTTTAAAGGTTTGACCGAATGGGTATTGCCAATTATCATGAATTAAAATTTTGGGTGTTGTGTCAGAGCCCAACAGTGAGAGTGTTAAAGGCTTGGACACAGCGGGAGTTTGGATGGATTTAACCACGAAGTATTTTGGTGAACCCACCGTCAGTTGATTTGATCGGTGAGGGATTTTATGGTGGAGGAGTGTGAATTGTCAGGCACTCCACAATTAGACCGTAGGAGTTTCGTGAGGAAATACTGACCCAATGAGGTCATTGAATCTCATCTCAATGATAAAGTGCTTGGAAAGTCACAGTGAGAATTGGCAAAATTGGTCCAGACAATTAAAACCAATTAAGCAGCAGATGAATGATTTTAGAGTTTTGTGAGGGAAGATTGACTTAATGAAGTCATTGAATCTCATCTCAATGAAAGAGTACTCTAAAAATCACAGTGAGAGGGTTTTAATCATTTTGGACATGATTAAATAGCCACAATGGGAGGTTCTTAATCATTTTTTGTTATGATTAAGGGTGGATTATTCAGATGATTGGTTTTCACCTTGAACAATCGATTAGTTTCGGGTTATCCTTAAGAATACCATATATAGTATTCTCCAGAAACTTCCCGTTAAATAGGTTACCCTGAATGTACTAGGGATTGTATTTTTTTCAGGAACTTTTCATTTGTGAGCAACGTTGCTGTTCTTGATATAGAATCAGGTCTTGGTTCCTGTCTTCGTATTCAGCCATAATAATCTCATATCCACCCCCAGCTTTCAGGTGAACCTGAGTCTAATCACATTTGGAAGTAATTTTTAACCTCTTATATCGGTCGGAGGTTCGGGAAACAGTTTATACTCGTATACCTTTTGGAGTTACATGGAGAAGCAGTTTATACTCATATACTCTTTGGAGTTAGGGGAAACAGTTTATACTCGTGTACCCAATGGAGTATTCATGCGTCCTCATTTGGCTTGTTTTGCCATTATGACGCCGGAGTCAATTAAAGCTTGGATCCTGTTTTTGAGTCCAAAGCAAATCTTGGTGGGATGAAGAACCCTTCTGTAGTATGCACAGTAGTTTGGATCCGAAGTCTTTTTAGCTCCCTCCTGATCTTTAATAGGTGGCAGTTCGATTTTGTCATTGGCGAGGAGGTATTTCAAGATGACTAGAGCTTCATCATCTTTGAAAGAATATTCCTTTTAGAACTTCGGATCAAGATTCGCATTCACAACGGTTGTAGATATCGCCGGTTGATTTCTTCAACTTTCTTTCTTTTAAGAAAGTGTTCAGCTTATTCACCGAATATTTTTAAATCTTTCCAAGTTTTGGATGGTACGACCCCCAGGGCTTCCAGGACATCGATAGAGAGATTATTGTGGCATGTTTGCAGGATGAACTCCTCTATGACAGGATCTCTGCAATTCATTGCCTTGTTACGGAAGCGTTTGACAAAATTATCGATTGACTCTCCGTCTCTTTGCTTCTCATCCAGAAGGGTTCCGATTGACACTTCGGTGTCATCATCGAAGAAATTGCTGAGGAACAAACTTTCTATGTCATCCCAGCAATTGATGCTCCCTGGCTTAAGACGTCGATACCAATCGAAGGCGGGACCACGAAAGGTGCCAACGAATAACTGGACCATTAAAGCCTCGTTTCCAGATATCATGCCCAAATGAGACTTGAAATAAATCAAGTGCTGAATAGGTGAGCTCTTTCCGTCGAACGGTGTGAAGTTAATCAGATGGAATTTTGTCGGGTATGGAATTGAATTCCATTCTCTTGGATAAGGACATGGAATACCCGTCTTCTTCACTTCTTGAGTCGTCATCAAAATGTTGACTTTGTTTTCAAGCTCTTTCATTTTCCTGTCATCGTCTATGTCTTCATTCGAAGGATGTTGAGGAGAATGAGTTGGACCACCCCCTGTAAGAGGTGCTATTGAACCACCTCTAATATCATTGTTGGGAGGATCCGTTAAACCACCCCCAGCGTTATTGCTATTGGGAGATGTATCAGCCATAATGACTTCATCCACTTCTGGATCACTGTCATCTATAACATTCTGAATGCGCCGGTTGGACTCAGAAGGTTGAGACCGTTGAGCTAGCAATTCTCTCATTTGTTGGATAGCCAACTCCATCTCTGTCTTCATCTCAGCTCTAATTTCTTCACGTTGTTTGGCTAGAGATTCTTAAAGTATTTGAGCGAACTGATCAGAGGTGATTGTGAGTACTTCTCTGGTTTGCCCTGTGCTAGATACTGTATCATCCGAAGCGATCGCAGAACAAGTGTCCGAGAGCTCATCCTCTGATGACATTCCTTCATGCATTCTCTTGTAGTCCCTACGTCTGATGGCTCCTAACTGGAGTCGGGACATCCGTTGGACAATTCTTGAATTGACTTTTCCTTCTGGGAAAAAGTCAGGATTTGATTCACTTGAATGCCGCTTAGATTTTCCTTTATCAACCATGTTGATGGTGACTCCAGAGAATTCGTCAGCTTGGACAGCTAGCTTTTTACAGAAATGTCTCGGCCTGGGCTTTGACATTTTGGTGAAAAGTCTCTGAAACATTGAGACTCTTTGCGGGATGGCTTCTCGTTTGGAGTAGTCATATTCTGACAATACTGCTCTAATGAGTCGCACACATGAACAATGAGAGTTCATTTTTTGAACAATTCTCTTTCGAAATTTATTCACACCTCCAGTTTGATAGTACGATTCATCGGTATGATTGTCGAAAAATCCTATCGTCTGTTGGTATGACCTCCCAGGTATAACGATGTCTTTTGGCGAACACATCTTCTTATGGGGTGTAAAGCCTTGTTGGCATTCTCAGGACAACTTATTGTTGCCTTTGAGCGATCCAAGGTCATGTCAGGAGTCATACGTTTAGAACCACCCCCTTGCAGGTGCGGAGTCTTAACGGGCTCTGAATGATGATTTTGTACAACTCCAGACTTTGGAATCCAAACTTTACAGAGTTTTGGTGGTTCTTTAGCCACCGTTTCCTTCTTCCTTCCTCGATTTTGTTGTGAGAGAGCATGGGCGTGAGCAGCATTTGCACGACGCTTTTGTATACGTTCTTTGAGGGTCGAACGTGCCTTTTTGATGAGAGTCCATCCTTCCGTCGTTAGTTTATCAGAGATATGAGTGATTAGTCGTTGAGACAACTGAACCACTCGATACCTCCTCGACTCTAGGTCCGCGTGACAACGAACCCCGTCGGTTTGTTCTAAAGCCTTAGCCATTTGGCGAGCGTGGCGCTGACGTTGTCTCTGACGAGCCCTCTTCGTTAGTGCCGGCGAGCTTTGATTCAATGACTCTTTAATTGGAGAAGAGTCATTATGAGCAGAGAGGTTACGAGTAGAATCCTCAGCAACAATCAAGCGAGAGTCTTCATCTGTAATGTTCGACGGAGTCAAAAACTTGAAAAACCTTCTTAGAAGATGAAATCTTCCCGTATTTGTGAGGCGAGGAAGACTTTGAGGATGAGGATGACAGATATTCCTCAAATTTTACTTGGTCAAATTCGTACTCGACCGTGGATTCAATCGGTATCTTGATCGGCTGCGACACGACGGTCTCGGCAGCGAGACCGTTTGCTCCCACTGTGGTCGCCAGTTTGTTTTCGCCAAAAGTTGGTTTTGTCATGGAATTCATCATATCTTCAGTCGATTATAACGAATTCGAAAGAAATAGCCTTTTTATAAGACTTCTTTTACACAACAAAAGGAAAATTACAACTTTTTAGAAACAAACGCAGGATCGTTGTTTGGATCGCTGCTTGCGTGGGATCTTTGCCTGTGCCGGGGGCACGTTAGCCCGTGGACCACCGAATCATAGATTCTAATTGAATCGTGAAGGCTTTGGTGATTCTTCCTTCGTTTATCGAAGTGAGAATTTGAAGTGAAGATCTTATCAAAGTAAGACGATCACTCTTCTTAAGATCAAGTCAAAGCTCGAATCTCAAGGAATTGCTAGAAGCTCAGGAACTCTACTCTGTCTGCTCTAAAATGCTCAGCCTTGGATCTCTGATCCGCCCTTAAAAAAATCAATCTCAGGGGGTATTTATAACCCTTCGATGAACAGTGCTTCCAAGATAGTATTTGCTGTCTCGGTGGCCGAGACAGTAAAGACTGTCTCGGGTTCCGAGACAGTAAACACTGTCTCGGGTTCCGAGATAATAAATACTATCTCGGAAATCTTCAACTGCCCGACAGTTTTCTTGTAACTGCCTTCCCACGTTTTAAAACTCTGTTATTTTGGCAATTATCAACGTGATTCTCGCCCACGACGTTTCCCACGTTCTTGAACAGTTGGTGGCCACGTGCCGGCGGTTATAAAATAGTTTCTGACCTTTTGAGAACTGTCTCGCGTGCGAGACAGTAAAGACTGTCTCGCACGACGAGACAGTAAAGACTGTCTCGCGTGCGAGACAGTCTATACTTGTGTTCTTTTTTATTTTTGGATGACTTCCTTTTGAGCTGCGTTTGGATATCTTTCAGCATTTTTTTGACGCCTACAGTGCTGTGTATGAGCTACTTCATAAGGAGATGACGAAGGAAAAGTTGTCCATTTCAAAGAGAGCCGTAGGAGAGAGGGAACGGGCCGGATACATGGGCGGGTTTGCATCAGTATTGGTGGTGAGTTTCAATAAAATTATATAATTTTTTACATATTGATAGTTGTAACTAATTTCTTTTTTCAGGTTTGGTTTTATGAACTAGTGGGGGAGTTCAAGTGTGAAATAAAAGAGGATTCCTTACGCCCTATTTTTATTAAGAGGAAGTCTCGATCTTTCCGGCGAAAAGTGATGATGAGGTTAATTGAAAAACCAAAGTGTATTAGGAATTTCACTAGTCAAACCACTATATCATCCATTCCTAGTGCAACACGTCATCAACCAGTATATACATTTCATTTTTCTATTGTTATCTTGTTGCTATCAATTTATTATATCTTTCTCGAATGCTAACCCATTCATTGTATTGTATTTGTAGGCGATGATATTACTTCAAGTACATGAATTGCTTGCAAAAAAATAGAGAAGAGTATGATGATCTCATTGATTTAGAGAAAAAGTTGATTAGTGGTGGTAATTGCCGCAATGAATCCGAAGACAAAACTGAAGAGGGAGATGAAAGTGGAGAATAAGATGAAAGTGAAGAGCAAGATGGAGATGACGAGGGGGATGGTGATGATGCAAATGATGGGGAGGATGATGATGACGGTGATACTAATGTCGGGGGGAATGTCGTTGAGGATGATGAGGGTAATATAGATGAACAAGGAGTACAAAGTCATGAGGAGATGAGTAAGGATAAAGAAAGGAGTGAGAAATATAGTTGTGGATCTAAATCCAAGAGGAAGGAAAAACAAGGTGAGATTATTGCGGAAGAGCTAGTTGAAGATGATGACTTCTTATCTATATCTTTTTCAAGGATATCATCAAGGGACATCAGAGATAGGACCCCATCAATTAAACGGGTCGTTAGAGATAGGAAATATGTATTCGCACGTGCAAGATGTTCACCTTATACGCAGCTGCAAGATCGTAATGAGAAGAAGAAGGACATAATTAATATTTCTCAAATGCAAACGCCGAACATGAGTATGGGTTGTGATGATAAGAGTGAAGTGATTAATGTTTCCCAGTTGCAAACGCCAGAGAAGAGAAGGAATGTCAATAGCGAGACTGATTTTATTCCTAGGAATTACGATTACCTGACGAAGGGAAAGTTAAATGAAAGTGAGAGGAATGTCCTTGATGAATTTTGCAAGAAGAGAATGAACAGGCATAATTTATCCTACACATGTGATTTTCCTTAATAAATTTCATTATATGTTTTTCCAGCTTTTAATATTACATTTATTTAACTTGTGTATGTTTCATTTGTCATAGAGATGAATTTGTTTGGCAATCTGTTACTCGATTAGATGTATATCATCTTCTTATTGAAAGCACAATTTCTAATAGTGTAAGTTCCCAATCTTTAGTAGTTTTGTGCATATTTCCATATTCTAGTTGTGATCATTCTATTATACATAATTTTCAGTTAGTCAATGGTATGATAGAGAGATTTAAGATGAAGATTGAAACAGAAGCATGTCCAAAACACATACACATCACAGGAAGATTCTTTGCTGTGAGTATTAGAAAAATTTACTATCATTTAAATTATTTTTTGTTAAATATTATGGCATGTTTTAACAGAGAGCGTTACTACAAGATAATCCCGATCATTGGGCAAAACAACTCAATGGTCGACAGCTTCCACATGCACGCTTTGAAGAATGCAAGAAGATTATTTTTCCTATTTTTAGCAGTAGTCATTGGCATTTGTTAGAATTGATTAAGTCTGAGAAAATTTTTTATCACTATTCATCACTCACATGCATTAAATATCTTAATGATGCTAAGATGTTCATGAACAATTTCTTAGCTTGCATAAAGGATGAATGGACAATAGAAAATGTGGATGAGTATAGTATAGAAACCCAACAGGTTCCTCAACAGGATGGGTATGACTATAACTTAAAATGTATTACTGTGGTTGTTTTTCCTAAAATATTATTATTTTATCATGTAATCATTGATTGCGATATTTGTTTGTGCAGGAGCTTAGATTGCGGCATTTTCATGATGGGATACATATATTCTATCATCAACGACACGCCTCCATTCATTCATCAGAATGATTTTGAACTTCTAAGAGCAAAGATCGCTATTGCATTTATCTCGGAGGAATCAGAAAATCTGCTAGAATATGCTTTTACTCAGGAAGTAGACTCTGAATATATATGTATTGGATGTCCTGAATGTTGAAGTTGTGCAGGAGCTTAGATTTGTGTACTTGGAAGATTCATTTTGTGTTGATTGTGTAGTGTTAATTTTGGTTAGTGTTGACTTTGGACACTGAATATAAATGTATATGTAACTTTATTATATGTTGTACGTTATGTTGCATAGTGTGTTGATTTTTGTAGTGGTGTTGTGTATTTGTTGTTTCATGTTGTAATTATGTTTTTATTGTTAAAATTATATCTTTAATGCAAACACTCGATGACCTATATTATGTGTTGCTTGATTTGTGCATTCTGAAGTGTTAACGTAAAAATGTGTATGTTAGGCATCTTTATGGCTTGTACCCAATTGTTTGATGGGAAAATGGTACCAAAAATAGAGTTGATGGATATTAGTCCTTCCAAATTGATAGATATTACTGCTTACTATCAAAAAGTAGAATAATACAAACTTTTATCAACTACCTTCAAGTCCAATGCCGTTTGTGAGCATGTGGACACACATCACTTGGGTATTGAGCATAGAATCGCTCGTCCAATCAATTACCTACTCTTCATGGTCAATTTGGCATCTGAAAGCTGTGCAGTTTACCACCTTCTAATCAAGCAAAAATGAAAAAGGTATCAAAACACATATTTTTAAGAAAAAGAGGTACTTGAAATTATAAGTTCAAAATTATAGTTTTTTCTAGGGCAATGCAAACACTCGATGACCTACGTTATGTGTTTCCTGACCAATTATCCACCTCGATGAGGGGTCCTCGCATAATTTTTTAGCTATTGGCAAAGTATAACACTTTATGGAAAAGTATAGCAGCTTATTATAAAGTATAGTACTTTATGGCAAAGTATAGCACTATATGGCAATAGTATAACACATTATTGATAAAATATAGCACCTTATGGTCTCTGGAAATTCTTTAACTCATTGTGATAAACCAAATCAGTTATTTTTAGGGCAATGCAAATACTTGATGACCTACGTTATGTGTTTCTTGACCAATTATCCACCTCGATGAGGGGTCCTCGCTCAATTTTTCAGCTATTGGCAAAGTATAACACTTTATGGGAAAGTATAATAGCTTATTGATAAAGTATAGCACCTTATAATAAAATAGAGCACTTTATGGCAATAGTATAGCACCTTATTGATAAAGTATAGAACCTTATGGTCTCTGGAAATTCTTCAACTTATTGCGATAAACCAAATCAGTTTTTTTTCAAGGCAATGCAAACACTCGATGATCTACGTTATGTGTTTCCTGACCAATTATCCACCTCAACGAGGGGTCCTC
>BQKN01066853.1:926708-941720 GCA_022839385.1 Asparagus kiusianus
ACGTTATGTGTTTCCTGACCAATTATCCACCTCAACGAGGGGTCCTCGCTTAATTTTCTAGCTATTGGCAAAGTATATCACTTTATGGAGTACATGTTACAATCACAACAAGATCGAACAAAGAGTGAAAGAATTTTCACAGTACACCGGCAGAGAGCCAGCAAGATAGAGGTCACGAACGATAGTCTTAGAGTCGTAATTTCAGCTAGTAGTGGGGAAATAGAGGCACTACTTATTAATCCGAGGATTTAGGGTTAGCAGGCCATATTTGCATTATCCAGGAGATTTGCATTATCCAATAGAGTCTATTCAGTAGTACCGCATGATCAGGGTATGAGCGGAGCTTTATTCTTGATTTTCTTGTCAGCTCGGATCTAATTTGATTTAGAAAATTCGCTTATCTTTTATACCTCCGTTGGTTGGCTTCAGCTTGTAGCACATTCTTTAGATATTCCGTTGTCAGTATCTACTCCTCTAGGGGAGGTGTCCACTCTATCTATAGGAAATATGTCATCATACTAGACGAGTCAGAGTTTGTTGTCGATTTGATAGCGTTGAATATGTCCGGGTTCGATGTTATCCTTGGTATGGTTTGGTTATCCTCCTACCAGGCTAGTATTGACTGCTTTGCGAAGACAGTCAATTTACAAGCGTCCGATGGGTCCGAGATGATTGTAGCAACCTCTCAGGGCAACCATTTTGCGGAGTCGTTTCTGGCGTATATCGAGGAGGTGCTGCGACGGGATCTGAGTATTGATTTATTAGAGACTAGAGTTGTCTTAGAGTATCAGGATGTCTTTCAGGATATACCTGGGTTACCTCCTATGTGAGAGGTCGAGTTTTGTATTGAGTTGCAGCCGGGCACAGTCCTGATATCCCGCGCACCCTATCGTATGGCACCAACTGAGATGAGGGAGCTTCAGACCCAGTTGGACGAGTTGATAGCTCAGGGTTTTATTTGTAGGAGTTATTCTCTGTGGGGCGCATCGGTCCTCTTCGTGAAGAAGAAGGACAGTAATATGAGATTGTGCATTGATTATAGAGAGCCGAACAAGGTCACTATCCGGAATAGGTACTCATTACCTAGGATTGATGACTTGTTCGACTAGTTGCAGAGAGCATAATATTTCTCGAAGTTTGATCTTCGTTCTGGTTATCATAGTTGCGGGTTCGGGAGATGGATTTTCCCAAAGCCGTTTTTCCTAATTCGATGTGAATCTTTAGAGTTTCTAGTCGGGCCATTCGGGTTGACTAATGCACCCGTAGTGTTCATGAATGTGATGAACCGGGTTTTTCCATCCCTTCACGGGCCAGTTTGATATTCTCATATTTTTGAGATCGGAGGTAGAACACGAGTAGCATTACAGACTCTTCAGGAGCATCAGTTATATGCCTAGTTCAACAAATACGGGTTTTGGTTTTCAGAAGTTAGATTTCTCGGCCATGTCAACAGCAGAGAGGGCATAGCAGTGAATCCGACTAAGTTTACAGCAATTCTTGTTTTGGAACCGTCGAAGACGGTGACAGAGATTCGAAGCTTCTTGGGTTAGCTGGTTATTACCGAAAGTTCATCCTAGACTTTTTGAAGATTTTGGCGCCACTTACACGCCTTACGAAGAAGGGTGTACAGTTCATTTGGAACACAGAGTGCCAGAAGGCTTTTGATACTTTAAAGACTAAGTTGACTACAGCACCGGTTTTGACTATTTCAAGTAGCGACAGGACGTACGTTGTTTACACAGATGCATCATTAGCAGGTTTAGGAGGTATCTTGATGCAGACTCAGAGGGTAGAAGCATATATCTCATGACAAATTAGGGTGTACGAGCAGAACTACCCCACTCATGATTTGGTGTTAGCAGCAGTGATATTTGCACTAAAGTCACGAGACATTACTTGTATGGAGTGCAATTTGAGTTGTTCATCGACCATCAGAGTTTAAAATATCTTTTCTCCCAGAAGGAACTCAACCAGAGACAGTGACGGTGGATTGAGTTTATTGAGGACTATGAATTCTAAGATGTACAAGGACTTAAAGAGACACTTTTGGTGGAGTGATATGCGTAGGAAGATTTTAGAGTATATAACTAAGTGTCTTACCTGTCAGCAAGTGAAGGCGGAACATCAAAGACTGGCAGAAACACATCAGCCTTTACCTATTTTGAAATGGAAGTGGGTGGACATTTTTATGGACTTTATTGTAGGGTTGCCGAAGTCGAAGAAAGAAAATGATTTTGTTTGAGTGATAGTGGATAGACTAATGAAGTCAGTACATTTTATTCTAGTAAAGACTAACTATACAGCTGAGACGTATGCGAGGATATTTATTCAATAGATAATTCGACTTCATGGAGTTCCAGATATGATGATATCGGAATCGAGGTTCAGTGTTTATTCTGCATTTTTGGAAGGGTTTCTAGGATTCATTTGGCAACAGATGTATCTTACAGTAGTGTATTCCACCCACAAACGGATGGCCAGATGGAGAGAGTAAATAAGATGTTGGAAGACATGTTGTGAGCCTATGTCATTGACTTTCAAGACAGCTGGGAGGATCATATTCCACTGATAGAGTTCGCTTAAAACAACAGTTATCAAGTGACAATTGGTATAACCCGGTATGAAACATCGTACGGGAGGCCTTGCAGATCGCCTATATATTTGGTAGAGCCGGAGAATAGTTTAATGCTTAGGCCAGAGCTTATGAGATAGATCACTGAGAAAATAACATTAATCAGAGAACAAATTCTAGCCGCTTAGAGTCAGCGAAAGAGCTATGCAGATAAGAGATGAGCACATTTAGAGTTTCAGATTTGAAGAGTTAGTTGTGCTGAAAGTATCATCTATGAAAGACGTTCAGCGATTCGGAAGTCGGAGAAAGCTTGAGCTGAGATATATTAGACCGTTCCGGATTTTGGAGCTTATTGGAGCTGTTTCATATGGACTAGACTTTCCAGCATCGATGTCTAGTGTACATAAAGTATTTCATGTTTCACTGTTCAAGAAGCAATTACATGATGAAGAGCAGCAATGAGTATTGAACGCATCAGAGATTTAGCTTCAGGATGATTTGACTATGATTGAAATCCCAGTTTGTATACTTACTAGAGATGACAAAAAAAAGATATTTTTCCCTTGGTGAAAATTCAGTGGAACCGAAAAGGAGTTGAGGAGGTTTCTTGGGAGCGCGAGGAGGATATACATCGCGATTACCCACACTTGTATGATCAAGTAAATTAAAAATTTTTGTATGACTTGTTTATGGCTTATGGTTACCTGTATGGTGATGTTTATACTTAACACTAAAATGAAGGTATTATCACTTATCTCCTAAGTACTCGGAACATATGGTATATATATGAGGAGTTTCTTGTTTGGATTTTTCGCCCGACGTACTAGTTCCATTTGATTAAGGGTTGAGTGAGAATATAGTCATCCTAGATTGTTAAATGTAAATATCATAATATGCTTGTCTAGAGTAATATTATTTGTTTGAGTATAATTTCTGAATTTCGAGGAAGAAAATCTTTTAAGGGGGGAAGAATGTAAAACCCCGAAAATTTGAATATAGTGTGATAAATAATTATAAATATGTTATATGGTGAAAATAATATATTTTGATATTTAAGTATGATAGGAATTGATTTGAGATAAATTCAATGTATATTTGTGAATATATGAGTGTAAATACACAAAACATGCACAAAGGCCAAGAGTGAAAATCTGAGAATTTTGACCAGTTGAGAGTTTCTATGTTTTTCACACTGATTCAATTAGAATCTGGAAACATGTATAAGACCAAAGTTGTAGGCCTCTTCAATAGCTTTCCAATGAATCTTAGATCACCTTATTCTGAGATCGGATGAGAAAGTTATACCAAACCTCAGTCTGAGCATGACCCAGAACCCTGCGCAGTCGACAGCCGTGGTCGCTGCGGTCGACCGCTGGGCGAACCTGGTTCTGTCAGTTCTGTTTCGGGTCGGGTTTTGTTTATACCGAACCTAGTTTTTACCCTAGGTATTTATACTCGTTTTGAAGCTCTCAGAACCCTCTTTTGAACCCTAATAGCCTCAGCCCCCTCCTCTCTCTCTCTCTCAAACCCTAAAACCCCTTTCTTTGGCGATTCTTGGAGGATTTTGGAGGAGACGACGTGAGATCCATCGGTGTGCAGCGAAGGAGGATCGTTCTCACTCGTTTTTGGGTGTTCATCAACCCTCTCAGGCGAGTAACATCTCGCCCAATCCCTCACCCTTATTTCTACGAATTTTTATAATGATTTTCATGAGTTTTGATGAGCCTAAAACGTATTTTTTTGTAGAAAGATGGATTCTCTATAATGTGGATTTCAAGAATCAAATGTTTCAGTTTATAAAAGCTCACCAATGTTTTGTTTAGTGAAGATCTAGATCTAAAAATTTACTTAAACAAGAGTTAAATCATGATTTACTGTTTTCAAAACGTTTTTAACATATTTCATATATGTTTAGAGTGTTGGGGATGTAGTTTACGTGTTTAAATTTTATTGTTTTCTATTATATGATATATTAGAAATGTTAGATTTACATTAGTAAAGAAAACATCAAGTTTGTATGTGGTTCGAAGCTGACAGAAAACCCTAACTGGGCTTCTGTCTGCTTCACGGTCGACCGCAGTGGACGCGGCGGTCGACCGCTGGGTGCTTTGTTGAGCAGAAGTGTTTCTACTCTTTTCGCGGTCGACCGGAGTGACCTCTGCGGTCGACCGCCGCTCAGTTTTGAGCTCAGTGGATTTATGCTCTGTGTGCGGTCGACCGGAGAGACCTCTGCGGTCGACCGTCGCACAGTTCTGTGTACTGTTGATTTTTGTTAAGCTTTTCGCGTGTTCGAGAGATCACCTCGATTATCTGAAACTATTTTATAATGTTAGTGATTTATCTGTACATGTGAGATGACCTGAGGTCACAAGTTTAGATCCGCACACCGAGACACGTGTGAAATTAGTATATATATATATCTTTTCATATACCTCATCGATATTTACTCATTTATGCAGTCCATGTGTTGGGCTTTCAGTTCATTCAGTCCATGTGTTGGACATTTATGATTTAGTCCATGTGTTGGGCAAATTATATTATACAGTCCATGTGTTGGACATTTATGATTTAGTCCATGTGGTGGGTAAATTATATTATACAGTCCACGTGTTGGACATTTATCATTTAGTCCATGTGTTGGGCAAATTATTTTATGCAGTCAATGTGTTGGACATTCACTATATTTAGTTCAGTGTTGGACACCTGTCTTAACCCCGAGTATGACTTTCTACCTGAGTTTGGGACATGACACTTATGTAGGTTATAACATGACACAGTATTTAAGTTCTGAGATGAGTTTGTTTTTTTTTGTATTATTGTTCCTGTATTAGATTTTGGGTTTGGTATTTTAGGATTTACAATTTGAGATACAAGGTATATACATGATGGTTTCCTTATTTGGATTATTTCGCTCGACGTACCTATGCTCGTGATGTAAATTTCTAAATACTAAAATCATCTTTTTGTTAGAATCAATGACCTGTATCTTATTATGTATTAACTGTATTTTCTTATATGCAACGAGCCCTCTCCCTTGGGGGTTGGTTGTGATGTTGCTCGCTAGCGCTTTGACGCTCGTTGTCCCTCCCATTTTAGGTAACGAGCCAGGTGCACGGAGAGTCGCAGGTTGATAGCGATGCACATTAGTGTGTGCCCTACTATTGTTGTTTTATTTATTATTTTTTTGAGCTCCACTGTAGACTTTTATTTAGATATTGAGAGATATGTTCTAGAGGTTGTAAAGGCTGTGTGCCTTATTTTCCTTTTTGTCAAACATTTTGAATTTGAGACTTGTTGAGATTTCCAGACTATTTATTTCAGAGATTGACTTTGTATTTCAGTTTGTTGGATGATAAAATATTAAATTTGAACTCTATCATTTCATCGTATATCTTTCGTATTATCTTTCACTTGCTTTTGTACCTACACCTGTTATTGACTATACTAGAGAGATAATAATTATGATGGTGAAACATGTTATTGCACGGTGTGGTGCATGGCAGGTTTGACATTCCTGGTTTCACCTTGGACTGCAGCCTTGTGTAAACCCAGGGGCGTCATATTAATGGAGGTCTAATCTCCATATTCCCATCCGTTATAATTGGCTTCTCATCATCAGGAATTGGATATATAGTAATGGAGTAACACTTGCGGTACACCTCCATGCTGAAATAGTTAGAAATATAGGGATATAATAGGTGATCTTTGTGCCTGATTACGGCAGCCGCATGCTTGCAAGGTAGTTCAAGAACTTGCCATTGGCGACAAATACATGTGCGGTTCTCCAAATTCACTCTAATAGATGGGTTATCATATACTTCGTACAGAATCGACGTAGAAGGATTAACATGAAGACAATGTGCGCCCTCATTGATCAGGACAAGATGCTCCTCTACACTAGGAACAAGTGGTATAGTCCATTTGTTGGATTCCTCACGTCTATCATAGCTCATTGTCATCATCTTCACCCAGATGTGATCAACCAATTGTGCTATCGATAAAAATCGGGCTTCCTTAATCCATGTGTTGAAGGACTCAGCTAGATTGATGTTAACCACTCATACCTGTAACCATGTTATAGCTATAGGATTATTCAAATGCATACAAGTTCAAACACACATATCGGAGATTCAATCACAAAGACCAAAAATATGTAAAAATGGTGACCTCGTTCCAGGAAAATAACAATTAGCCCAGTTCTGTGGGCTCATATTCAGCATTTCATTGAAAGCAATAGCTGACTTATTCTTAAGCTCGTTACATTCATTATGATAAGCATGCATTGTGTAGGCATAAGCAGCTCTCTTCATAATATGAACACAGTCATCCCTAAGTGGTGTTGATAACCCTTTCTTTGACAAGTTGTTCTTATAATTGGCTATTAAATGGCAGATGCAATAACTATGATATGAACAAGGGAAACAATTCTTGACGGAATTTTGAAGTCCTTTGTCTCGATCAGAGATTATAACCAGCTCATCATTCGAAGTATATGGATCATCTGAAATGTACAATACGTCACAAATGCATTCAAGGAACCACTCCTAATTACTCTCATTATCAGTTCCACAAATGCAGAGAGCGACAGGAAACATTCATCCATCTCCATTCAAAGCAGTAGCAACAAGTAGAGTTCCTTTGTACCTATCAAAAAGATGGGTGTCATCCAAGAATAGAATTGGTCTACATCCATCGACAAAATCCTTCCAACAAGCATAATATGAGATAAAAAAATCTAGTAAAACTGCCATCTTCGTGTTCTAGATGGATGATTGATCCTGGGTTAGTTTCCATAACTTTATCCATGTACCATCTAAGTTGTTCATATGAATGTTTTGCATACCCATATAACTCCTGTTGAGCAAGCTCTTTCCCACACCAAGCTGTTTCATAGGGCATATCAACACCAAACTCTCTCAAAGCTTCTTTTTAAGATCAATTGCATGATAGGTGGGTTGTTCTTTTAGTATGGATTTCATAATATTTGCAACCCACTTGCGAGATGCCCGTGGATGTCCCTTCTCTCCTATGCCTCCTCCAAGACAACTATGTGCACGACCAATTTTCTTCACATAAAACCGTTTGCAGTCTGTACGACAGTTACAATGGACCATCTATTCATAATCAATACCTTTGCATTTTACTATCAATCTTCTAGGTTCATTTTTCAAATAAGCAAAGTTAAAACCGAGTGCAATTGAGTAATTTCCGAGACTTTGCCTTAGATGTTCAACGTCATTAAATTCTTGTCCAACACTTCTAATGGCATGATACCATGAAATAGGAATCTGAATACTGGATCTCTCAACTTCAGGTAATGCATTTTGTGAATTGGATGGATTATGCAACGAGGATGCATGTTGTTCTGAAAGAGATATGGTAGGATTCCTGCAAACATTAAGTCGTTACCTTATTAGATTAGCAATTAGAAACATTAATAAAAATTCTTATCTAGTACTGTAGCTAATTGTTGACATATTATATAGTCATAATTTTTCTTTGAACTATAGAAAAGTTAAATAAACATGGATTAATTTTGTGAAATATGGACCTTACAATATACAATAAGTTCATACCTTATGTGAATGGTGTTTGCCTCTAGACCAAATAATGTATCTCGATCTATGTCAACATGCATCTTAATTATCTTCTTCTTGCAACTTAGATGTACGTCGAACATTGTTGACACATCGACGTCATCATGGACACATACAAACAATTCTTCTGTATACGAGACTTCATAAGTCAACTTCATTGGGCTTGAAAAAAAAAAGCAATTCTACTTTGCACCTCAGCCACTAAATTACTGAAAGTCCCCTTGATATTCATTGGAATCAAATGATTATTTCCTCTGAAGTCCATTATTGCACAATATAGCTCTTCATCCATTACTGAAGTTCATAAAAAAAACTAACAATCAAATATTACCAAACAAATACAAGTCTAACATGCATTTTCTTATTGTATACGATATAATTCAACATCGACATTCAATATGCAATTCTCTATGTTTCTGCACAATATAATTCAATATTCATTCCTAAATATTCAAAGACCATATTTTTCTACATTCTATAGAAATGAGGAATAAATGGTTTTTATTTTTCGTGACAAATAAAGAAAATATAGAACTTTTACATTGCTCAGCTTTTTTTCATAGCACTTTTTAAAGAAAGTATAGCACTTTCCTAACTCTCACTACACATGATGTAATCAACAGAATTAGAGTTTTTTCATGAGAAAATAGTATTCTCAACACAATAAAGATTTTCTTATTTAAAAATTTAGACTTTTCAACAATTCAAGATATAAAGATGAGATCTCAATCACTTTATAGTTACCTTCAAATGTCTTCTTTTACTGCAAGAAACGAACATGAGATCTCAACCACTGATATGATGTCGGATTAATGTCTTCAATGAGGAGAAATATTAATGGAGGAGAGAGACTTCTCAAGAAGAGAGGAGAAATTAATGGAGGAGAGAGGGAAGGAGAGAGTAATTGAAGATGAGTACCAAATTGGGGGTTGGTGAAGTAGGAGTGTAGCCCGCCCTTTTCTCCCGCCATCGTCGCCATTAATGCCCTACTGTTAGCGATGATCAGAAGAAGAGAGAAAGAGCAATGTCGGGTTTTTCAATTTTGGGGAAAATACCGTATAGAGATAGAGAGGTATAATGAACATTTGGTTTAAAACTAAGTCATATAGGTATAATATGGGTTTACTGGTATTTAGTAAAGTGGGTGGGTTTTTAAATAATTGGGGATAAAACTTTGAATTAAAAGAGAAAACCCTTTTTCTTAATAATTTAAGAGATATTTTGATCTTTTTCAGTCAAACGGTGCCGCGTCAAATGCAACAATGTTAACGTTCAAAGAATAGTGGAGAATACCTAAAATCGACTATTTACTATGCACGTTAATGCTATTAAAACTGGTCCTTAATAGATCTTAGCTGTGCAAGCTGAAATAGCCGCTTACAAGTGCGCGTTGTTCCCTTCGGCTGCTAAGGTCGTCTAGCGACAAAAAAGTGACATCCCAGAGCAAGCCTGAAGCAATCGGTGAATAATAAATATTATATCAAGATTCTGTCGACTGACTTATTACTAACTTTTGACTTTCTCCGCCGAAAATTTAGCGTCATTTTATGATTTGTGCAATGTGAAAGTTCATTTTCTTTAGTTGTCGGTACCTAAAACCATCGGGCCACACTAGCCGGTTCGAGGGGGAGGGTCCTGCGCGCAACAGCAACAAATAATTTTGGTTGCCAGTGTGCAAAAAATAATCATCAGGTGACATGTGATACGAATGCCGACAATTGTTTGGGAACTTTTGCATGTGCGTCATTTTTCTTCCAAAGGTAGTTGGTGATTGGACTGTTAAAGGTTGATAAATGTACCATCAATGTGCTATTCGCTAAAAACAATATCAAGGGCTCTTATTAGCCTTTTCCTTCCTTTTTTGGGTTAATTTAAGGAAACCTGTTAAATTTGTGGTTTTTTAGATAAAGCCTTTTGCTATTTTAGTTCCACAAACCCGCCGAAGTGTAAGGGGTTTTGCACAGTATCCTCTTGGACTCCTTTATTCTCCCATACATCTTGAAGTTTTTTCACATAAACCTCCGACATAACATTATTGACACTGTGACAGAACATGACAAAGGGCCCGTTTGGATGGGGTATTTTATCCCGAAAATTAGGAGGAAAGTTGCCAAAAAGCTGCCATTTTGGCAGCTTTCCTCCTAATTTTCGGGGCAAAATACCCCATCCAAATGGGCCCGAAAGTAATCTTAAGCGATAAAAATTAATGGAAATAATTAGAGAGTGATTTTTTAGGCTTGAGGGGGTATTTTCATCTTCTATAGATACACGACACGAGGCACTAACACATTGCACTTGATAGTAGAGTTACTTTGGTGGGCGTTGGGGGATGCTAAAATGAAAAATATTTAAGGGGTTAATGCAATAAAAGAATTCCAACGAGGTTCATGTCTAGAACCCCTCAAATTGTGAGGGGTTCTGTGGAATTAAAATAGGTAAACGGGGTTATATGCAAAACCCAATGTAAGAGGTTTTTCTAAAATTAACTTGCGTTATTTGCACATGTACGTCTTAAAACATGGGTGTTTGCGAAAATACCTTCAATATCCTAGTATTTGCAAAACTACCTTCAAATCATCAACTTGATGCTAAAAATCACTATTTCGTTAATAATTTTTACATTGTGATTACATATTAGCTTATCAAAATTGATGATTAATTACTTTAAAAGGGTAATTTTGTTCTAAAATAGATTATTTGCATGGTAATTTTGCAAATACTAAGATCTGGAGGGAATTTTTGCAAATACCCATGATGTAGGGTGTATACAACACTCATTTTTTTTTTAATTAACGGGATCATGTCTGTTTGAGCATCTCCCTCGCCTTCAAACGTAAGTCTTCCCTTCACCGTGACTAATGATATGAACTGACTTTAAATTCTCTTATGAGCTTTGTTACCGGGATCCGAAATATGGGACCAATAAGGGGGACAAGTGAGATGTCCCCCTCCTATTAGATAACGATTTGGCCAACTCGTTATCCAATAAGAGGGGGACACCTTACTTGTCCCCCCTATTGGTTCTATATTTTGGGTCATTGAGGAATTTTTCTTCTCTTATTTAAGAGAGTAATGAATCATCTCCTCTCCAAAGACAAAGCTTTCCATGTAACTTAGCTTTGTCCACTAATATATAATATATTAATTCAACACGGAATAGGCAAAAAATAAAATAAAATGCAACTGATCATGACCCAAAGCGAAACAGGGTGCCAATTTACCCATTAAATCACATTTTACACATACATTCCTCCATTAAGGATAAAGAGATCACAGAGACTCAAAGCAAACAACAAGCAAAGGAACTACCCAAATACCAACATCAAGCCCTCATCGAATATTCTAAGGATAATCCTGAGCAACCGGCTCGTAGGAGGTAATGAACACATCCCCATAAATCAATCCAGCAAGAGCACCCCCGATTAGTGGGCCCACCCAGTAAACCCAGTTCCCGGCGAAGTCTCCAGCGGCCACAGCGGGTCCGAAAGACCGGGCTGGGTTCATGGAACCGCCGCTAAATGGACCAGCGGCCAAAATGTTAGCTCCGACGATGAAACCAATTGCCATGGGTGCGATGGTCCCAAGGGACCCCTTCTTGGGATCTGCGGCGGTCGCGTAGACGGTGTAGACGAGGGCGAAGGTGATCACAATCTCCATCACCACTCCCTCGAGCTCGCTCATTCCTGCTGCGACTCCGTGTGTCGGGATTGCCTGCAGCCAGAACCATGCGGTAAATCGGACTATATATCTAACATGGTATCAGAGCATGATATTTTTATCCCTAGCTACATTAAAAAAAAATGTTTACCCTCGGACAATGAGAAATTTTGAAATTTTTTACCTTCCCTCCGGTGACGAACTTTAGGAGGAGGCAAGCGACGGTAGACCCGAGGAGCTGGGCAATCCAGTAGAAGATACCGGTGAGAATGGTGATGTTACCGCCGATGGCAAGACCCAGGGTGACCGCAGGGTTCAGGTGACCGCCTGAGATGTTGGCTGCCATCGACACACCGACAAAGAGAGCAAACGCATGTGCAATGGCGACGGCCACCAACCCCGCCGGGTCTAGGGCAGCATCAGTGGTTAGCTTTCCTGCAAATTGAGTATCGGAAGGAGAAGTCATTAGAGGTCCTCCGTGACATAAAATTTTGAATCGCGGCCCGAAAATTTTTGCGACGCTAATGTTTACCGTAGGCAATTGCGGAGCCGACACCGGCAAAGACGAAGAGGAGGGTGGCGATGAACTCGGCCAAGTAAGACCTGAGAGAGCTGGGGCTGAAGGAATCCCCGCAGCTTCCAAATGCGAGCTTCACCATTTTTTCAGTTTTTGTGAGTAAAAACTCTGAAACTCTTGATATTACAAATTTACTCGAACTTGTGCATCGAAGGGAGGCGTTTCGTGCGCTTTATATAAGGCCCAGATGGGTGGGGGCCCATCAGCTAGCCAACTAGGAGTCTCAAGAGAGGACACATTTAATTGGCTGGGATTAGCGTTTAAATAGTTTGGGCGGCGAGGGTTGTAATCACTATAGGAGGAGGATTAGTTATGTGATTTGTGATTGATGGCCGACCAACCGCCCTTGAGTTTTGAACCTTCATTTTTTCAGTTCTGGTCCCTCAGATCTTTCATGCTTTTAAATCAGTCCTTCATATCGTTGAAATTGACATTTAGTCCCTTAAATTATGTTTAGTTATAAGTTCATTCAAGTAGCTGCCATCTGATTTTGTGGAATAGTTTTTTTTAACTTGGCCTTTTTGTTATCAGGTTTCAGTCATATCCATTTAAGTTACTCAAACTCAAAACACAATGTTTTAAACCCATTTAAGCATCACATCTGATTATAACTCAAATTCATCCCTCTTTCTTCATTTTCTCCCAAAATAATTCAACTACAAGAGGCTCTAAGTGCAATTCTTATTCAAACACCCCACCGCGCGGTGGTGATCTGATCCATCTAGAGAGCGGTGAAAAGTTGCCCCTGCTTTATATATGTGCAGTTCAAGCTGCTGCCCCACACAGTGAAGGTGTTCAAATAGGACTCACGCTCAAGGCTTTCTCCTTTCTCAGACCACCATATGTGATTCATAATAATTAATGATGTAGGACGTTTAATCTGAGTTGGAGTCTATTTAGATTAGGAAATATAGATTAGGAAATAAATTCAATTTTAGAGTCAAATTAGATTAGGAAACAAAATCAATTTTGATTCATGATTTGTTTCCTCTATTATAAGGAGTCTTTTTAGGATAGAATTTGATGTAGGACGCTTAATTTGAGTTGGAGTCTATTTAGATTAGGAAATATAGATTAGGAAATAAATTCAATTTTAGAGTCAAATTAGATTAGGAAACAAAATCAATTCTGATTCATGATCTGTTTCCTCTATTATAAGGAGCCTTTTTAGGATAGAATTTGATACTTTCTTTTTATTGTAATTCTAGTCTTACTAGGAGTATTATTTGATACTTTTTATTTTTGTAATTCTAGTCTTACTAGGAGTCTTATTTGCTTTTCTATTTAAGAAGAGTCATGTTACCCCAAAGAAGAATAACTTTTTATCAATAAAATTTATCTTTTAATATTTTCTTCGTGGAATCGAAGTTCTTCGTGGATTCAAAGATCATTCTTTGTGGATTCAAAGAACACCCTTGGTGGATTCCGAGGTTATCACTTCCGCGCTGCGTCAGAAATAAATTCAATTTTAGAGTCAAATTAGATTAGGAAACAAAATTAATTTTGATTCATGATTTGTTTTCTCTATTATAAGGAGTCTTGTTAGGATAGAATTTGACACTTTTTTTTTAATTCTAGTCTTACTAGGAGTATTATTTGATACTTTTTATTTTTGTAATTCTAGTCTTACTAGGAGTCTTATTTGTTTTTCTATTTAAGAAGAGTCATGTAACTCTAAAGGAGAATAACTTTTCATCAATAAAATTTCTCTTTTAATATTTTCTTCGTGGATTCGAAGATCGTTCTTTGTGGATTCAGAGAACACCCTTGGTGGATTCTAAGATTATCACTTCCACGTTGCGTCAATTGATATCAGAGCCTTGTTCCTCCGATCCGATGGCAGATGATGAAGCTCCTATTCCTCGAACTGAGTTCGACGTGCTGAGGTCCGACATAGATCAACTGAAGACCAATGGTGATCAGATGAGGGCTGCCATAGAGCGACTTACGATGGCGGTAGAGCGTCTGAACACGGCAAGAGTTCAAATCGCGTTGATGGTCGCCAACGACGTGATCCGACTCTGTAAGGACCATGAATTTTGATACTAGTTAAAATAATATTTTAGTATTTTAAAATGTTTAATTATTATTTTTAAAAGAGTATTTGTATTTTTCTTGATTTTCTAGAATTTTCTACGATTTAAAAACCAAATATTATATTTATTTAAATGATTTTGATATTTATAAATTTATTTTGTGTGGTAAAAGTTTCTAGAATTAATTTGTTATGTTATCAGTACTATTACGTATTATTTTAAATAATATGTTGTATTATTAATATTATTACGTATAATACTTTGTATTATTAATTACGTATTTTCGTGTATAATTTGATGTATTATTTCTACTATTACATATTATCTGTCATATTAGTATAACTTGTACGTTTTATTGTGTATATAATTATCCCATAATTATATGATTTTAAATATAAGTAAATATATTTTTATTATTATTTATTCTTGTTTAATTATACAATATGGGTATTTTTCGACTATTTCGTATCAACTATTATATTAGCTCAATATGTACGTTTTTATTTGTAGATAATTATTATGTAATTAGTTTAATTTTTAGATATCAGTAATTATTTATTTTAATTATTTTTG
>BQKN01066853.1:944361-961758 GCA_022839385.1 Asparagus kiusianus
CAATAGCAATATCAATGATCTGAGGGGGTTTAGAAGTGTCAATGACTTGAGGGCCTAACTCAAAATTTTGAAGACATAAGGGACCAATGTAAAAACCCTTTGTTAATGTTTGAAAATTTGTAATAGGCGTCACGGACAGCTAGGCTTGCTGGTTCAATTTTTTTTTATTTTGTTTTTTTTATTTAATTTTATGATAATGGGGTTTACAATTATGTTATACACGGGAATCTGGTGTAGACATGGCACCCGACGAATATGAGAGTTTTTCTAGAGTAGGGATGAGGTGTATCACGGGACCACTGTGAGGTTTAATAAAGAGATTTGTGTAATGATCATGTATTATTTTTATATAAAATATAATTATCAAGGATTAGTTGTAGATGACTTTTTTCTATCCACTACATTCTTTTAGAAACCATATTAAATTTTTATTGATAACTCTTGTAAATCTATTAAATTTTATTGATAACTCTTGTAAATCAGAACATGAGGAAATCATGAGTTATCCGAGAATAGAGTCTATACAAATGGACTTTATAGTGTACAATATAATTTTGCTGAATTTACTGTGAAAACGGCGAAGAAATTGTAAAAAACGTGAAGAATAACCCAAAACAGACTCCACCACACACTGGTGTGGTGTTTGCCATGGGTGTGGTAGAATCTGTCCTGCACCACACCCTCTGACACACCCACGGTGCAGGGTGTGGCAGAATCTGCCCTGTCTGTCATGGGTGTGGCAGAATCTGTCCTGTCTGCCATGGGTGTGGTCTGCGCCACAACCTGGTGTGACAGACTCGTTTTTAGAATCCTTCTTTGTTTGGGAATCCTCCTTTGTTTGGGATTGTGTTTTATTATAAATAGGACCACGTTTTTTAGGGTTTTTCTCAAGGAGAGACAATGAGAGAATTAACATTGTTTTGAGCACTTTGAGAGGGAGATATTGTGAGGGAGTTGAGAGCTTTGGTTAGGGTTATATTTGAGTGATTTTGTGAGTTGTAACCCGTTGTATTTCTCCTCCATATAGTGAAATCTCCTCATCCTCTCCCTGTGGACGTAGGCAATTGCCAAACCACGTATATCTCTGTAAGGAACATGGACATTGGAAGAGAGACTATCCGAAGCTCAAGGAGAAGGAGGATAGCAAGAAAAAGGGCCCGAAGGCCAATGAGGTGAACGTTGCGAAAGGCGATGATTCCGATGATTCGTGTTTTTCTCTTTTGATTACTCCGGAGGTGAACCATTTGGATGCATCGGATTGGATGATTGATTCTGGCGCTACTTATCATGTGACTCCTAGGCGAGATTGGTTTTCATCATTTGAGAGACTCGACGAGGGTGTTGTTATCATGGGAAATGATCAATCCTGTGGCATTTGTGGGATAGGTACTGTGAGGATTCAGATGCACGATGGAGTAGTCCGTGAGTTGAAAGAGGTGAGATTTGTTCCTCAACTGAAGAAGAATCTTATCTCAGTTGGAGCTTTGGAGGTGAAGGGATTCAGGGTGACATTTGAGGATGCTGTAGCGAAGGTTACTAAGAGATCTTTGATGGTGATGAAGGAAGTCAGCAGTCATAATTTATACTATCTAAAGGGGAGCACCGAGATTGGCCAGGTTGCTTCGGCTATTTCAGAGGCGGACAAGAGCAGACTTTGGCATTACAGGCTAGGGCACACAGGTGAAAAGTCACTGCAGGTATTGTACAAGCAGGGAGTATTGAAGGGAGCCAAGAGTGGTAAAGTGGAATTCTGTGAGCACTGTGTACTTGGCAAGAAGACAAAGGTGAAGTTCGGGACGGCCATTCATAGGACGAGGGGAATCTTGGACTACGTGCACACAGATGTTTAGGGTCCCACTAAGACGGCATCACTTGGTGGTCGATATTAGTTCGTCACGTTCATTGATGACTATTCTATGCGATGTTGGGTGTACACCATGAAGCATAAGAGTGAAGTCCTAGATTTGTTTATGGAGTGGAAGAAGAGATTAGAACTGCAGACTGGGAGAAAGATCAAGACGTTGCGATCCGACAACGGTGGCGAGTATACTTCAGACCCTTTTCAGCAGCTATGTCGAGACGAGGGCATAGAGAGGCCCTTCATAGTTAGTCATACATCGCAGCAGAATGGGGGTGGCGGAGAGGTTAAATCGATCTTTGCTGGAAAAGATTCGATGTTTATTGGCGCATAGTGGTTTGGAGAAAATCTTTTGGGCTGAGGCACTTTCTTATGCGAGACACCTCATTAATAGGCTGCCTTCATCTGCGATTGAGGGGAAGACCCCTATGGAGATGTGGTCGGGAGAGACAGCACATGACTATGACCAGCTTAAGGTATTTGGTTGCCCTGCATATTATCATGTTAAAACTGATAAGTTGGAACCTCGACCTAGGAAGGCCACATTTGTAGGATTCAAGCGTGGAGTCAAGGGATACAAGCTTTGGGATCCAGTTGATAAAAAGATTGTGCTGAGTAGGGATGTCACATTCGATGAGGCTTCTATCTTGAAGCTCCCCAGCTCTCATCAGGTGGAGAGCGACCCGACAAAGGAGATATCACATGTGGTGGAGATTGATGCAGCTCTATAAAGTCCAGATGATGCAGTATCCATTAGAGTGCCGACTGAGGTGACGCCAGGCGAGCACGACGGTGATGCGGAGGATACGGGTACTCATGAGTAGGATCAGGGACCGATGGCTCAGGTTCAGGATTCTATTACGGTTCGGAGACAGAGGAGAGACATACGGGTGCCAGCACGGTATGTCGACACAGTTGCATATGCACTTCCTGTGGAGAGTATCGATGAGATGGTGCCTACTACATTCAGAGAGGCCGAGCAGAATTCAGAGGCTGATTCGTGGCAGGTGGCTATGCAGGAGGAGATGGAGTCCCTTCATAAGAATGATACATGAGAGCTTGTTAAGCTTCCAAAAGGCCAGAAGGCGATTGGGTGCAAGTGGGTGTACACGAAGAAGGAGGGAATTGAGGGCACTCCAGTGAGGTTCAAGGCTAGGTTGGTTGCGAAGGGCTATGCGCAGGAGGAAGGTGTTAGACCCTAGAGGGGGGGTGATTAGGGTCTTATGCTAATCTAATCCGATTAAATGCCAATTAAAACTAATTAATAAGTTATCCTAGCAAGTATAAAATACAACAAGATACGTAAGCTAGGATAAGCAATATGAACAAATGAATATATCCTATCAATGAGATATTACAAATATATGAGCAAGGATATATGAACTAACACAAGGGTAAAATTATAAATATATGAGCAAGGATATATGAACTAACACAAGGGTAAAATAAATAATCTACACAAGTGATAGGGTAATATGATGAGCAATACACAAAGGCGATATAAGATATGAAAACAAGAATAAGAACGCCAATGCAATCACAAACAAAACGATATGTTTACGAGGTTCGGTCCCCACGACCTACGTCCCCGCTCCTCACCTCGAGGAGATCTCCACTATCACAACCGGGTTTTCTACGTTCACCCGAACAATGTTTACACCTCACAATACAATCACTATGTAATCACACCTCACACACTAAGTGTTGGTCCTAGCCCGTGTCCTCCTCCTCAAGTGCTCGGTTACAACCTCTCCCTAGGCACGTCAACCGACGCCACTCCTCTTGGATTCGACCCCATCTCTCACCACACACTTCTCTCGGTGTACAAGTGTATTATAAGTGAATCCTCACAATACGCACAATATAAATCAAATGATTTGTTCTCTAAACAAGGTGAGAACTCAATTAAGCACAACTCTAAGTCACTAACCCACAACCCCAAATTATACTATGAATGTAAATACAATAAGCTCAATAGGTTGTGTGTGAACAGAGAGTATCAATAAAACAATTTAAACTCAATATAGAAATCTAGCTTATGGAAATTAAGATCAAAACAATAAATAGCTAGAATTGAGTTTAAGGAAAACTTCTCTATAGATCAAGAGTGAGAGAGAGATGAGTTGAATGCCCAAACACCAAAGGATGATCTCCTCTTTGCTCTTGTGAAATTTGCTTCACAAACTAAAACCCTCAATTGCTTAAAAGCTTTTTAAACCAAACTTAAACAAACATTAAACAAGTTTAAACCCTTGTTAAACTATTTTAAAACAATCTCTTAGATATCTTAAAACTGATGTATAAGGGGGTATTTATAGCCTCCCAATACCTCAAACAAAAGCCCAAACCAAAAGACCAAAAACCCCTCCAACGGATACAAAAAACTAGCCGTTATGGGCATTCTGGGCGTTGGTCGGTCGACCGACCATTTTTTCGGTCGACCGCTCGCACTGTACAAACCTGAAAAAGCTCCAGAGACATTTCCGGTCGACCGGAGTACTGTAGCAGTGTGCAGCTATTTTGTAAAATCAATTTAAAATAGTAAATGAACTCCAAAAATTATGAAATTTTGTGGGAATGTTCTAGACATGTAGAATAACATGTCAGAGAAAGAATTTCTGAAAAAGCATTTCCCAGTTGAGAGAAATAAATGTTTGAACACAAATATACAGTTTCTGAAAATCTGCTGTGATACACGATTTTGTAAAATCAATTGGGCATAGTAAATCAACTCCAAAATAGTAAAAACTGGAGGAAAGTTTATAAACATGTAGATAAACATGTCAGAGAAAGAATATTTCAAATACCACTTCCCATTTGTAAAAACTCATCAGTTTTGTAAAACATGCACGAACATGTGCACGAACGAAAACGTGAATTTGTAAATTCCTTTAAACATAACAAATCAATTTCAAACTTGATAAAACTTTGAGAAATGTTTGCAAATGATATTTTGAGCATGTTACAAAAAGAATTTTTCAATTTACATTTCCTAATTGTGAAATCTCATTATTTTGCAAAAGTGTTCAAAACATGAAAACTCAAAATCATGCATGTATATATATAACTATATATATACATAGAAACCAAATACGTGTGTGTATATGATATTGAGCTTAAGGTACTTAACACACATAATATAAAACCTAAACTAGATTACCCAAGCCGATCTTGATCTTCAATAAGCTTGACTTGGTACACTTTGCGGATGAAGCTTGAACTTGATCTTTAACTTGAATTGTATGTTGCTTCACTCCACAATTCCGCCAACCTCCATTTGATATCGTCGTTATGGCGCAATCCATCCATCCTCCAACTACGTTGTTTGTCTACAATAAATACGAAAACACAAATACTAGACAAACAACATTAGTGGTAAATTGTTTGTTAAACAACATCAAAACAAGAAGGCCAACAATCTCCCTCTTTTTGATGATGACAAACAATTTACAAAAAGGAATATATGCATGAAGGAAATGAACATATACAAGATAATATATCATGCATATAAACAAGAAAGAATATACTCACAATATTTCTCCCCCTTTGACAACATCAAAAAGGGAACAAAAGAATTAAGAGAGCGAAAGCTCCCCCTATCAATAAGCATAGGTGAGTATCAAACAAGAAATATAAGGGATTTGCTCCCCCTATCAAAATGTCATATAGAATATAGACAATGAAAGATCATGGCAAATATGTGTGCAAGCATAAATGAAAAGATATGCTAAGCATTACTCACATACAAACAAGATAATGAGAACACATAATGATATGTTACGATAAATAAGTATCTCAAAATACAAGCCTAAAAACCATGTATAAAATATAGATTTATGAAATCAAAAGAGAGAAAACATGAGAATCATGCAAAAAGAGTTTTCGAATGAAAACAAATCAACCAAATAAAATCATAAATCAACCATTTAAACCAAAAATGATGTTTGATCAACAAAAAAAAATTTCTTTGTAAGACTTGATCAAACCACTCATAGAATACATTATAAAGCACGAATAGATGATCCATTAGCACAAACACATAAATATCATCATATAGGTGAATTATAATAAATTCAAAAGTAACAAATCAAACCACACTTTTCAAGAGAGGCAACAATTATATCAAGCTCTTAAGCTTGTTCCAACCCATATAATCATATTAGCATCCGGTAAACATGATTTGGGAATAAACACCCAATAAACCCGGAGGGTTATATAAGTACAAAACCTCTCATCAAAACAAGATAAATAATCATGAAAACAAAAAGATTTGATCAAAGAAAATTTGTTTTCATAACAAAAAGATTTTAAGATAAAATTTTCAAAACCAAGAAAAGAAAAAATAAGAACACTAAAATTCTTGGTTTAAAAATTAAATTTGTTTTGGTACCCAAGAATTCTTGGTACCAAAAGATTTAGGGACATGACCCCTATCATTCAAGCTCAAAGCCCTAGGGTTATGAACCAATTTGGGCGCATTTAGTGCACGAGTCCGGTCATAGCAATAATTATGCAAATGACCCATTCGATTGCAATAGGTGCAATGAAGAGGATGCATTTGGTTATGTTGACCATGTGGATGTGCACGAGGAACATTTGTAAATAAAGATGGTCTTTTAAGATTATTTTACAAATGAGAAACATTTTGAAACAATATTGGTCTACTTAAAATATTTTGCGATTTAGAAACTTTTCGCAAATCAAAACAAAACTAAACTAAGTGACCAACTCTACCACAAAAATCACAATGATACACAAGAGCATGCTTATGATGTGAAATAGGTGCATATGTGTGTACATGTGATGAAGAAACCTTATGAGATGCACAAGAAACATTAGTCTTGGAGGATTTATGTGCATCATAGCAAAACTTAGCTAAATGGCCTTTACGACCACAAATAGAACATTTATAAGCTTTGCTATACAAGTGTGCAAAGTGTACGGGTTTAGAAGTTGTAGTATGGGACTTTGCACCCAAGTCCATAAGTTTCTTATTATCTACAATGCATGTTTTAAGGGTTGAATCTAAAGATGATATGCGTTCTTTAACATGATCCAACTCATTTTTAGGCATACAAGCATTGGAAGTAGAAGTAGATGAAACATGATCATACTTATTTCTAATAGTTTCTACTTCTATCATGGCATCATTATTAGCATGAGTTAAGCTAGTAATAGATGAAGTTAATTTTTTATTTTCAAAACTTAGCATGTCATTGTTTTCTTTAAGCATAGTATTTTCTTGTTCAATGACATCAAATTTTGACACTAGCAACTCATGATCGGATTTTAATTCTACATGCTTGCTTTTAAGATCAATAAAATTATTTTGCAATTTTGAGTAGGCATGAGATAATCTTTCATATGCACAAGCGAGTTCATTGATGGATATATCACTATCGGATTCCGAATCGCTTATCACACTAGGGCTATCGCCTAGTGGCCGTGTGCATGATGATGCTCCATACTCACTTGAAGAACAATCCTCCAAACTATGTCGGATTTCCTCCAAGTTGCCTTGAAGTGCTTCTATGAATTTCCATAAATTGTAAGCACTATCAAAATGAACAAATTTGTTAGAAAAGGATGAGTCAAAGGCATTAAGCAAAAATTCTAACAAAAGCTTGTTCATAGAAAACATTTTCTCATCATGATTGCTCCACTTGGATTTCTCCAATGTGGGCACAATATAAGCACAATTAATAACTTTCCATAAGTTGATATTTCTAGGTTCAACAAATAGTTTAAATCTAGAAGCCCATTGAGCATAGGGAAAATTAATAAATTTAGGAGCAACATTTGAATCATAGCCTAAACGAAACATATTCATATTCATGATATATATATGAAAATATGCAAGCAAGACAAAAGTAATCATAACTAGATTAGCACAAAAAAGATAACTTGGATCTTTAACTCAAGGCGGTTAGACCTTAAATCAAAGAGCACCAAGCTCTGATACCAATTGTTAGACCCTAGAGGGGGGGTGATTAGGGTCTTATGCTAATCTAATCTGATTAAATGCCAATTAAAACTAATTAATAAGTTATCCTAGCAAGTATAAAATACAACAAGATACGTAAGCTAGGATAAGTAATATGAACAAATGAATATATCCTATCAATGAGATATTACAAATATATGAGCAAGGATATATGAACTAACACAAGGGTAAAATTACAAATATATGAGCAAGGATATATGAACTAACATAAGGGTAAAATAAACAATCTACACAAGTTATAGGGTAATATGATGAGCAATACACAAAGGCGATATAAGATATGAAAACAAGAATAAGAACGCCAATACAATCACAAACAAAACGATATGTTTACGAGGTTCGGTCCCCACGACCTACGTCCCCGCTCCTCACCTCGAGGAGATCTCCACTATCACAACCGGGTTTTCTACGTTCACCCGAACAACGTTTACACCTCACAATACAATCATTATGTAATCACACCTCACACACTAAGTGTTGGTCCTAGCCCGTGTCCTCCTCCTCAAGTGCTCGGTTACAACCTCTCCCTAGGCACGTCAACCGACGCCACTCCTCTTGGATTCGACCCCATCTCTCACCACACACTTCTCTCGGTGTACAAGTGTATTACAAGTGAATCCTCACAATACGCACAATATAAATCAAATGATTTGTTCTCTAAACAAGGTGAGAACTCAATTAAGCACAACTCTAAGTCACTAACCCACAACCCCAAATTATACTATGAATGTAAATACAATAAGCTCAATAGGTTGTGTGTGAACAGAGAGTATCAATAAAACAATTTAAACTCAATATAGAAATCTAGCTTATGGAAATTAAGATCAAAACAATAAATAGCTAGAATTGAGTTTAAGGAAAACTTCTCTATAGATCAAGAGTGAGAGAGAGAGATGAGTTGAATGCCCAAACACCAAAGGATGATCTCCTCTTTGCTCTTGTGAAATTTGCTTCACAAACTAAAACCCTCAATTGCTTAAAAGCTTTTTAAACCAAACTTAAACAAACATTAAACAAGTTTAAACCCTTGTTAAACTATTTTAAAACAATCTCTTATATATCTTAAAATTGAGGTATAAGGGGGTATTTATAGCCTCCCAATACCTCAAACAAAAGCCCAAACCAAAAGACCAAAAACCCCTCCAACGGATACAAAAAACTAGCCGTTATGGGCATTCTGGGCGCTGGTCGGTCGACCGACCATTTTTTTGGTCGACCGCTCGCACTGTACAAACCTGAAAAAGCTCCAGAGACATTTCCGGTCGACCGGTCCGGTCGACCGGAGTACTGTAGCAGTGTGCAGCTATTTTGTAAAATCAATTTAAAATAGTAAATGAACTCCAAAAATTATGAAATTTTGTGGGAATGTTCTAGACATGTAGAATAACATGTCAGAGAAAGAATTTCTGAAAAAGCATTTCCCAGTTGAGAGAAATAAATGTTTGAACACAAATATACAGTTTCTGAAAATCTGCTGTGATACACGATTTTGTAAAATCAATTGGGCATAGTAAATCAACTCCAAAAATAGTAAAAACTGGAGGAAAGTTTATAAACATGTAGATAAACATGTCAGAGAAAGAATATTTCAAATATCACTTCCCATTTGTAAAAACTCATCAGTTTTGTAAAACATGCACGAACATGTGCACGAACGAAAACGTGAATTTGTAAATTCCTTTAAACATAACAAATCAATTTCAAACTTGATAAAACTTTGAGAAATATTTGCAAATGATATTTTGAGCATGTTACAAAAAGAATTTTTCAATTTACATTTCCTAATTGTGAAATCTCATTATTTTGCAAAAGTGTTCAAAACATGAAAACTCAAAATCATGCATGTATATATATAACTATATATATACATAGAAACCAAATACGTGTGTGTATATGATATTGAGCTTAAGGTACTTAACACACATAATATAAAACCTAAACTAGATTACCCAAGCCGATCTTGATCTTCAATAAGCTTGACTTGGTACACTTTGCGGATGAAGCTTGAACTTGATCTTTAACTTGAATTGTATGTTGCTTCACTCCACAATTCCGCCAACCTCCATTTGATATCGTCGTTATGGCGCAATCCATCCATCCTCCAACTATGTTGTTTGTCTACAATAAATACGAAAACACAAATACTAGACAAACAACATTAGTGGTAAATTGTTTGTTAAACAACATCAAAACAAGAAGGCCAACAGAAGGTATTGATTACAATGAGGTTTTCTCTCCAGTGGTGAAGCATTCTTCGATTCGGATTCTGCTAGCTTTGGTGGCACAGTATGGATTAGAGTTAGATCAGTTGGATGTGAAGACGACATTTCTTCATGATGATCTTGATGAAGAAATAAATATGATTCAGCCATTGGGATTCCGAGCTGCAGGGAAAGATAAGTTGGTTTGCATGTTAAAGAAATCGTTATACGGTTTGAAGCAATCTCCTCGACAGTGGTATAGGCTATTTGATGGTTTTATACTTGGTCATTCGTACACTCGGAGCCAGTTTGATCCTTGCGTGTATTTTCACAAGTTGAGAGGAGGTGCGTGCATTTATTTGTTGCTTTATGTCGATGACAAATTGGTTGCCTCTAGTTCCTGGTCTGCTATAGATGAGTTAAAAGTTCAGCTTTCGAATGAGTTTGAGATGAAGGACTTGGGCGAGGCGAAGCACATTTTAGGGATGGAGATCGGCAGAGACAAGAAGAATGGCAAGATTTGTTTGACACGGGTGGCTTATTTGAAGAAGGTTCTACAGCGATTCTATGTTAGCATGGATGAAGCCAGTTAGTGTATCTTTGGGAGCCCATTTGAAGCTTTCAGCTGGCCTTTCACCGAAGTCAGTTGAAGACCGTGAGTTGATGACGAAGACTCTATATGCGAGCGCAGTTAGGAGCTTGATGTACGCGATGGTATGTACGAGGCCGGATTTGTCACAGGCAGTGAGCAAGGTGTCGAGATACATGCACGATCCAGGAATGGGTCATTGGGACGCCGTGGGATGGATTTTAAGGTACATTCGAGGTACGCTCAATGTTAGTTTGGTTTATGAGCGGGACACTACAGGTGGGCAGTTGTTCATTAGATATGTTGATTCGGATTATGCCGGGGATTTGGATAAGCGCCGGTCTACTACGGGATATGTGTTTACTTTGACCCGTGCGCCGGTGTGTTGGAGATGCACCTTACAGTCTACGGTGGCTTTGTCTACGACGGAGGCAGAGTATATAACGGTTACGGAGGCTGTGAAGGAGGCTATTTGGCTTCGAGGACTTTTGGAGGAACTTGGTATATCGTAGCGGTCCGTCACCATTCATTGTGATAGCATGAGTGCTATCTATTTGGCGAAGAATCATGTTTTTCATGCGATGACGAAGCACATTAACGTTCGTTATCACTTCGTTCGGGATGTTCTTGAAGATGACGATGTGGAGATTGTGAAAGTCCACACTGTAGGCGTATAAAATTGCCTATAGGTCCCTTATCACAGCTCGACGACGCCAATTCAACAAACGGATCATCGGGCAACGTATCCAAACAAAGCTGTTAGCCCACAACGCCGAAGCCAAGCGATATGCGACGAAGTGGATTAACGAGGCTAACGAACCGCACGCCAACAATCCATTCGCATGCGGAATGAAGCCAACGGTTCGGGGAGTCAACGAGTCGTCCAACCAAGAACGGACTCGGATGAATCGTGATCAAATCAAGATCAGTTTCGGATTCGAACTCAAAAGTGGGTTTACTGCCTAATCAGGAATCGGATCAACAAATCAAATCCGAATAAGTCAACCACACAACCGAATCAAAGTCCAAATCAACAACGAATCGGAACCCGAACGACGGAACCCGAACGACGGACGAAACGGACAACACCCGGGGAACTCGGTCGAAACCGAGCCACCCCAAGGTGGCTCGGCCCAAGCCGAGCCACCCTGAGGTGGCTCGGCTAAGGCCGAGCCACCCATGGGTGGCTCGGCCATGGCCGAGCCACCCAGGGGTGGCTAGGCACAGAACTGTGCAAATGCACAGTTCTGAGTGCCTATAAATAGGCCTTGTGCTCATTTGGTTCAAGGGTTGGATTTTGGAGGAGGCGAAGCCCTGCAGGATTGAAATCTCAGATCTAAACAAGATTCAAACTTTAAGACTTCGAAGACTTGCTCATCCGGATCTGGTGCTCAGCGATCGACAACGCCAAATAAGGCAGGAGTTCGAGAGGACCGGATCGGGAGATCTACGTTGCTATACTCCGGATCTAAGCTTGGTTCTTAGATCCCGAGATTGAGCGGTTGTTTCCTTGGTGAAACAATTCCTCCGGCTATTATCTTCCTTGGTGGAATAATACCCGTTATACTGCGTAGATCTGCCCGGATCTGGATCTAGCGGTGGTCCACGGCAAATAACCCCGGCGCAGGCAAAGAACCCACCAAAGCGAGTGACCGCAAAACAGGAGCTCGCGATTCGTTCGATAAAGAAGGAAACAAGTTGTAATTTTTCTTTATTTGTATTTTGATTTTCATTGTAACTGGCTCTTATAAAAAGACCGGATCTTTGTAACTCGATAAACGATTATTAAAGTGTACAATGATATCAACAATGAAGAAAGCAACGGATTTTCCCGCGAACAATCTGACGACCACAGTGGGAGCCACCGATCTCGCCGACGAGATCGTTGCATCGCAGCCACGGATCTTGATCCCGGTCGAGGAGGAGGTCGAGTACGAATTCGACCAACAGAAGTTCGAGGAGTACGTGTCCTCGTCCGGATCAACCTCCCCCCGCAAGTCCAAGAAGTTCTCCTCCTGGAGAGAGACTCGTTGGTACGAAGATGTTGAAAACACCAACGAAGATCTCGCCCCGCTGGGTGCCGAAGCTGCATTGGGTGAGATTTCTCCAACTTCCAACCAGGTCGGATCTACTCTGGCCAACCCTTCTACCGCAGGGGGCGTAGTGACTCTCTCGAAGAGAGCCCGCCAAAGGCAACGGCAACGCCTTGCGAAACAATTCGCAAAGGCCATGGAATCTGTTGACGGAGTTCGCTATAAGGCGGATCTGAAGAACAGAAGAGGTAAACGGCCTCAACAACCAATGAATGGCAACTCCTCCAAGCCACCGACGGACGAATGGATCCGCGTCAAACGGAACCGATCAACGCTGGAGGAGCGCATTCGCAAGCGCCGCGCACTATCAGCGCAGGCACGGGCTCAAATTGAAGAAGCCCGTAGAAGGTTGCAGAAGGAGGTGGCAAAGAAACCGCCCCCAACCCGCCAAGTATGGAGGCCGAAATCTGAAACAGCGATTCAGGTTAAGGCACAATCGTTACAGCCTTCGAAGCAGGTTCAATCTCCGGTGAGCCAACTCAAATCGCCGATGATCCCTACAATTGCTCCGGGAGATCCTGCGGAACCATCCCGAAGAAGGAGGTCAATTTTGGAACGCCTCGGTCCAATCCCCGATGAAAGAGGCAAAGCTCCAATTCAAGATCGTTTGGGCCCGATGAGAGAGCCCCCGAACGACTCAACATGCTGGGGGTCGCTATCACTCTCAGCATGACAAGGAGTTCAAGGCTACTGCGGGTGCTAATTTGCGCATCGAAGTCCAGAAGCCCGCTGAGAACTCACGCCCACAAAGGCATGTTTCGAGGCGTGTGACTCTTGAAAGCCCAAAGAAGGCAATTCGCCCCCAGAAGGAAACATTGTCGTCCGATGACGATAACGTTATACCTGGGAAATCATGCCAACACGCGATAGGTTGCTCCGACTTTCATACGGACGAGCTATACTATCGTGCTGGGGGTACGAATAGAGCTAGAAAGAGAAGTCCTCATAAGCTCGAAACTCAATGCCCCTGTTCCAAACTCATTCGGGCGGTATTGTCTCAGTGTAATTGCACTAAGACGGTCCCCGACAGAGCTTCAGTGTTCGAAAGGCTCAGCACTGGAACGCCAAAGCCAAGGCCTAGGCGTTTCCGACGAAGGAAAGCGGTGGTTGAAGATGAAGAATTTCCAAGGGTCACCGCTAATATGACCAACAAGGGAACATTGGCACGGGATGATCTCGAGTCGATTCTGAATGCATCTCGGCGTCTAACCCGTTTGCAGTCTGGAACCATCTCACGAAGAACGTATGGGAGGGTTCGGATAAGACCACCTTCAGAAGATGAGGAATCGGATGCTTGCTCTGCGGTTGCATCTGACAACACTGTATCCAGCGAAGGAGAACCCCGTGAGTCATTCATGATAAGCGCGGAACAAGTAGCCAAGATGCTCGAAGAAGCCATGGCCAAACAACAGGAGAGCTTCAGGCTCGAGATGCAGATGGCCATGCAGACTATGAAAGAGATGCATGACCAACAACTCCAGGCATTGAGGAACCAACAAGGTGAATCAAGTCGTCGAAACCAGAACAATCTGGAAGATAAGGACACAGGTGCAAATGAAACTCATAATGCCAATGACCCTCCCATCAACGCAGGGGGTGGTAATGAGGATGCCAACGAAGATACAGGTGAAAACCTGAAGATCAAAAACCTCGAAGATAAGATCAATACGTTGATTTCTACTCAAGAGGTGAAGAAAATGGGCATTCCTTGTCCATACCCAAGAGAGTGGGAATCAATCCCCTATCCGGCGAAGTTTAGTCTAATCAACTTCACGCCATTTGATGGGAAGGGCTCCCCCACTCAGCATTTGATTTATTTCAAATCGCACCTGGGTGTTATCTCCGGCAACGAGCCTTTGATGGTGCGGTCATTCGTTGGCACTCTTCGCGGAGCCGCCTTCGATTGGTATCGCCGCCTCAAGCCAGGAAGCATGAATAGCTGGGACGACATGGAGACAAAATTCCTCGCTAACTTCTTCGATGATGACACCGAGATATCCATCGAAACGTTGCTCGACGAGAAATAAAAGGACGGGGAATCGGTCGATACCTTCGTCAAGAGGTTCAGGAACAAAGCGATGAACTGTCGGGACCCGATCACTGAGGAGTTCATTCTCCAGACTTGCCACAACAACCTCGCATTGGATGTGTTGGAAGCAATAGGGACAGCACCGTCCAATACTTGGAAAGACTTGAAGGTGCGCGGTGAACAAGCCGAACGCTTCCTCCGAAGGAAGAGAGCCGAGAGGAGTCAATCGATGACAAATCCTCCGAACTCGAACTTCGCCTCCCGTGGTAAGGGTAAAACACCTGCAGCAGCTGTTGGTGCCAATCAAACGTCACAACAGCAGTCCCGGAGACAGCAGAAGACTTTGGATCAGAGGCCTCAAAAAGAGTACTCATTCAAAGACGAAGATGTTCCAGCCATCTTCGAATCGCTCCTTAAAAATAACAAGATCAAGCTACCACCGATCACGAATCAGGAGGAAGCTGATAATACCGTGGATCCGAAGTACTGCGCATACCACAGGAGGATCCTTCATCCTACCAAGGCCTACTTTACTCTAAAGAATAGTATCCAGACCTTGGTTGAAGCCGGCGTCATAACGCTAGAGTAAGCCAGTCAAGAACGGCGAAACTCCAGTGGGTGCACGAGTATAAACTGTATCCCAAAACTCCGACCGGTATATGAGTATAAACTGCTTCCTGACACTCCAAAAAGTATACGAGTATAAACTGCTTCTTAATACTCCAATAGGTATATGAGTCTAAACTATTTCCTTTCTTCCACGGGAAGTTCCTGGAGAGTGCCGTGCGTAGTACTCTTAAGGATAACCCGATCGTGCACCCAGTTTTGTAAAGAAAGCTGGGGGTCGATAATTCATGTAACGGGAAGTTCCCGGAAGAATGTTAAATATAATATTCTTAGGGATAACCCGATCATTATGAATAAAGTGATAAACACTAAACACTCTTGAAATCACTGACGAATTGTCAGAACCCCGTTTTTGTTAAGTCTTTATCACTTAACATCAGAAACCCCCTTTGAGTAATTTGTATGAACCAACATCTTACAGTAATTTGTACTCTTACTCTCCTTTTTCGCTTGGTCAAACCTTCCTACAGTTAGGACCAAAACCAAATTCCCCTCTCGATTCCTTCAATGAACGAGTGGCCCACAAATCGAACGATCAAACCTTCCTACAGTTAGGATCGTCTCAAACCTCCCGCTTGGTCAAACCTTCCTACAGTTAGGGCCAAAACCAAAATCCCCTCTCGATTCCTTCAATAAACGAGAGGCCCACAAATCGAGCGATCAAACCTTCTTACAGTTAGGATCGTTTTAAACCCCCCACTTGGTCAAACCTTCTTACAGTTAGGACCACAACCAAAATCCCCTCTCGATTCCTCCAATGAACGAGAGGTCCACTTTCAAATCGAGCGATCAAACCTTCCTACAGTTAGGATCGTCTCAAACCTCCCATTTGGTCAAACCTTCCTACAGTTAGGACCAAAACCAAAATCCCCTCTCGATTCCTCCAATGAACGAGAGGTCCACTTTCAAATCGAGTGATCAAACCTTCCTACAGTTAGGGTCATCTCAAACTCTCGCTTGGTCAAACCTTCTTACAGTTAGGACCAGAACCACGATTCACTCTCGATAAACGAGAAATTCATCCTTAGTTCGGTAATCAAACCTTCCGACAGTTAGGGTTATCCGAATCTTTTCGATTCTCGGAGTGGAGATCCCACTCTTAGTTTTACCTTTCCGGATTCTGGGGGTGGAGATCCCACCTTGAGTTTCCTTTCCTTCTTTGTTTGGGGAATAGAATATAAAATTCTTCCTTCCCACACCAATCCTTTTCCAAGAATTTAGGATTCATCCTAGGTATTTTATCCCAAAACCTAAGCAGGGATAAGTCTGCGCCTAACACGCGCTGCCGGTTTAGTCTTTCTCCGCAGAAGAAGACACCAGAGCTCGATTCTGGGGTATTTTATCCTGAAACCTAAGTAAGGATAAGTCCGTGCCTAACACGCGCTGTCGGTTAGTTCCTAACCGTTAAAAAGAACACTCGTCCACATGTTCAACATTGTGGCAGGTTGTTATTAATAACACCAAAATCCATGCCTCACACGCATGGGGAATTTCATCCTGAATCCTAAGAAAGGATATGTCGACGCCTAACACGCGTCGCCGGTTTGGTCTTTTTCCGATTGAAAAAGATACCAGAGTTCAATTCTGGGGACCTTTATCCCAAAGCCTAAGTAGGGATAAGTCAACGTCTAATACACTGTAGGCGTCAAAAAATGCTTACAGGTATCCAACTACCAATCAAAACAACGTGGCAGAACAATTTACACGTCATCAAACAACACATGTAGGCGCGGCAGGACAGAGTGTCGCGGCTAAGGCGCGGCGATCCATGGTGCCGCGACTAAGGCGCGGCAGCATACAGTGTCGTGGCGTAGGCGCTACAACCTAGGGTGTCGCGGCTATTTTAAAGGAATGCTGTGGCAGTTACAAAGCAGTTATACGATGGCTTTTGAAGTCCACGTGGCAATATATCAGAAATAAAACGTGTGCTGACGTGGACAAACAGTTAAAACCACGTAAAAGGTGGTTAAAGGTCGTGGGAGAGCGGTTTCAAGCA